>BSBM01000560.1:342500-727500 GCA_027924585.1 Larix kaempferi
GATGATGATGATGATGACGAGGAATAGGGAGATGGCGATGGTGGTGATGATGATGATGATGATGATGATGACGACGATGAAGATGATGATGATGATGATGACGATGAAGATGATGATGATGATGATGATGAAGATAATGAAGATGATGGTGATGGCGACCACACTGATGATGATGAAGATGATGATGATGAAGCATATGATGATGATGAATATGGCGATGAGGATGATGAAGATGATGATGACTATGACGATGATGATGATGAAGATGAAGATGATGGTGATGAAAATGATGATGATGATGAAGACGATGACGATAATGATGATGATGATGAGATCATCATCATCATCATCCTCACCATCATCATCGTCCTCATCGTCCTCATCTTCATCATCATCATCATCATCATCATCATCATCTTCATCATCAATATCATCATCACCATCCTTCTTATCATCATCATCCTCATCATCATCATCGTCCACATATTCATCATCATCATCATAATCATCATCTTCATCTTCATCATCATCATCATCATCATTATCATCACCATCATCACCCTGCCTCTAACCACACCTCCCATCTCTCTTTCTCACTCCATACAACTAGCACCCTCTCCTCTCTCTCTCTCTCTCTCTCCCTTGTCTCCTCCCCCTAACCATTATTAACCCCCTCTCTTAATCTCTCCCTCTCTCTCCCCCTAACTAACCCCCATCCTATCCCCTTACCCCTAACTAACCCCCCCTCTCTCACTCTTTATTCCCTGCTTCTACACCTCTCTCTCTCTCTCTAAACCCCCTCTCCCATCTCTCTTTCTCACTCCATACAACTAGCACCCTCTCCTCTCTATCTTGCTCTCTCTCTCTCTCTCATCTCCTCCCCCTAACCATTACCAACCCCTCTCTTAATCTCTCCCTCTCTCTCCCCCTCACTAACCCCCATCCTATCCCCTTAACCCTAACTAACCCCCCCGCTCTCACTTTGTATTCCCTACTTCTACACCTCTCTCTCTTTCTCTAAACCCCCTCTCCCTCTCCCTAACAATCCTACTCCTTCTATCTCTATCCTACTCCCCCTAGACCTAAACCCCCTCCTCTCTATCTCTCTCCCCTCCTCTCCCTAGCCCTTACTAACCTGGGCTCTCTCAGTCTCTCTCTCTTCCCTACACCTCCACCTCCCTATGCTTCTTAGTAAATCCTTGAGCATTGGTTTGGGCGCAGTATAAAAGGCCAACTTGTGGGAAACCTCGACTACAAGGTATTTCCCTTGTAGTGAGAGAGAGAGAGAGAAATATTAATGTGAGAGAGAGAGAGAGGGACATAGGGGAGAGAAGAGCGGAGGGGGGTTACAGAGACACAGAGAGAGAGATAATGATTATAGAGAGAGAGCGATAGGATGAGGTTTAGGGGGAGAGGGGAGCATGGTTAAGGAGATAGTGAGAGAGGAGGGAGAGGCAAGAGGGGGCTTAGGAAGAGATGGGAGGAGTGAGAGGGAGAGTGTTGGTTGTGGAGCCTAATCTTCTAGTCTCATAGATGATGTTGTTTCAGTTGTGTTTGTACCCCAGGTTTGGTTATGAGGCTGACGAAATTTTTTATTATGGGATACCAACACCATAATAAACACAATCAAAAATACATTTCGGATTACTAAACAAATGTGCACACACGCTATTAGCACGTGTGCGCTATTAGCGCGTGCGCGCTTTTAGTGCATGCGTGCTTTTAGTGTGTGCGCGTGTATTTAAAACAACGTGTATGCACCATTTAAATTTCTAAATTTTGGCGGTCAATTCCTTTCCCACCAACATGGTGGATAACTTGGCCGCTTTGGTTTTAGGTTTGGGTTGCCAAACAAGTGTCTTGGACTGTGTTATAACAAAATACATCTTATTCTATAACTTCTTTTGTTTCGAGCATGATTCTGCATATGCTACACTTGTTCACTGCTAATGAAATTGCACACACTTGTAGAACTATGTGTGTAGATTCCGAATATGTAATTTTTTATTAAATTTGTTATTTGTTTCTATTTTTTTTATTAATTTTAATTGCACTAACGCCAATCTTACACAAAAAGTAGGTTATTTCTTTCGTCTATAACTTTTGATTGGCTCACCTATTTTGAAAACGGAAAAGAACTCGCACAAGTACACACAAAGACCTACATGCTAAAAAAACAAAGTTCATTGATTATGTCAAGACCATGATGTCGGGGACTAACGCTCGACCTAGTCATTTTAGGGCTTGGCTGACTTCCTTAATTAAAAAAAAATTGAAATTAGCATAAATAAATATGGAAAAAAAGTGTTGCACTAGAACGGCCTGTTATCTATGACTGTATATAATTTTTTTCACAAAATTCCACCATTTGCATACCAAACCAGGGGACTAACGCAAACACATTCATCATGTTTTCTAAAAAAAATAACATACCAACCTTAGGAGAACCCCATTTTTTGGTAGTTATACTTAATTTCCATAAATAATATTTATATATTCCAGAAGGTAATCCGATTGTCTATGTTTCATCTTCTTGCGCCATATTCCAAAAATTTGTGTAGGTAGCTCTAATATTACTTTTTGACGTTCAGATTTCTGTTTTTCCAGGAGTCCATTGCGACTAACGTGTCATGAGTGGCCAGCATTAGCTTGCACCAACCCTCCAACATTTCATATTTTTTACTATCTAAGAAAGATTCATTGTGTAGGTATCTCAAAATACCCATGTAATATGAAGGAGGTAGGTTTTTCAGTTCTATTGCATCTAACGTGTAAAAAGAGACCATCATTGGCTTGCACTCGCCCTCAAACAACAATGTCCATAAGGTAATGAAAATTATATTTGTTTCAGGTAGTCTAGGAGAATCCACAGTTTCTATATTACGAAGTCGACGTTTCGAATCCATATCAGGATCCATCATTAGGACGTAAATGTCGATCTTGTGGAGAGCATAAGAACTAAGATATATAGTGGAGATGTAGAGATGATCTAATAAGATATTGTCGGCTTTGTTTTTTGTGAATAAATTAGGGTTTCGATGAAATGAGTAGGGTTAATAATTAGATTGAGAGTATTAATTAATTTTAATTTTATTGATATTTAATGAAAACCTAACTTAAACTACGTGGAGGGTGAAAAAATGAAGATGGGTGTCTATTTTGGGGGGTCTCGTGAGAAAATAATTCTGGTTTTTTCATGTTTTTCAACTTCGGGCGAACAAAAGTGATATTTTTGTTTAAAATTTCACTTTGCCGTAAAAAGAAAACTTTTGTAGAATTATGTTAGCTTTCTATTCATAATTTTTTCAATTTTTTTTTATTAAGATTTGATATCTCGATTTCGCAAATGTTTGACAGTGTGTTCTTATAAGATGAAAAGACTACAAAAGAGTTATGATTTGTTGCACCACTAAAATCGTTGTTAGACTTGTGTTTTGCAAAAACAGAAAATGCTACGACAATCTACACACAATGTACTAGTGCCTGACTATAAGTTTGCATCCAATGGATCTATATACTAATTATTATATTTTTTTAAAGTCGATCAATGGGGAAACTCAGTCGATTTTCAACAACTTTTTTGTTGCACCACTTTTCTCTCAATCCGCTATAAAAGCAAAAAATCTACGAACACCCTTTTCAAGTAGACACGCCAATGAAGAGTCCCACATTTTTTCGATTTTTTTTGTGTGGTATTTTTAAAGTTATGGATTTTTCTTTTCACCATTTTTTTAAAGAGTTGAATCATAACTCGACACATGTTACGAAAATAAAACTTAAAAAATATCAGTTCTTATCTATATACAACAAAATTTATACCCACGTAAAATAGATTCAATGATGAATCTACTGGTATGAAGTCTGACATTCGTTTTGTTGTGTAAGAGGTGGTTTTTCTCTTCCGAAAATGGAGAAACCTGAAAATTCTGCAGAGATGTGAATTTTTCATGTTTCAGAGATTATTCGGCCAAAATAATTATTCGGCCAAATAATTATTCGGCCGAATAACGTTTTTTCGTAACGGCGCCGTGAATTATGGTAAAGGTTATTCGGCCGAATAATCAAACGGAAAAAAAAAACTCGTCGGCCAAAAAAAAAAAAAAAAAAAAAAAAAATTATACTCATATAAATAAACGTAAAGTTGATTCATTATTTTCGCATGTTTTAACTTCGCAGTTTTTTTTCAAACTAATTTTGAAAGGAGGAGACATTTTTTTCAAAATGAGGTTTTTACAATGTATGTTTCTTCTTCTTTTTTACAAAAGGCATATTGAAGGAGTTTTTTTTCTAAGGCATATTTGCAAGGAGTTTTTCCAAAATATTTCTTTTCTTATTGCATATTTGCAAAGAAGACATTTTTTGCAAAAAGAGGTTTTTACAAGGTATGTTTCTTCTTCTTTTTTCCAAAAGGCACATTGAAGGTGATTTTTTTCTAAGGCATATTTGCAAGGAGTTTTTTCAAAATATTTCTTTTCTTATTACATATTTGCAAATAAGACATTTTTTGCAAAATGAGGTTTTTACAAAGTATGTTTCTTCTTCTTTTTTTCAAAAGACACATTGAAAGTGTTTTTTTTTAAGGCATATTTGCAAGGAGTTTTTTCAAAATATTTCTTTTCTTAGACATGTTTGCAAGGAGGTTCTTTGCAAGGATTGTATTTAAAAAGTGTGTATTCGAAAGTATTTTTGCAAAAAAAATGTATTTTTCCTTCTTATTTCTTTGAAAGGGATTTTTTCAAAGAGTTGTTTTGGTAAGATAATTTACAAATGGTTTTTTTCCAAAGTAGTTTTGCACTTCTTATTTAATTGAAAGAGGTTTTTTCAAATAGTTGTTTTGCTAAGGTATTTTGCAAAGGATTTTTTTCCAAAGTAGTTTTGCACTTCTTATTTATTTGAAAGGACTTTTTTCAAATAGTTATGTTGCTAATGTATTTTGCAAAGGGTTTTTTGCAAGGTAGTTTTGTACTTCTTATTTCTTTGAAATGGGTTTTTTCAAAGAGTTATTTCTTTACAATGGTTTTTTCCCAGATATGTTTACAAATAAGTTTTTATTCAAAGTACTTTTTTCTAGTGGCTTTTTTCGTAGATATTTTTTCAAAGAGGTTTTTTTGCAATGATTTTTACAACAAAGATTTATTTAGAAGGTGTTTTTATTATTTTCCAATTGGTAGGTAATTTATTGTCAAGGAGTTTCTTATTTCTTTCCAAGAAGGTTTTTTTCAAAGAAGATTTTTGTTCAGAGAGTTTTTTCAAAGAAAAGTTAATTCCAAAGAAATCTTCTTCAAAAGACTCTTACAAAATTTTTATAAGGTAAAGTAAATTTCAGTTCATGTTTTTATAAATTCCGTAAATGTTTTTAAATCTTAATTTATTTATTTTTACTATAAAGTAACATGATTCTTTAATTTATCATCTATAGATTAAACAACCATGGGCAATAAGAGAAAACGTCAAAGAAAAGTTGATCGTAAACGTGATGATGATGATAATAGAGAGAAACAAAAACTCAGATATATTGCCAAAAAAACAAAGGGTTGCCGAAACGGAAGAGAGAACTATTGAAGATATAAATACAGATTTACATGATAATGTTGAAGAGATGAAAATTGAAAATAGAGTACAAGAAGAACAAATTGAAGTTGAAAAGAACATTGTAGAAGATGTAAATAGTGATTTACATGCTAATGTCGATGAAGTCAATATTGAAGATCAAGTTCAAGATCCAGAAATTGGACCTGGTATGTATATATCATATATTTTCCAAATTTATTTTTTTATAATGAATTTTAGTTTTTGATATATGTTAAATTAAATTTAACTTGATGTATAGGCACTTTTACTATTGATGATGAAATGTTAGAAGACATTGATTGCGACAAATATGGAGAAAAACTACCAATACATGTTGCACGATATCGTGCTACAAAAATTTATGATGAAGTTCTCAAGGATTACTCAATAGCAGGACAAGCACAAATTTTGAGATGTTTATTAGTGTCCAAGAAGTTAGAAGGTGCTACATCATTATTGGGTATTCACAAAGCGACAAAAGAGTCGAAATTGAAACAAAATGTGATGGAAAATATAGGTGATGCAATAAAAAAATTTGAAAAATCCAGGAAGAAAGATATCAGTGTTGCACGTAAAGCAATTCATACAGCAATTCTTTTAGCTAGTACTAAACAAAAGCGTTTGACAACAGAACTAGCAAAAGCAGTTGGAACATCAAGAAAGACATTATACAAACATAGCAAATTCAGAATGCAAATAGATGAAAATAATGAACTTGCTTGTTGGGCAATTATTTGTAGACAACCTTACAAAGATAGATTAGGAGCAGGTGTTAAAGATATTGTACGAGAATATTGGTTGGAACATGCTCGAGTTTCACCAAATTCAAGAGATGTGATACGCAAAAGAATATCACGAAATGTATATGAAAGCCAACCAAAACATATAATGGACATGACACAAGTACAATTGTTCAATAAATTCAAGGAAGATCATCGTGGAATTAATATATCAATCACTACATTTGTGCAACAAAAACCATGGTATGTTCGACCTATTACTATATGTGATACATGTTGTTGCCGTTATCATATGCAATTTCAGTTATATTATGACACGTTTCTTGAATTTGGTAAAATGTTTTGGACAAATTCACCATCTTCGTCGACGATACGTGAATTCATATCTCAAATTTTATGTGTGAGAAATCATGATGAAGTATTTTATTCAAAGAAATGTGTCAATGGAAAACATTGTCATCATTGTGGAAATTTGGTGCTATTCCACAATAAATATCCTATCGATAATGATCAATCGTTGTCAAATGTAAATGTTGATTGGAGGAGATACGAATACATAAACTATAGTACAAGTTCTAGTGATTCACATTTCAAAAGAATTGATTTGCTAGAAGACAAGATATGCGTCACCGATTTTCTCAAAAAATTTGAAGGCGAAATTTATAAATACACCTAGCATTCACATAAAGCACGATGGCAAGATCTTCAATTCAAACAGTCTCGTGAAATTTTTCCACCCGGAACAATTTTGTCGGTGGTTGATTTTGCTGAAAACTATACATTTGCTGCACAAAAAGAGATACAGAGTGAATACTATCACTCTGACCAAGTTTCGATATTTGTCCATGTTGTATATAGACATTCTCAACAGGATGTTGATGGCATTGAAAGCACATGTGACAATCGAGATGTGATTAAAGAATATCACTTCTATATCAGCGATGATCGTACACATGATACACATTTTGTTCAACATTGTATAGAAAATGTTTTCTATGACTCATTGAAAAAAAGCGAAGTCAAATTCAATGAGCATTGGATATGGTCTGATGGATGTGCGGGTCAATTTAAATATTCACAATCATTTTTTGGTTATGTCGACTTCATAAAGCGCTGAACATTAAACATCGTTGGAATTTCTTTGAAACTGGGCATGGAAAAGGTGAGCATGATGGTGCAGGAGCATGCGTGAAAAGAGCACTTTGAAGATAGCAAATGAACTATTCTTCTGCACGGTTTCATTCAGCTGCAGAGGTTGTCCAATGGTGTCAATTAAATCTAAGCCATGATTATAATCAACAATCAAAAGATGTGCGCAGGTATGTCCACTATTTTTTTAATTTATATTATTTCTTGAAATTTAAAAAAATGTATGTACTAACATTTAAGTACATGTACACTAACATTAAAAGTTGTTCTTTGAAAGTGATTCATCATTTATTGTGTAGGTTTTTTTGGCTTGTTGGGGTCCAAGATATAAATAGATCAATACCATATGATGCTAGCACCATACATGGGACTAGAGATCTTCACTCTATTCAAACAAAATCATTTCACAACGTGTTTGCATTTGACAGTAGAAAGCAATCATGCTTTTGTCATATTTGTATTGAAAATGTTGAATCTACAGAAGTTTGTGAAAACATAACAAACAACTACGTAGAAGCTTGGAGACACAAAGAGATTAATCCAAAAGGAAAAATGCCACTGGCAAGTGTAGAAGAGTTAGAATCAAAAGAAATAGCAATATCGTCTGATGGCGATAGAATTTCAGATCTCGTTAGAGAAGGTAATAAACTTGTTCTTGACTTTTAAGTTAATTGTTCATTCTAGTCCATCGCCATAAGTATAGTCGATTTAATTCATTTAAAAATGCTAACACCAATTATAATTTGCGCAGGAGATGTTTTCGCTGTGATTGCACCTGTAGACAACAACGAAAATGTCAAATATTATTTGATGCGATGCACTGAAGGAAAAATGAAGTTATTGGAGGACTACAACGACAATGGATTTACATACGAAAGAGGATCCATCATTTTAAAAGGCTATTTTTTTCAGCAAACGCATATGACTAAAAATTATGTCTACTTTCAAGATTATGAGCCCGATGTTATATGTTGTCAGTATATTCATTTAGTATGTGCATCTCGAATAAAGTTGATACAAGTTCCATCAAAAAAACAGTTAAAAACCAAAAAATGGAAACTATCCATATGTGACCATGAACGTATAGTTGAGGATGGCATTCCATTGCGATGTTTTTAACTACATATCAAAAATAAATTGATCTATATTTTTGTCCATGTCAATTGTTGTGTACAATATATTTTTTATTCATGTGTCACAATTGTTGTGCATAGTATATTTTTTCATTGAGTTTTTATGAATATTTTCTTGAATGACAACAAACATAAAAGCTTAAATGGTTGTACTTTAACATGCTTCAAAATGATTTCAAATATTATTTGGGAATTCAAAAGTACTTTATTTGGGTCCCCATATGTCTATTAGACCACTAAGGGATGAGATAACGGATGTGGCTATCCCCACTCCGCCCCAAATTTTTACTTTTGATTGATTTATGCCAATGAAAAATCACCAAAAAACATACTAAATTTTGTATTATTTTAATCCTTCGAACATGTTTCTTTAATATACTTCACCAATAAATATGATCTGAATGAATTTTTTAAAACAAGTTGTTAATCTATATGATTGTTGCACAAAAATAATATATCTCTCACATGTAAGTTCACATAACTGAAATCATGGCAAATGAAGATAACAATCATTTGATTTTTAATCACAAATAAGAATTCCTGGATTGTGAAGCTTATGCTAAATTAGAGCAATGATTATTTACAACAAATCGATAAAAATTCATCGAATTGTTGTCTAAAATTCATTGCTCTAACTTAGCATAAGCTTCACAATCCGGAAATCCTCACTTGTGATTAAAAAACAAAAAATCATTATCCCCATTTGCCATGATTTCAACATTTAGAAATTCACGAACTACAAAGTACCTGAACATAAACATATGAAAAACATTAGTTAAAATTCCTATCATTTCATTTCATCAAAAATTCCTATCATTTCATTTCTTTAAATTTTAACATCCCATTTCTTAGTTCATTTTAAACCTTCATTCTTATGATTCAACAGTTCCTCAACATTCATTCTTTCCATAACATTTCTCAACATAACAAAATGAAATTTTTTTACAAATTCAACATTTCTAAACTTTAAATTACATATTCAATGTTTCATTCACTCTTAACAACTTTAAATTACCTATCAAATGTTTCGTTTACTCTTAACATTTCAAACATTTTTGACACCTTCCATTCATTTTTTTCCAACATTGATTCTTACCATAACATTCATTCTCAACATTGAACATTTCCTAACTTGAATTAACATTTTAAACATTCCTAACATCTCCCATTCATTATTTTCCAACATTCATTCTTCCATAACATTCATTCTCATCATTCAACATTTTCTAAACTTAGATTGCACCTATCAAGACATTTTAAACATTCATGCAAAACATATTATAAACATTATCAAAACATTTTAAACATTCATGCAAAACATATTCTAAACATTTTACCAAATGAGAAATAATTAACATGTACTCATATATAATCTAAAAAAAAGTTAATGAACATGTGAGTTCAATGTACATATATATATATAATCAAAAAATAAATACCCTCCATGTTCAAAACAACTACAATATATATATATCAACAAAAACAATAAAGTCTGAACCACTATCCATCTAGACCAATATCTTTCCACTATTTTCCACTAGGACCTTCCCTGGGACTCAACTCAACCTACAATACACAGAAAAACAAATTATAAATCTAGATCATAAATTATTTAAACAATTTTAAACTAAATTCAAGATATTAAGATATTAAACTTATCTAAAAACAATTCAATTATTAAAAAAATCGTACATCAAATTCTTTGAATGCATGTCCACCACTTTTTTCCACTAGAGCCTTCCCTTTGGCTCCAAAGGATCTCAAAGAGCCAAGCTGCAACATGTACAAAAATAATTTATGAATCCTAAAGCATGCAAACAATTTTCAAATAAATCCAAAAAATATAAAACATTAAACTTATATCAGAGATCATTTCTAGTTCAACAAAATTACCTCGGTGCCAATATCCGCATTCATCAAAGAACCCACATCTTCACCCCCAATTTCCAAATGGCCTCTCCCCTAAAATTTAAATTTTGGTAATGAATAAAACATAGTAGATACATATAATAAATTAAGCAATTAACTTAAAACCAAAACAAAAAAATTAAAATCATTAGCTCACAAGAGATGGTAAATCATCTAAAAAGTTGGAATCTAAAGAAACCTGCATAGATAAGTCAAATTCACAATAAGATACATTGATATTTATTAAAATTCAAACAAACAAAAAAAATATCAAGTTCAATCATAAATATTATAATTAAAATACCTCTCCAAAGCGCTCTTCATTTTGACTAGGATGCTCTTGATTTTGGCTATTGGAGACTCGAAAATTATGTGCATTTAACATTCTAGAAAACTACAAACAAAATACATTTGCTTAATATATTTATTACTATTTAGCAAAAAATTCAATTCAAAATGAATAATAAAAAATCAAATAGATTGTCATAGCATAATCAACAAACCTCTCCCATGCTCGATGTGTCATTGGATAACACATCTGAAGCTATATCTCGATAAGACTTAGCATAAGCCCTGAGATCATCGATGCTCAATGCATCTACCTTGTCATTCGTCTTGTAAACAAAACTTTGACGAACAGTAGCACGAGCCCTCTCTCGACCCAAACCCACTTCTACTCCAACAAGAGCTGATGCTAAACCATCACCTACCGATTCCCTTGCAGCTGTCCCTAGTTGGGATGTGGTCTCCATCTCTGATCTTAAAGACACAACCCTTGGTGGACGAGGTATCTCAGGTGGAGGTTGAATAGTCGTAGGGTCTCTGAGAGCACCTTTTCGATTATATATTCGACCCTTTCCAACTCCATAAAAGTCAGAAGGAACATCAGTATAGTTAGGCTTCATACCTAAAAAAAACTCCGCATAAAAAAATCTAGCAAAATAATTAGGAACCTCATCGTTCCATGGCAATCGACCATAAGTTGCAAGAAAGCGATCATATATTAAATGTGCAATTTGAGGATGCTTGAAATATTGCACTTTCAACATTTTTCGCTGAAGGCCTTCTTTGAAATTGAACATTGAATTGGCTTGTTCTCTGGTGACTCTCTCCTTCACAACCTCCCACTTGTCTGGACCCATAACTTGGTCCCTTTGCATCCGCATCAAATGAACAAAACCATTCGTAGTTGGTCCAAGTTCCTCATATGCATCAATGAATTTTTGCAAAGACCCCAAAACAATCTCTAGACTTTGTCGGCTCTCTGGAGGGAGATCCAAAGAACAAATATCATTGTTCAACCTGTCATAGTGGGATCTACAACTTTCAAGAATAGTTTGTTGCACAACACCTTCCCATGGAAGCTCATCAGGTAAATCAGACGGATAAGTTGATATGGGTGTACAACGCTCAGCTAGTGGAACATATGTCGTCCTAGCTCTAGGAGGATCTTCAGGACCCTGCTCTACACCCACACCTATTCCATCATCTACAATCCTATCTTGATCTTCCTCTCGCTCTGTCGAATTACGCACATCTTCTGAACCTCGCTCTGCTTCAAATATAGCCGTAGTCAAGAATTAACCTTGTCCAAAAATTCAAAACACACAAAAATACAAATTATACATGATTAAACATTAATGTTCATACCAACAGAAGGTTGAGATCGACGCTCTCCCACAGAAGACGAAGGAGAATCATTTGTACCCCTTTCAACTCGTTGGTGATCAGATGACTGTGACCCATACAATAAACTCGAACCCCACGGTGAATTCGACAACCTTTGACTACCAATTGGAACACCAATTCCTGATGAATGTGATGACCTCCTACGCTTTCCCTTCGAAGACTCCACTCTTTCCATTTGATATAATTTCTAAATTTACACAAACGTTAACATATTGAAATTGTACATGACTATTCTACAAGCATAAAGCCATATCTGATAAAAAACTACAACAAAATGTAAGTCCCTCTCCTAACTCTAATTAATTAACTAAAATTCCTTACCATCACTACTATTGCAACATAAAGATATACTTAATAATCATTTCATTATCAAATATAAGTTATAACACAATTAATTGTAGTAGTATAGTAACCTTAAAAACTTTTCATCCAACAACTATGGTTGAATTATATATCTCAATGAACAAACATCTCACTAAATATATATATATACACTTATTAAAAGATTTCTAGTTTATATTTATGATAAAAAAATTTACACACATTGAAGTTGTACATGTTAATTCTACAAACTTAAAAACATATCTCTTAAAGAACTGCATACGAAATGTAGAGGTGCCTAAAATGGTATAAGTTATTTTTTTTTGTAAGTTCCTCTCCTAACTCTAAGAACACTATTGCAGCATAAAGATAACATTAATAATCATCTCATAATCAGTTAATTGTAATAGTATAGTAACCTTCCAAATTTTTCAATGATCACTTATGATTTCATTCTATATCTCAATAAACAAACATTACTTAATATTTATAAAAAAAATAACTAAGAACTTACAACAACGACTTTTTAAGTGACTTTCTTCATGAACAGAGTTCAAGAACAGAGTTCAAGAACAGAGTTCATGAACAGAGTTCAAGAACACTGTTCATGAACAGAGTTCTTGAACTCTGTTCATGAACTCTGTTTAAGGGCATAAAAACTGACATCATATAAGATAAAATTAAATAAAAAAAAAATAAACCATCTAATTTTAAACCCGATTCCAAATATTTTTTTTAATTTTCTCCTATTGCCAACAACTCTTGAGCAGAGTTCCAGACCTCTGCTCAAGAGCAGAGTTCCAGAACTCTGCTCAAGAGCATAAAAATAAATGTAAAAAGATAAACATTCAAATTTTAATCCTTGGCAAATATTTTTTTTAATTTCATTCAAATTACAACATTTTTTATCAAAACAGGAGTTTGCGAAACGATACATACCTGTATCCCAAACAAGCAGTGAAGAGATCGTCAATCCACGACGCCGCGACGGTTCAGTCCACCAACTCTCCAAACAACAAATAGTTCCTTCACAAAGCAACAAATAATGTTAGCAACTAAAACCTATAACATACAACAACAGAATCAAAACGACACAACTCAACGGGAAAATGTACCTTCCAATGATGAGCTATCAACCCTACACAGAAAACCGCAACACTGATGACGCACCAATATAACCGAACTAACCTGCCAACCAAACACATTTCAGCAGAACATTACAACACAAAGGAATGTATATACATCAAACTTAAAATTCGAAAACCAAAAACAGCGGATAAACGTTACTTACCCTCGCAGCCGTTAACTCCACGTCGTAACACCGAGCAGCAACCAAACAAAAATTTCAAACTTACGGATCCGCCTGGCACCCTCGTCGACGAACACAGCTTCCACAGCTGCAACAGAAAGTTACAACATCGGACAAGCAAGCAGCGAAAGGGGTGGAGCAACAACGTCCCTCAACAGGATGGACGCAAAATGAAGTAACAGCAGCGGATTGTGGAGCAACAGCCGATGAGCAACAGGAAGTAACAGCAGGGGATCGTGAAGCAGGAGCAGATCGTGGAGCAACAGCGTCGACACAGGGTGGCGAGAAAACAACTGCGGGCCCGCTTGCGGGTCCAAATATTTCCAGCAGGGACTGCCAAATGGCGGCCGATGCTGGGTTTTTATGCAGAAATATAGTTCGGCCGAACAATTATTCAGTCGAAAAATTATTCAGCCGAAGAATTGTTCATCCGAACAATTGTTCGGACGAATAATTGTTCGACCGAATAAACTATTACCCGAATTTTTTTTTCCATCCGGCAGCTGTTTGTACATATTTCAAGGATCCCCGTTAAACTAAACGGAGAACTGTTTGTGGTTATTCGGCCGAATAACCTATACATTATTCGGCCGAATAATAAAAATTATTCGGCCGAATAACTTCCGCTAAGACGATTTTGCACTAGTTTCTCACGAAAGTGTTACCCACCTTCACGTTTTCACCCTGGAGTGTTATTAAAGAGAGATAACTAAAGTAATTATCCTAAAAATCAAAATAGTATTGTTAACTTCTTTGTAATGGTTAATAAAATATTAGTTTTAATAAATTAATATAACCCTATTTTAAAACTATGTTTAAGGATTAGAAAGTTTGGTGGATTTTATTAAATAAATTCCTCTATATTAGTAGTAATAATAAATTTTTAATATCAAATAAAGCTTTAATATCAATTAAAGCTTTTTTTAATTATTTGATTAGTCTATTAAAAATTATTTAATTAGTTTATTAAGAATTAAGAGCGTTGTTTTATTAAGAAGGTTTATTATCAAATGGAAATGACAAGTGAAGGGAAACTATTAGTGAAATGGTTTAAGGTTAAATTAGTTTAATATATTTATTAATAACCTTTAAAAAAAAAACTATGTTTAGTAATGGAGTGTATGGTGAGGAGGTCTTTAACTGGAAAAAGTAAATACATTATTAATTATTAAAGAGAGGTTAACTTGGTTATCAATTGAAATATAATATGGTATAATACAATTAGGGTTATAAATGGTTAGGTAGTTGAATCAATTGGTTGTTATCTTGATCTATGGTTAACTAAAGGAGGAATCCAACTAGTGCTCACTTCAAATCCTCCATCCCTATTTAAATTTTTAAGCAGTTTTATAATTTCTAAGGCTTCCCTAAGTTTCCTTTTGAAGTAATGGTCTTCTTTTGCTATAATCTTGGCGTCTTCTAGGCGAACTTGGTGTTTAGTTTTGGCACAATGTTCTGCAAGAGCTGAGGTTTGGATACGCTCATTCCTTATGTCTGCTCCATTCTCTTTTGATCTAGTATGGATGGAACGTCCTGTCTCACCTATGTAACGTAATTCACATGAACAAGGGACATTATAAACACCTTTGCATTGTCTTTGGTCAATAGGGTCTTTAACAGATCTCATTTTTTGTCTAATGGTTTCTAAGGGTTTGAAAGAAGTGGTGATGTCATTCTTCCTGAGGATTCTAGAGATCTTATCTGTGACCCCATGAATGTAAGGTAAGTAACCTCTTGGTTTAGATGTTTGGGTGCTAGGGTTGTTGGTCTCATTATTGAGGGTAGTATGGTTCCTATTGTGGACTTTGTTGAGACATTTTTTTATATCTTTAGGTTTGTAACCTATGTTTTTGAGGAATTATTTGAGATGGTCTTTTTCTTCATCTATATGTTCTTCATCTGAGATCCTAGAGGCCCTAACTGCTAAGGTGTTAAGAACCCCTATCTTCTGGGATGGGTGGCGGTTAGAGTCTGTGTGGAGGTAGCTCTCAGTATGAGTCTTTTTTCTGGAGACTTTGTGTCCTAATGTTCCATCTTCTTTTTTGGTTAGTAGGACATCGAGAAAGGGAATGCTACCATTTTCCTCTAGTTCCATTGTGAACTTTATGTTGGTAGAGATATTGTTGAGGTGTATAAAGAACTTCTTGAGATCAGCCTCACCATGTGGCCATATCACATTGGTGTCATCGACGTATCTCTTCCACATTTTCGGTTTTAATGGTTAGGAATCTAAAGCCTCTTTCTCGAACTTCTCCGAGACTACCTAAAACCATCAACCACAGAAATCTCGTAATAGAAATTATATTTGTATTTATATTGAACTATTAAATAGAAATTTCAAAATTTATCAATCACTGACTATGCCACTTTAACACTTTTTTTTATAGTAAATGCTTTTTCCACAAGATGTGTATTTCTTCTCATCGCCAACATGAATAAACATAAGCTGAGCAACCATGATGCATAAGAAATATGCAACCAGAGTTTGCACAACACAATACACATATACAAGAAATAAAAATATTAAGTATCCAGGCAAAGAAACAACCACGAGGGAAATTAAACACCACCAGTAGAAATTAAACATAGAATCTTCATATTTATTTGATATGGACGGAATGCTCCATATTACAATTCCACAAATTCTCAGTGTGGATCACCACTCTTTCTACAACATCTACAAGGCCAGCTGAAATCCCAATTCAGTTGCTTCTCTCTCTACCCTTGATGACCCCTCTTCCACTCCTCTTTGTTGTAATAAAATCACTCATATAATGTGCTCGAGGAATTCCAAGCATCAAGACTGTTCAAGTGCCACCAGATTGTTCATTTCATATTCCCTATGTGTGTTAACAACTTTATTTGTTGGAGAACATATTTTAGGGATAATGAAATACCCCTCCTTTTACTAGGGCACAAAACCCTAGAATATCTCCTAATGTTGAATCAAATAAGACGTAATGTAAGTGGAAATGTTGACCACCCTATATTAATGAATATGGTGTTATTTTCATGCACACCAGCTAGGCATCAGTGACCGTGCTTTCGCTGTTGTTGCTCATGCCACCTTCTTCATATCATGGCCATATTGAAGAAATGGTTCTGTCATGTATCTGTAGCCATAAGATCTATAGAAACCTATCATGGATATGCAACAATAATAGATGTATCAACTTGTCATGGATTTGTAGCAACAAGATCTGTAGCAACTTGTCATGGATCTGCAACAACAAGATCTATAGAAACCAGTCAAGGATATGTAGCGGCAAGATCTATAGCAACCTGTCATGGATCTACAGCATTGTGATATGAAACAACATGTAGTAGCTTCTGTATCTACCTACTAAAATCAATGGAAATGTGTAGGATAGCCTTCATCACCAGGGATGCTCCTGCATCAAACTCCCCTAGTTGGAAATTTGAGCATATTGCTCAAAATGTAGGTGAAAAACATGTGTATATTGGACATCTTTCTATGCCCATTTCTACTGCTAATATCCACATTCTCTCTGTTATCGGACAATCCACTCGAGCGGACACGAGCCGGATCTCCCTAGCTCAAAGTGAGTCTAGAACAAATAGAACAGACTACTAATGCATTTCCTAGATCTACTTAAGGATCGAGTACTAGATGTCTTACCTTTCACTTCACAATCCTTTCTCCTGAATGTTGCTCCATGTCCCATGGTTGTCAGATCCAAGCTGCAAGACCTGTTAAGATAAGAAACAAGAGAAACTAGTAAAAGACATCTATACAATAAGAGATCTAAGTAAATAGTTAAGAAGGTAAACTACTCAATATCATTGCACACATGAACAATATTAGTGGAAAGCATTTGTATTACTGCAAAAAGAGGAGTATATAATAGAGATATAGAACTACAACCAAGGCTTAATGCTGTATCCCTTCTCCGACAAAGCCAATTTCCATATCCTTCCAAGGAAGTATGAGTTCTCCAATAGGTGAGTGGAGATGTTCTAAGCGTGATTTCACCAGCATGTAGATACCATAGCCTTCCTCCCTTTGGGATGGGAGTGAGCTTCATTTATGTAGGACTAAGTGGATAGGGTATGGATAGTATAGGTTTGAGATGGTAGGAGAGGCTTAAGGGATCTCTCCAAAGTTTTAGGAAATGAATGTCAGCTCTTCCAAGAGATCAGGGATAGGGTCCCAAGTAAGCAAGCTTCAATATGGACCTCAAAGAAGCTATTTTTATCATCTAACTGACTTCGTCACACCCTGTAATGGGGAAAGGTGCGACGTCGCATGTTGTTAGTGTGCAGCCTGCGATGACCCTTCAAAACTTAGCACAATTGGGTACAAATCCTCCCAGGATGATTACTTAGCCCAGGTATCTTCAGGGTTGTATACACTGAATCTTATGATGAGTAGATTTTGGGTTTAACAGAATGCCCCCCAAAGCATGAAGCTGTTGAAGATAGTCAGGTGAAGTGCTTTGATAGAAGTAATGGCAATAGACTTGTCGGATGAAGGACACTGCTGCAGTACAACTAACTTTGGACTGACAATCTCATATGAAGTACAACATGATTTCCGACCAATACATTGTAGATCCATGGTAGTAATGACTGACTTAACACAATCATGGCTACTAGACACAAGCAAAGATCCATGATGAGATGATAACGTAGCCACGACCAATACAAGTGTGGATCCGTGTGATATAACTCAATACAAACTCCATCGCAACCTGGGTAAAACATGACTCCCCAGGGTCTTCAAGCTGAACCCGCAATGATACGAATCTATCCATGTGATTACAAATGTCTTGATGTTGAACATGGTAGAAACCACTTGATTACCAGCCATTGATGTAAACCGCTAACAAGTGTGAGGGAGATCATCATTGATGTCAATGATTCCCAAGGTATCATAGTACATATCATCAAGCGTGAATAAATGAGTTGAAGTCGAACACAAGATGAAATATTTCGATCAAGAGTCAATGATGTAAACTCATGATGAAAGAGAGGTAACCTTCCATTGAGGCATGCAGGGCCAAGGTACTTGATTGGTTTCTAGATTCAATCCTCGGATGATGTGTTGAAGTCGACAAGGATGAATCCGTCGAAGGAGGGCCATGATGAATCCCCCATCAATCGACACGAAACAAAACAAAAATGTATAGGGTAGATCGGATGGTACAGTAACATGCAAGACTGACCCAGAGTAGACTGACGTAATGGAGAGTGTACTGACTATAAATGATAAATGATAGACATATTCTTGAACATGGGCATGGCATGACTTGGCAGTATTGACACGACGAGTGCGACACAAATTCTCAAAGTGACTGATGATGGAGGATTTTCTTTGAATGACTCAAAGGAGTAACAGGACTCAGGAAATAAGTGGAACTCGAGGACAAATGGATGATCCAAGTGCTGCATGCAAAAGCAGATGAGTGCCATGTTCAAGAACGACTACATACTGCCACTAATAAGGTATGTAACACAAACGCTTTCCTTTTTCCCCATCATGAATGATGAGTGCCTCATGTGTTTTTTATGAGCTTGATGAGGGTAACTAGATGCTCGGTATAGCTCATCTCATGGATGAGTCCAATCCCAAATATTTTCTAAACCTGGGATAGGAGGGGTTCGCCCCGTGACGGGCCCTTCAATGTGAGAATTTTAACGAGTCCATATAAGGTAAACTCGATCGTCATTTCATGTTTAGAGAGTCTGAAAAGATCTAAAGAAGACTTCAATGATCCTTTTTCGTAAAGTTAGCCCCATCACCCGAAAACGGGTAAAATAGCGCGGGAGAGGACTCTTCTAGTCATGATTGGCTGGAGTATACATTTTTCGTAATGAGTGCCTCCTGGTCCAAAAAAGGGGTAAACTATCACCAAAAAGATGACCATTCAAATACTTTAACAAGCGTGAACGCGACAAGTTCGCTTGGCAATCTTTTCATTTTTCGAGAGCCTGAAAAGAGCTTAACGGTAGACTCCGGGGGGTGTCCTTTTCCGTGGAAGTTAAACGAGCCTGGAAAAGTGATAGATCATAACTCGGTACTTGTTCTGTGAGTACGAGAACAAATGAAGAGTAAACTCGTCATCACACAATAATTACAAACTAATCATTGCAAAAATAATGACAAAACGTTCAAGGGAGTGTTCATACCTATGATGACCGTTGTGATATGAGAAACGGAACAAAAGCATACTTACAACTCCTACACACTAGAAAATGTGTCAAATAGCCTCAAATATGACAAAAATGGTCAAAAACTATGATAAATGGCCCAAGAGCATCAAAATATTTGAAAAGGAATATTCCATTCTATTTATAAATAGAAAAATGGGCCAAAAATAGATTTCATTGTTTCATTTGCCAATTTAGGAGGAGAAGTACCAATTTGGAGCCAAAACTTCCTTTGTCGATTCCGGGAGCTACGATCTGCCATTTCACCCACCGTCAGGAGCAGGTAAGCCTAAACTTCATCCAGCAACTTTCCAATGGATTAGATTTTGTTTTTAGGTTCAAGTTTTGGGTTTTTTTTATGAATTCATGGAGGGCTACTGCACTCTCGGCTCATCATAGTTGGCCCTTTCGGGAACTGCGAGGAGACCAACTCGGCGCAAGTCCCGAATGAGTGAAGTGCGATGACATCGCACTATACGCAAAAGTACAGTGCGACGACGGAGTTGCATTTAACAAACATCAAAATGAACTCAAAAAAAGAACTTACCGTGGTTGAAATAGGATCTAATAGTGTTTAAATGTCCCTTTTGGTAGGTTGCTAGCAAGCCAACATGGTTTTAGAGTGGCAGGAACGAGAACATGAAGTAGAAGATGAACAAGATACCAATGATCCACAATGCGTGGATGCCTTGAGGAACTGTGATTTTCTCAAGTTCTTTGAGATTCGGGGGATGAAATCCCAAATCCCATTGCTATCACACATGCTCCAGAGTTGGGATGTGGCCCAACAACATTTCGTGATTGGTGAGCACATCCTGACAATAGACGTTGAGGATATCTATTTTCTCACAGGTTTGTCTCGGAGAGGGGAACTTGTACATCTTACTAGAACACGGGCCAGTGACCTCACAGTTGATGACATGGTGTCATATCATTGTACTTCTATTGCTCGATCTTCCAATGGGAAGATCCTTATTAGGGATGTGGTGAGCCGCCCACTACGTACCATACTATTTACTATTACTAGAGTGGCGGGAATCCAAGCCCCAAAAACGGCTACTCGGACTCAGATGCTTTATGCGGAGGACTGCATGTCCCCCATGGTTTTCAACTAATGCAAGGGTATCCTCGCAAACCTCCGAGCTCAGCTGACCAAGTGTCAGTGGGGAGAGCTCAAGTAGTTTGGTTATGGATTGATCGTGGTATCGTTCATCTTGGAGCGGATCCCTCTCTTGCGTCCACAGGTAGTACTGGATGATAGGGAGCCCAAAGATCCCCACATGCTCAGATGGGATGAGGTGATGACTCGTCATGGTGGAGGACCTATCATCATTTTTGGTCCTGAGTTCTTCAGCTGGCTGGAGGGCCAGTTACTCATGGTTGAGGGCCAGTTACTTAGTTTTGTATATTTATCCATTTTTTGATGCAGTGCTGACAAGTATATAACATGTTTGTGTAGATGTGGGGCTTGTACGGCCAGTAGGACTTTCCCTCCTAGCAAGGAGAGACAAAGGTGGGGAAGTAGTTGTGCCCCTAGGTGCTCATGCTGCCATTGAGGAGATGGAGGAGGTATACAGGAACTTGTCCCAATTGACAGTGGAGCGTCCGTATGCTTCAATGCCCTACTCTGCAAGGTAGCGAGGACCATGGATTTCTTCCTTACTCAGTGACAGCAGGCCGTCCATGCTAGGGGTGGTGTACGGGTCAGGCGTCAGGCCTGATGACACTATTATACTTGTACTGAGAGCTTAGAGGCCTCAAATTTTGTACTACTGAAAGCTACGATGTTTCAGATTTTGTAGAGACTCACTGAAATCCATCGTGCTTCATATTTTGTACCAGCACTACTTTTGAGTGATATATATATATACAGACATTCTTGGCGATTTATACATTATGTGTTTTTAAAATGATGAGTGATGTGATCTTGTTTACATGTTTGCTTTTATACATTGCATTATTTACATGTTGTGAATGCTTTTACATATTATGAATATTATGTGTGTGATGTACCAGTCCAAAATGAAGTTGGCCATCAAGTCAGTAATTGTGTTTAACTCTCATGGAATGTATAGGTACTGAATGGATTCAAATGACCTTTCCAAGAGACCGTCTGAAGAGACGGAGTAAGGTGGGATCACGGATGGCGTAAACCTGGTTAAGATGGGAAACCACTAATTGAGAATCCACATGGATGACAATGTGGTTCATACCCAAGGAAATAGTGTTGGCTAGGGTTCTGATTACTGCTTGATACTCTGCGGCATTGTTGGTCACAAACCCTAGGAAACTTCCTCCTGAGCTAATGAGCTCACCTGTTAGGGAATATAGCACCCAGGCTGCCGAAGCAAGGTTAAGGGTATGCCGGCTGGTGCCGTCCGTGAATCCATAGCACGTTGCCATCTGCACATGCAGACAAAACATGGTATAAGGAGCGGAAACAAGATCTAAAGACACCCAAAAACAAAAGCGTCCAGCACACAAAAACATGAAAAACACGCCATGTACAGTATATACAAGAAAGTCTAAGTGTGACGAGTTTAGGCGTAGTATCTCTTCAGGTAAATCCCATTGCGGGGTTCACCCAAATAGATTCTGTCATCGTCTTCAAGCTCATAAGCTCCCTTCTCCAAAACACGTTCGACAATGTAAGGTCCATGCCACATGGATTCAAACTTTCCTGCTCCTAGTTTGTCGTGCTTCTAGTCATAAGTGAGGACTAGGTCACCCTCGTTAAAGATACAAGGTTCAACTGACTTGTCGTATTGGGATTTGATGCATTTCTTGTGCGCTTCATTAGCAAGAGTGGCATCTCGGTGGGACTCGTCAAGTTTTTCTAAGTGCAAGAGACGTTCTTCCTCAGTAGTAGTTTTAGGAATAAGTTCGACGACGAGTTGTAGAGATGGAATTTCGCACTCTATAGGTAGGACAACCTCCAATTCGTAGACTAGTTGGAAAGGAGTGAAACCTGTGGCTGTTTTAACAGAGGTTCTGTAGGCCCATAACGCTGAAAAGAGCATGTTATGCCAATTGGATTTCTGCTTACTTACCATTCTTTGGACCATGGTTTTCAAGACTTTGTTAATGGCCTCGACTTGTCCATTGGACTGTGGGTAGTAGGGTGTTGAATTTTCATGGCGAAAACCCAACCTATTGCTTAGTTCATTAACCATATGGTTCTGAAAATGGGAACCATGATCGGTAACAATCACCTGAGGAACTCTGAACCACGCTATTACATGATTGAACATGAAGAGTGCAGCGGTTTTGCCGCCGTTTTGGTATGTAGGCATAGCTTCGGCCCACTTTTTAAAGTAATCCACAGCTACAATGATGTAACTATGCCCCCTGGCCGAGGTAGGCTTACAATGCATAAAGTTGATGCCCCATTTTGCGAAGGGGCTCACAGCAATAACCGAGTGTAACGGGGCGAGATGGGTTCACTTCTTCGTATGGAAGTGTTGGCAAGGAGGACATTTTTTTACGGCCTCAATACAATCTTTGAAGATAGTAGGCCAAAAATATCTTGTGCGCAAAATATTCTAGGCTGTAGCCATCCCAGAGAGGTGACTGCCACATGCCCCAGCGTGACAGTCATTGAGAACGCGTCCAGCCTCATCGTGAGTGAGACAACATCGAAGAATTGAATCAATGCCACGGCGATACAAAGTATCATTGATGACTAAATAATACTTCGCATGGTGACGTATCTTACGACGGTCGTCGCGAGATAGTTGAAGGTTGAAGCATTGGGTTTGAATATATAATGAGATATCTCCATACCATGGATTAGTCATACTGATGAGAAACAATGATTCATCTGGAAAAGAGTCATTGTGCTCAAAATCTGCATTAGGACGAGGAAGGTCACAGATCAGCTCAGCAAACACCAAAGACTTTTTTGACTTGGCTTTCTCGAAAAGAAGATAAAATTCTTGCAGTATCATGATCCAGCGTGAATACTTGCCCCCAAGCACCTGACGTGTCAGGACATGGTACATGGGGTTTGATCCTGCGATGATGGTGGTGGTGCGGAGCAAGATATAGTACCAGAACTTTTGGACGGCAATGACTGTCGTGAATGCGAGTTTTTCAACATGTAAATATCTAGTTTCAGTGTCGGTGAGACCCTTACTTGCATAGTATATTACATGTTGTTACACAGAAATCTTCCACCCTATGAGCATCAGCATTCTTTGGCCCGTAGGATCCATTTCAATGACTCAGATCCATTTTCATCCTTCGGTGATACTATTTTATCCTATTTTTGTTCCTACCTGCATGTTACATCACTATAGCATGGGTACCCACGAGCTGCATCCCTATAGCCCGCGGGTATTAAGTAAAATGGTAAAAACCACTATTTTATTACTTTTTACTCCCAAAAAACGGTCATTGGGTGACCTTTGGCTCTCCATCTGCCCAAGTAACGTCTCGATGAGTCCTTTCACCTACCTTTGAGAGGACTATATATTGAGTACATATGGGTTATGGACGGGAGGAAGAAGAGAAGAGTAAAGGCACTCTAGTGGATTTTTGCCCTATCTTGAGTCTGCACTTATTGATCCTTGTAGTTGTGAACCATTTATGTTCACCTTCCAAACTCCTTTCTAGTTTGAGTTTGCCATTCATGGAGGATTGAAGTGGTGGAGGCACAAGTGGATTGACCTAGATCTTGGTTCAGATTGGTTTCCGGCAAGAGGTTGTATCACTTTGTACTTCTTCTTGTTCATTAATAGAAATACTCATATTCTCGTCCATTAATGGTGTGAATGTCATTTATTATACATTGGGTTGCATTTGCTTATGATATTATGGACCATTGTTATTGATAATGTTAATGTCATTTATATATATCACATGTACTTGTTAGATATTGGTTGTCAAGACTAATTTGCAGATTACAAGCGCTTAGATGTGCGTGGATTGAAAGCTCCAACGGGGATCTACATCAAACGTTGGATCGAGGTTGGTTATATTTCTCCATTGTTTTAACATTGTCATTTATAATAGCATTTTTTTGAGGATTGAGTAGATTTCTGGTAGTCATCTGTCTGTTGTGGTATTCCCAAGCCATAGTGAGTTTTCTCCAATACAGAAATGGCGACTCTGCTGGGGAAAACATCTATGTTTTGAAAAAATTTTGAGCATTAGTCCATAGTTAGAGTTGTTGTTTATCGAAGATCTGTGTCACTGATTGGCCGTTAAGATACACTGTAGAAAACCTGCTTTTTCTGAGCCTCTGGACTCTTTATTTGACCATTTGCTTTTCCTCACCCACGGGCTAGCTTAGTTCTGCCCGCGTATACCTGCCTCTGTTTACACTACTGCTCGTGGGTACCCGTAGGTATTCCTTCGACAGTAGTGTGTAACTCCGGATTTTGTTGGTTTATGGCCATTGGTTGTTGTTGGGTGAGTTTGGTTGGTTCCTGAGTCTTTGTTGGCCTCTTTCTTGACTGTTTCATGCCTTGGTTGTGACCATATCTCTTTGTTTCTCTTAGTTGAGCCTTCTTGGATTTTTACCTATCTTTGGTTTTAACCTCTTGGTTTTTTCCTTTTGAGCTCTTCCTTTTGGCTGAATCTTGCTGTTTAGGATCTGTTGGGTTGTCTCAATGATCTTCTCGGCACTTCAGTCACTAAATAGTAGGATTTTGCTTGCATTTTTTCATTCCATATATATTGAAAAAATACAAAAATATTCATTTAGTTTTTGCATTTTCCTTTCTGTTTATAAGAGAAAATACAAAAATATTTTATTTCCATGTACTGCATTTTGCATTGAGTGCTTGTTGCCTTCATTTTAGGTTCTGCTTGTGCATTGAAAAGATAAAAGTTTGCATATTTATTTCGAAATTGTTGATTGACTTTGCATATTAGTGACATTGTTTTATTGGATAGATGAGTCTAGGATTGGACGATGGTGCATACTATTGAGTCTACACATCACTAGTTTCACGATCATATCCCTTGAGTAATCATAGCCACTAAAATTAATGCTTAATCATAAAATTGATTAGACTTATTTTATTTATAGGGTACACCAACTAGCATAGGTTTAGAGTCTTGGAATAGATCATTGTGAGTTACAAGCCAAGACTACTGAACGAAACATTAGGTGTCTGACCAGGGAGTGGAGGAATCCATGGTATAGATCGGTGTTCTCAGGAAAGCTCTACTCAAACCAGAGTTAAGCACGAGGTCACGGGAGGTTGGTTGAGGAGATATCCCTCTGATAGCAGCTGAATGTGGGAGATATATCCAGGATTTGTTCATATCTAGGGGTACCGGAGGTTCGTCCTCTTGTGCTTCAGGCTTAGCTACCCTGCCCATACGACGGATCCCACCTGCACTGTCCCCCTGAGCATTGGTTATATTGCGGTAGACATAGTTTCCTTACCTAGGTACTGCACAGGGTACTTGCAGTGGTTATGTTGTTTGTGTCCTGAGTCAGATAGGGATTGGACAGCACAGTTGTGTTCGTGCAGTGGACTTGACCCTGTCGACACAGTGAAGCCTGGGTGTCTCTATAACTGATTCTGTTACCTCCGGCTATAGTTTGGGAGTCTCAAGCCTCTCCTAGGTGAGACATATCGGCTCTAGTGTTGGGAGCTCATTTAGCCACTCTGTTTGTCTGCTCTTGGCTGTAGATTCTCTAGGTGTGTGCTTTTGATTTACTGTTTTTTGATCGATAGTTGTCCTTTAGGAGACGTTGTGTCTCTCTTAGGAGAGAACGTGGCACAGAGCCCTATTCTCCGTCGGTCCCGTCGTTTGGCTGGTTTAAAGCCAGCTTTGGTTACACAACACCTTACTAGAGGACACCGGAGGGATCCCTCTGAGTCTTTAGATTCTTACATGACTTACGTTGAGGATTATATGGCTACACATCCCGATATCGGGCAAGACCTTTCTACTCCTTCAAGTAGAGTTGAACATACTTCTGATCCCCAGACTCCTCGTGAAGATTGGGGAGGTGATCCACCTGCGACTCAACCTGGTTCTATTTGGCCTAATCCACTTGATCGGGATCCGTTTGATCCTTCAAATCTAGATAATTATCTTTACAGGATTCCCGACTTACCCAAGGAGGAAGAACAGGATGAGCCTTTTGTTCCTTCGTTTCCACGTGATTCTAGATATAGGAGGCCTAAGACTCATGATGATTCCACCCTATGGTCAACCCCACTGCACTCTCTTTTGGTATGCCTAGTCACAATACTATCGAACCTTCCACTATGGTTGGTACTCATGCTGGCACTAGTCAAAGTGTTAGCCATACTATACCCACTGGGGGCACTACCCTAGCTGGGGGCACTACATTGTCCACCCACTCACATAGTATGGGGACTAGTCAAATTCCTAACCATGCTAATGTTGGAACGCGACCACCTCCTAGGAATACCCAACCTAGTCGGAATGTTGTCCAAAACACGACTCGGCATCCACCACCTAATACACATGTCGCTACTCATCAACCTAGGACCACTTTCGCACATGATACCGTTCCTCCCAACCACGGGGGTGGACACATACCGCATACTTTTGCGTCCACTTCCGTCGCTAGTAATAATAATGTAGGGGGTGGGAATATTTCATATCCATATGGACATCACACCACCAACCCTGCTATTGGTCACGCCCATATTGGACCTAGGAATACTTCTCATGCTTATGGTCATCACACGACTGCTCAAGTTAATCCTAATATTGGGGGTGGGAACATACCATACCATTACGGTCAATGAAACACGGTTCCCACTATGAATAGTACATACATGCCCCATACCCATGGTGGCAACCCTTACTACAACACAGTCGGTGCTAGCCACCAGTATCACCCACCACCCCAATATGGTGCTCAAAATGCAAATATACCTGCTTACTCTCAAATGGGTCATGCAAGGGGAGGTTATCCACCTTATGGCCATGGGCAAGCTTATGGGCCGTTAGGTCCTCAGTATCAGCAGTTTAATCCTCATGGTCAAGCTTTTCGTCCATCGTATAACACAGTTCCATTCAATCAACCTTTTATGGGAGATTAGAATCAAGCTTTCCAGCCTCAGCTCCCGTTCCTTGCACGCTTGAATCTTTCGGATCTTTCGAAGCTCACAAATGATCCGGTGTGTCACGACCCTACTTGGCCCCCGGTCCCTACCAAGCTCCCTTCATACATTCCAAAGTTTGAGGGGAAAGGTGGTGAGGACCTGGGAGATCATGTCACGACATTTCACCTTTGGTGTTCCTCCAACTCTTTGAATCATGATTCCATTCGATTATGACTATTTCAATGCACCCTCACGGGGGCAGCCGCGAAGTGGTATGTGGAGTTGCCTGGAAACACCTATAGGGGTTTCAATGAGATTGCTTTGGTTTTCTTAGACCATTTCCAATTGCTGGTTCGTTATGATACTGGTACTGAGTTGCTGTCCACTTTCCGTCAGAATAAGGCCACATATATTTCTGACCACATTCAAGAGTGGAGTCCGCGAAAGAGATTAGTGAAAGCCAACATTCCTCCAGAGTTCCTGCTAGAATGGTTCCTTAAGTCTTTACTTCCATACATTGCTAAGGATGTTTCGATGTCCAGCATTGTGACTGAGGAACAAGTTATCTTGAAAGTCCAACAGTTAGATCTACTTTATTCTCAGTCTAGCATTTTGTATGACATTATTCCTAATGCACCGAGAATAAGACATGAGCCCACGTCAGTTCCTGGACCACATGTCGATGGCATCGTGGGGTCCGCATGCACTCGCCCTATAGACTTGGTAGCTAATCAAATGCAAAATTTATCGCTTAACCAGTCTGCAATCGGACAGGTTCACACCTTATCCACTTCCACTCCGTCGTCTGATGTACACAGTGTGCAATCAACGAAACCATCGGGTAACCAGCAACTTGGTGGTAAGAAAAAGGGGAGAAATAATCATAGGGGTGGAAACAATGGAAGTAACAATAATAGAAATCGTAATACTCCTCATAAAGAGAATGCCAACCCTCCTCGGGAAGGCGGTGATGCTGGTGAGGATCGTAAACCTAGGCGTAAGGTGAAATTCCCTTGCAAGCTTTGTGGGGAGGATCATCTTACTCACTTATGTCCTCGTATTGAAGAAGCATCGAATCATTTGGCACAGAGCCCAGCTATGTTGAAGGATCCCCTACCTCATCACCAAAACATGGCTTCACATGCTCCCACCACTGGTTATGGTACTAATGAAATGACAACATCTTCTTCTAATACCAGTGGTTATGGATGTGTAAATATGGTTCAGTCGGAGGTTTGTGTTGCTAATCGTCAATGTGATTATGGTGCACCACAACCGAATTTTGGGAATGAGCCTCCCCCTCCTCCTGATAATTCCTTGCATATCGAGAAGCCTTCTATTATGTCGCGGATACCAAAAGGTGTTCTCAAGCGCTCCACGCATAATCCTAATGCTCGAGCCGCCCAGAACTACTCCATCGTAGAAGATTTGGGCCAAACTCCATGTGCCATGTTGGCTCTTGAAGTTTTGCAAGCTTGTCCTTCTCAGAAGCATGCCCTTTTGAGTGCGTTAGGAGTTCAGGATGGGGGAAGTCCTAGTGTTATCAAGTTTGATACTACTGATGTCCAGCCTCGCTTGCCTTGCCACATGGCTTTTCAAATCCAGGTGGTTTGCCTTAAGAGCTTCGTCAAACGTACTATGGTTGATGAAGGTGCCTCTGTGTCAGTAATGTCGCTAACTTGTTGGAAAGCTCTTAGATCTCCTCCCTCACTCACGTCTAGAACTACACTACTACATTCAACGGTAGATCTTTTACGTCGCACAGAATTATCCCTTCCCTTGTTGTCTCCTTGGGAGGTAGGTCCGTGCCTATTGAAGTCGAAGTGGTTGATGCACCCATCGACTACAACCTTTTACTAGGTCGAAACTGGATGTACGCTATGAAGGCTGTCATGTCTACTATATTTCGAGTTATTTGCTTTCCCCATGAAGGCAAGATTGTGACGATCGATCAGCTGGATTATGTTGGCACTCCTTCCATAGCATCTACGGGATCAGTAGTCCCACAAGTTTTTGATTCTCAGTCGGCAACTGGGAACATAGGTGTTGGAATGTACCCCTCGTTGATGGAAACTTTTAACCATTCTGCACCTGTGAATTTTATTGGAACCATTTTTTATAGTGTGCCTCCTCCTTTAAATAGTATGCCATTCCGGACTTCCTATTGTGGTGATCCATGGATTTTTCCATCCGCGGATTCTATGTCTGGAGACATTGCACATGTCGGGATGTCTAGGCCTTTATCTGTAGCGGAGCTCACTTATGATCACATCCAACAAACCACTGCAGATCCAGATCTCTCTTCTCCCCAGACAGTTGAAGAAGATCCCATTACGCTGCCATTTTGGGCAGCCAACTCATCTTTCTCTCACGATTTCCTCGATGATACTTTTCCATTTGATGAAGCTATCCTTGAAGCCATGTGTGGTAGTGAGAGGCCTTGGGAAGATATGCATCATCGATCTTGTTTCCTTCCCAACCTTGAGCTCATTGAGCAGGAGGAGTTTGGGATGACTCTAGCTGAGATGGTTGGTCACCCTGTGGCTTTTTTGCAGTCGCATGATGTTTTCTTGGAGGGGAATATGGCCAATATTTTCCCAACCACTTCGATCAACATCTCTCGCACTCCCAGAAAGATTGAGAATGTTTACGTCAGTGACGATTGCATTCCCGAGGAGATTGCTATTTACACTGATTTGTTTACTGAACTCTGGGAAGCTTTCACTTGGTCATATGAGGAGATGCCAGGAATAGACCTCCACATTGTTGAACACGAGATTAAAACGTATCCTGATGCTAAACCGGTTCGACAACGCTTACGTGTTGTGAACCCTAGGAAGGCAGCTGCTATTAAGGCTGAGGTGGAGAAACTGCTCAAAGTTGGTTTCATCTACCCCGTTCCTCTTATCGAATGGGTGTCAAACCCCGTTCCTGTGGATAAGAAGCAGGGAATGATCCGTGTATGCACTGATTTAAGAGATTTGAACCGTCCATGTCCAAAAGACAACTTCCCCATGCCATTCATTAATCAAATATTGGATGCTTGTGCGGGAAGTGAGATTTTTTCATTCATGGATGGATTCTTAGGTTATAATCAGATTCAAATCAAACCCGCAGACCAACATAAAATGACATTTATTTGTCCATGGAGAACTTTTGCGTACTGGAAAATGCCCTTCGGCCTCAAGAATGTCGGAGCTACTTTTCAACAAGCCATGACCTATGCCTTTCACGATCTTAAGAAGATTATGGAAGTTTTCTTGGATGATCTTGCTGGCCATTCTCGCAAGAGAGTGGACCACCCCAAGCACCTCTGTATTATTCTCGAACGATGTATCCACTACAAAATTCAATTGAATCCGAACAAATGCATCTTCGCTGTTAGGACTGGCCGCCTTCTAGGATCCATAGTTTCGAAAGAGGGTATTAGAGTCGATCCTCTTAAAGTTGAGGCAATACTTCAGTTGCCTCCTCTGCGTAATCTGTTTCAACTTCAGAGCCTCCAAGGGAGAGCTACTTTTCTGCGTCGATTTATAGTTAACTATGCCAGTATTAATAAAGGTTTTGCACACCTATTGAAGAAAGACACACCTTTTATCTGGGATGAGCGAGCCCAGCAGTCTTTCAATGCCATTAAGAAAGCTTTGGTATCGGCCCCTATGATTAGTCCGCCAGACTTTACATGCAATTTCATTCTTTATGTGGTCGCGTCTCAAGAGACTATTGGCATGGTCTTGGTTCAGGTAGATGATGCGCTTGTCAAGCATGTTATCTATTATCTTAGTCGAAACTTAGTAGACGCTGAACTAAGATACACCCATGTAGAAAAGCTGGCACTTGCGACTGTTCACGCAGTCCAACGGTTACGGCATTACATTTTGCTTCGAACAACCACTATTGTAGCTCATATCAATCCGTTTCAGTTCGTGCTATCACGACGCCTTATTGGGGGTAAGTATAATAAATGGATTGTGATCCTTCAGAAATTTGATCTCGAGTTTGCTTCTGCAAAATCAGTGAAATCATTGGTGTTCGTTGAGCTTATGTTGGACCTTCCACGGCTTGATGAGGATATCATTCATGAATATTCCTTTGTGGATGAACATTTATTTCTTATCTCGACCGAGGACCCTTGGTATGGGGATGTCATTCGATATCTCCAAACTTTGAAGTTTCCCCCGCATTATTCACGAGATGAGAGACGGCATGTGAGACATCACGCTAAAGATTATACTATCATCAGTGACACTTTGTATCGCTGAGGAAAGGATTCCATTCTCCGTCGTTGCTTGACTCACGAAGAAGCGAAACGGGTACTTAATGATTGCCATGCAGGGGCGTGTGGCGGTCACTTATCCGAGCTTGCTACAGCCCAGTGTATTATACGAGCGGGTTATTTTTGGCCTACTATCTTTAAATATTGTATTAACGCTGTGAAGAGATGTCACCCTTGCCAGGTGTTTTCTCAGAACATACACTCACATCCAGCGCCCCTCCATCCGGTCATCATCGTTGGTCCCTTCACTAAGTGGGGGGTAGATTTCATGGATTGCAAACCAGCTTCGGCTGGGGGGCATCATCATATTATTGTGGCTGTGGATTATTTTTCCAAGTGGGTTGAGGCCATGTCTACCGTTAAAGTCGATGGTGCTACTGCAGCCCATTTCGTGTTCAACCAAATTATCACTCGATTTGGTATCCCGAAAGAGATTGTCACTGACCATGGCAGTCACTTTCAAAATAAGATGATGGAGGATTTTTCTCTCAAGCTTGGGTTTCGTCAGGAACACTCATCTTCCTACTGTTAAATTTTGAGCATTAATTCACAATACTCTAGGATCTTTACCAAGAGAATAACATATACACTATATCAATGCAAAACAATCACAATAAGCATCACAAGAATCAAAAGCATGAGAGACAAGAGACACAGAGTTTTCGTGGGGAAAACCCTAAGGTGAAAGTACAATGGCTCAACCAAAGTATAACCAAAATACACTTGAGATAGTCTCCTAGTAGCAGATGATCCTCCTCCTCACTAGTGCGCCACTTTCTGAGTGAGAGAAGTGTGACTTTCCGAATGATCAAAATAGAGATCTCCCGATCTCTATTTATACTAACCTGTTTGCCCAGTGACCTTATGGGGTCGACTTGTCTAGCTAGGTACATCCAGAATATGATATATATTTCAGGGCCGACCCCACACATGGTGGTCTAATAACCCATCAGCAAGTACACACACTTGCGACACTTGTCAATCCACATGACAACACTTCCTTATAGAGGAATAACACATCTCTAATAAGGGTACAATAAATATATATGAAATACATAGATGAAATACATTCCGAAGTTACATATACATCAACACTCCCTCTTAACTAGGAAGGTATTTCTCGACACAGATCTACTAGACAAGTCTTCTTCTCGGGATCATCGTCATTGATGCGTCGTCATCATCATCATCACTGCTGCTACTATCTCAACCAATCTCTGACTCTACTCGTCATAGGAAGTTCTACAGAGCCAATCCTTTTTCATACTGGATGTAGGCCCACCACCTGCAGGTCTTCATCATCACTGGCCATACTGTGGAAATCTCGGGACTTATTACGTGCATCACAAAACCTTAAAACAGTCTCTTGACTAGCAAGAACCCTAAAGAGCATCTGAGGCCTTTTTCATCCTGTCCAAATCTCTAGGACTTATTACATGTGACCCCACCACAAAACCTCGAAAGAGAATCCCAGGACTGATTATGAGCACAAGGCTCAACCTATCAGATCTCCCAAGGCACAAATTACATGTGGTCACCAGAAAACCTTGAAAGAGCATCCCAGGACTGATTACGAGGACAAGACTCAACCTATCAGATCTCTCAGGGAACAAATTACATGTGGTCATGGCAAAACCTCGAAAGAGCATCCCAGGACTGATTACCAGCACACGGCTCAACCTATTGGATCTCCCAAGGCACAAATTACATGCCATGGGATAAAACCTCGAAAGAGTATCTACCAGATATCCCAGGGCACAAATTACATGCCATAGGCAAAACCTCAAAAGACTATCTGCAGATCTCCCAGGGCACAAATTATATGTCCTCCCAAGTAAAACCTCGAAAGAGCATTTGAAAGATATCCTAGGGTACAAATTACATGCCATAGGAAAAACCTCGAAAGACTATCTACAAATCTCCCAAGGCACAAATTACATGCTTATCTGCACAACCTGTTCCACGGCCACAGAGTATCAACCTGATACTCACCATACATGATCCTGATGTATACATGATCATCCTAATCATCATCACTGCAACATCCTACTGCATGTCATCTGGAGCAACATCCTGAAGCTCATCATCCATGATCATCCTGATCATACAATGCATCTACCTGATGCATACCAAGTATCTACCTGATACATATCATCATACATGATCCACCTGATCACACAGTGTATCCACCTGATACAAATATAAATACATACATACATGATCTACCTGATCATACAATGTATCCACCTGATACATATACAGATACATGGTCCAAGCATCCAACATGATGCATATACAAAACACATACACATGATCCAAACGATCATATCCAGCATCAACATGATGCGTACATACATATAAATGATCCAACTGATCATATCCAGCATCCAACATGATGGTGTGAAGAACCTGCAATAATTAATTAATGCAAATACACGAGATATCAGAAATAACAGAACTCAGAATCACTTTTATATTGATCATGGGCCACTTCGAGGGGGCAACCTCCTTTGAGCAAGCTCAATACAATTAACTTCACGGTGCCTTCATAGGCCTCAACACACACTTATATACTAAGTCTAGGCACCAATACCATGGGTCAATACTATGTGTCAATACAAACTATGGTCTAAGTCTAGGCGCCAATACTATGAGTCCAAACCATGGGACATATAATACTATGGGACGACTTACAAAGCATATGCGTCCAATACTATGGGTCAATGCTATGGGCTAATATAAACTATGGATCAACAAATACTACGGGATGACTTACAAAGCATATACGTCCAACAACAATATACTAACAAAGTAAAGACATGGGTTCCTAACAGATGCATACATACATATACATATAAATGATCCAACTGATCATATCCAGCATCCAACATGATGCATACATAAATGATCCAACTGATCATACAAAGTAGAAATCAGAACATCATCATGATGCTCATCATCCAGCGCTTACATCCATAACCATGTGAAGGATCCTCCTTCCAACATGCTTGGAATGGCTTCAGCAAATGTGTCCATCACTTCTTCCTCAAAGTGTCATCAATCTGAATAACACCAAGCCTCTCCCTGAAGTACTCGAACTTCACCCTAGCTAGTGGCTTTGTCAACACATCTGTAATCTGCTCGTTCGTCGCAACGTACAGGAGCTTCACAGCTCCTCTCTGCACCATATCCCTGATATAGTGATATTTGATCTCTATGTGTTTTGACCTGTCATGAAACATTGGGTTCTCGGACAGCTTCACACAACTCTAGTTATCACAAAAGATACCAGTAGCATCCAACGAGAGATCAAATAACTCAGACAGTAGCTTCCGTAGCCATACTGCCTCACAACTAGTTGAACAGGCTACAACATATTCTGCCTCAGCTATACTTAGTGCTACGTAGGACTGCTTCCTACTAAACCAAGAGATCACACCTGATCCCATACTGAAGTAGCACCTAGATGTGCTCTTCCTATCTGCAGCACTGCCAGCCCAATCTGAATCAACATAACCCTACAGGTTAAACTTTTGATTCACTTCATACTTGAGCCCATAATCCACTGTACCCTTCAGGTACCTCAAAACATGCTTTACAGCAACCAGGTGAACACTCCTCGGATCCGTCAGGAACTGGCTTAATGTGTTCACTACAAAGCAAATATTTGGTCTCGTGTTCGTCAGGTACATCAAGGACTCAATCATCTGATGATACATAAAGACATCAACCGGCTTAGATGAAGCATCACATAGAAGCTTCAGATTCGATGCCATAGGTGTGGCCATGGCCTTGCAATCCATCATCCCGAATCTCTTCAGGATATCTAATGTGTACTTCCCTTGACAAAGGAAGATCCCACCTGCATTCTGCCACACCTCCATACCTAGAAAATAATGCATCATTCCCAAATCTTTCATATCGAACTCAGCAGCAAGATTCCTCTTAGTATTTGCAATCAATCTGTCATCTCCTGTTACAAATAAGTCATCCACATACAGGAGTAGAATCACAGGATTCCCTTCCTCAACCTTGTAGTAAAGGTTGGAATCCGCTTTACTCTTGGTAAAGCCCAAACTAGATAGGAAACTGTCCATCCTACCATACCAAGTTCTGGGAGCTTGCTTCAAGCCATACTAGGCTTTCTTCAATCTGCACACATACGACTCCTTGTCATGTATTTTGAAACCGAGTGGCTGCTCCACATATACTTCCTCTTCAACCACACCATTCAAGAAGGCAATCTTGACATCCATCTGGTGTATTTTCCATTTCATTGTTGCAGCCAGGGCAAGTACTATTCTGATGGAAGTATACCTGGCTACAGGTGCAAAAGTTTCTTCATAATCTATTCCCTCTTTCTGAGAGAAGCCACGGGCTACGAATCTTGCTTTGTATTTTTCTACACTACCATTTGCAGCATGCTTGATTTTGTAAATCCATTTGGCAGTCACAACAGACTTCTCTTTAGGTCTTGGGAGAACATCCCAAACATCATTCTTCTTTATTGATTGGTATTCCTCAACCATGGAATCCTTCCATTCTTTCTTTTCCGTTGCTTCTTCATAACTGGAAGGTTCTTTGTTCATAATGTCACAGAGTAAAGCAATATAGCTGGTATGTGATCTGGTTCTCTTCTTTGCTCTGTGTTCTTCTTTTGGAATGCCAAATCTTTCTGCATCTTGAATGAGCTCTCTAGCCCATGCAAGTTTCCTCTTGTGAGAGTTATCCTCACGAGGTGGATCTACAGGTTCTTTCGGATCTTCAAACTCATGAACAACTTCTGGAATTGCTTTAGTCATGGTAGTGTCTTGAAATCTAGTTTCCTTAGGTTCTTCATAAACTTCGATAGGTGCCTTCCTTGATTTGATGAATGCTGAGTTTTCATCAAATGTTACATCCCTGCTAACATCAATCTTCTTGAACCCTGGAAAGTATATTTTGTAAGCCTTCAAGCTTTCACTGTAACCCACAAAGATACCTTTCTTTCCTGAAGGATCTAGTTTGGTCCTCTTTTCCTATGGGACATGTGTGTATATCGGACAACCGAATATTCTGAGATGGCTGACTTCAGGTTTCTTACCAGAAAATACCTCTTCTGGTGTTTTGTTGTCCAATATCTTGTGGCGTGTTTTGTTTTGCACATATACAGCTATTCTAGTTGCTTCTGCCCATAGATGCATAGGTAGATCCCGGTCATGTAGCATTGCCCTTGCTGCTTCCATGATTGTTCTGTTCTTCCTTTCTGCAAATCCATTTTGTTGAGGATTATAAGGAGCAGTCAACTCCCTCTTAATCCCTGAATCACTACAAAGCTTCTTGAAGTCACCTGAGGTGAATTCTCCACCATTGTCCGATCTGAATGTTTTGATCTTCTTGTTAGTTTGATTCTCCATCAAGGTTTTGAATTCCTTGAACTTATCAAACACCTCATCTTTGTTCTTCAAGAAGTATACCCAAGTCTTCCTGGAGAAGTCATCAATAAATGAGACATAGTAAACATACCCACTTAGAGAACTGGATGACATAGTACCACATACATCTAAGTGGATGATTTCTAGGATGTCTTTTACCTTACTTTCACTGCTTGGGAAAGCCTTCTTAATGTTCTTACCTTTTGCACATCCTTTGCAAACACCTTCATGTTTGGTCTTGATCTCAGGAAGACCCTCTACAGCCTTGCTTGCAATTGGAAGTGCCCTATAGTGCATATGAGCAAGTCTTCTATGCCAAAGTTCACTTGGCTCCATGGATTCATGTACCATGGCATGTTCAGGTTGTCTCTTCAATTTATACAAACCTCCCTCTTGTTCTCCAATCACTACTGCATCATCTATGGTCTTTCCCTTTGGCCACATTAGGACTTGGCCATCCACAAATGCAACCCTCATACCTTTTGCATCTAGTGCAGAGATGGAGAGTAAGTTCTTCTTGAGCCCAGGTACATAAAGGACTTCTTTCATCTTCAAAGATTTTCCAGAATCTAGGTTGTAGGAGGCTTCACCACTTCCTTTGATTGGGTATTGATAATCATCCCCAAGTTTCACTTTATGGGGTGATTCATGTTCAGACAGATTTACAAAAGATTCTTTAAACCCAGTCATGTGTTTGGAAGCCCCACTGTTAATCAACCAATCATTACAACCATGGGAGATAGTACCTGTGAGAGTGGAAATTAGAACATAATCTTCTTCACTTGATGAGTCATCATCACTATCACTTTCTGCCCTAGCCTTCTTCTTTGGGGATTCATCATCTTCGGCAACATGAGCATGATATCTTCTTTTGTTAATCTTCTTCTTGTTGTTGAATTTGTTGTCGTCTTTCTTCTTCTTGTGACAATCTGAAGCAAAATGTACCTTCTCATTGCAATTGAAGCATCTGAGATCTTTCTTATCTTTATGATAATGGTGGTGTGAGAATTTCCTGTTATGAGATGATTCCTTCTTGGAATTTCCTTTCCTGGCATGTGCTGTGAGAGCTTGATCTTCATTTCCCATCTTTTCTTCTCGTGCCACAAGCCTAGATTCTTCTTGAGAGCATTCTTCCTGCAATCTATTGAAGGAGATCAACTTCTTCCTTGCACAAATTCCTTGAATAAAGGAATCCCATGACCTGAGTAGGCCATTTAGAGTGGTCATCACCACTTCACCATTCTCCACCATTTCATCCACTGCTTCTAGTTGTTCTTTGATATGGGAGACCCTTGAAAAATAAGATTGAATGGTTTCTCCATTCTGAAACTTTACTCCTTTCAATTGGTTCCGCAGGGTCATCTTCCGATTTATGTTCTTCCCTTCAGATAGCTTGGTCAAAGAGTCAAACATCTCCTTGGGTGTCTTTAGAGAAGACACATGGGGTATGAGATGGTCTTTGATAGAATCAACAATTATTCTCTTTGCCTTGACCAAGTTCTTCTTATGCAATACCTTAGCCTCTTCATCCTCTGGGATAAGGATGTCTTCTTTTACATATGAGTCCAACTCATTCTCTTCCAGGATTAGCCCAATCATATACTTTCAAGCTCAAAATTTTTTAGCTCCTTCAAGCTTATCCTCAAGCTTGGTGTGGTGATATATCTTAATGAGTACTTCAAATGGAAATAGAAAAGATTTAGGTCTTACCACTTCAAATGCTGAAAATTGGATCTGGTCCTGGATTAGGGTTTGTCGAAAAAACCCTAAAAATTCAAAATGTGAATTTCAACTTTCTGAAAGGATAGAAAGATGCGCCTTGATGAGTTGATCAGCCTCATGTATTCAGAATTTGAGATCAACAAAGCTTTACCCTTCATATTTGCCTTTTTGTCCTCCCAGGTTCACTAGGGAGATCCCTGAATTAGGGTTTGAGTTTCCCGGAGATCTACCCAGCTAAAATCTCGATCCAAAGCTCTAAACTTTGATTTTTGCAAGGAGCTTCTAGCTATGTCTTCAGATTTCAGAAATTCCTATTTTTGTGGAAACCCTAATTTTTAGGGCCAAATCTGAAAATGCTCAGAATTGAATTCTGATTGGACAGATAGATTCTCCTTGATGAGTAGAGTCAATCTACTATACTGCTTTTCCAAAAACTATGGAGAGAAACCCAATATACAAGAAACTCAAGTTTTCGTCACTGCAAAATGTCTTCTTCTTAGGTTAGCTTTGATACCATGTTAAATTTTGAGCATTCATTCACAATACTCTAGGATCTTTACTGAGAGAATAACATATACAGTATATCAATGCATAACAATCACAATAACCATGAAAAGCATCACAAGAATCAAAAGCATGAGAGACAAGAGACACAGAGTTTCCGTGGGGAAACCCTAAGGTGAAAAAACCCACAACTTCCTTAGAGATAGAGAGAGCAATGGCTCAACCAAAGTACAACCAAAATACACTTGAGATAGTCTCCTAGTAGCAGATGATCCTCCTCCTCACTAGTGCGCCGCTTTGTGAGTGAGAGAAGTGCGACTTTTCGAATGATCAAAATAGAGATCTCCCGATCTCTATTTATACTAACCTGTTTGCCCAGTGACCTTATGGGGCCGACTTGTCTAGCTAGGTACATCCACAATATAATATATATTTCAGGGCCGACCCCACACATGGTGGTCTAATAACCCATCGACAAGTACACACACTTGCGACACTTGTCAATCCACATGACGACACTTCCTTATAGAGGAATAACACATCTCTAATAAGGGTACAATAAATATATATGAAATACATTCTGAAGTTACATATACATCAACACCTACTATCCTCAAGCGAATGGTCAAGTTAAAGTAGTCAATAAGTCTTTGAAGACCATTCTCCAACATACCATCCAACAAAGCAAGACCAATTGGCATATCATGTTATATCTTGCTTTGTGGGCATATCGAACCACAGTTAAGACTGCCACCGGGTTCTCACCGTTCCAGTTAGTTCATGGTGTGGAGTCACTTTTACTGATTGAATGCGAGGTTCCTTCGCTCAAGCTAGCCATAGAGCTCCTCCCTAATACGACAAAGATTGAGCAACGTTTAGTACACCTCGAGCAACTTGACGAACACCGTCGAGATGCCGCTGTGGCCATTGATGTTAACAAGTGTCATGTCAAGGTTCAATACGATAGGTCTGTCTGTCCTTGGCAATATGCTGAAGGTGACTTGGTACTCTTATATGACCAAGTTAAAGAACCCCTGGGGGCAAGCAAGTTCAATCCCATGTGGCACGGTCCTTACATTGTGAGGCGTGTCCTTAAAAAAGGAGCTTATGAGTTAGAAGATTATGAAGGATTTGTCTTGAAGGAGCCTAGAAATGGGCTCTACCTCAAGCGGTATTACACTTGAACCTTTGGTTCGGGCTGATACTTTTGTACACTATTGTATAGTTTTTCTATACATAGTCTAGGTTGCATTTTTGGTTGTTGGGTCTGCTAATTAGCCTCTGTTTGATTGACATATGTTAGCGAGATGTCCTACATTCTTAGGTTTCGCAGATGGTGCTAGCCGACATACGCAGCAGCTTGCTTCTACTGCCTGGGTTATCTTTTCACCTAACCATCTAGTTGTGTCCTCAGGAGGTGCTTGTCTCGGTCCTACATCTAACAATTTGGCTGAGTATAGTGCTATTGTTGAGTTACTTCGGGATGCCATTTCACATGACATCCAGTCTTTAGAAGTCCACCTGGATTCACAACTAGTTGTGTCTCAGCTGAATGGGCAGTACCGTGTGCGAGACCCTACATTACTACGGATTTTCCTCAAGGTACTACTCTTGGAGAGACATTTTGTTTCCATTACATATATTCACATTCTGAGAAGTCATAATTATATATTTGATGCATATGCTAACTATGTATTAGATTGGCATTTGTCACATTCATCATCAAGCACATAAATACAAATACATTCATACATTTGTACCATACACACATATAGTAGAACCAAGAACCAAATTTGTATATATATATATATATAAATATGTCCAAAAATGGTAGTGTCATACAAGACTGGAGCCCGTAGCACTCAAAAATATACATATCGATACAAAAATGATGAGACCCTGGGATATTTACTCCCTCCGAGGAGGTCTAGCTGTCGACTCGACGAGATGTGTCTCATAGTAGTACTGTACTGCGTTGGCCATCCACTGCAATAGCTGCACCCACTCACCAAGAACACCCACTACCTAGCACTGCATAGCCTCAGGTAGTTGGGCTACCTCTATCAGTGGTACTCGGGCAACCATCCGTGATATGTTGCGCCGCAATGTCTGTAGTGTGCGCCCTGCTGCAGCATCTGCTACCACCTCATCTCTACCCCGACAACCATGTCTCGGGAGGCCCTCGGGTCTCACTAGGCCTTTGTCTGCGAGCAAACAGTTACCCATTAGCACATGACATTACCACCAAAAGATTTTTTGCATTTCAACTATAATAAAAAAAATCCATAAAAATTTAAAAACACAAAACCAAAAGAGTACTCACCGATGTCTCTGAAATCTGCACCTGGTGGGAGCGGCATGTCACGGTCCTGTCTGAAGTCTATCCCCGCATAGGGGTAGTCCTCGATAGCAATCACCTGCCGATTCCACCAGTGGAAGAACTCCTCAGTATATGGTGATGCCAAACGGCCACCACCCTGTCGTGTCAGTATCTCAGCCCACCGGGTCAGGGCTGGATCTTGGAGACTGTGAGGAGGGACATCCACCCTTGGGCTAAGTCCCGGAACCCTCTCAAAGAAGAAACTGCATAGGATGATACCATACCCAAAGTTTTTGGCCTTCCCCTCTTTGCATTCCGTCAGTTGTGTCTTCATAGACACCAGCAGAGTAGTGCTTACAAATCTTGTTGTGCTTGCAAATCGTTGCACACGGCCTCATCTACTTGGTCATGCTCTCTCTCCTCCACTCTAGAACCATCCTGGAGTGCAAAGCAAGAGATTTTTAGTTAGTTTCATGCTTAAAAACTTCTTCACGGCCGTACCCGCGGGCTATCTTGTAGACAGGTGTGGGTAGACGCGAGCAGTCAGTTTTTTGACTGTGCGTTTGATGCCCTACCCACGACCCGCATACTTACAACCCGTGGGTAGCGCCGAAGCCATGTAGGGCTTGGCCAAACAAAATATCCCATTGACCAAAATTAAAATAAAAGCACTTAAATGAAAGGTATGGCAGTGACCACTAACCTGCTCCGGATGGTTCGCTGAATGGTTGCTTGTAGCTCCCATGATCGGCGCTTGAAGTTTTAGGTGCAAACTTACCACTCAACTCCAAAATGGTGAATAGTGCAAATGAATTGAAAATTATTAAATTTTATTACTATTTATAATTTTCTGGACCCACTTTTCTATAGTTTTGTCCATTTTGGGCCGTTATGAACTAATATCATGTCATGGAGTAATGTTTTTTCAACAGATTTCCTCGACGAGAGTTGTTCTGGTCTATTTCACACCCACGGCAGGTACGTTTCACACCTAGCATATAAGTTAGATGCCATTTCCACATGCATTATGCATTTGACCTTTGACCACTTTTCATAAACCCTAGGTGCGACCCGGCTTCGTGACTGACATGGAACCTTCACACTCTTTTAGAAGTGTCGTCATGTGGCAGTAGGGCTTTCCTGAACATGGGTACCCTAGTTAGAAACCCATTATGCTTTTGGTGCCCATGCCGTTGTCTGTCCTCAAGATTGGGAGTCCTTTGTAGTCACGCCATGACGTTGCGATGAAGACTCATACTCTACTTTGTCTTATGCTGGCCATCTCCCTTAAGGACTCCCTTCACTTATATCATGTTGTGATTGCATTGCATCATCCTGCTTGTCGCTTGAGCCTTGTGCCGGCTCCCGCTTACTCAATTGTTAGCCTGGTGCCTGAGCACTTTCCCTATCGAGACCTGCAGAGCTTATATATTTTCCCTTCACAATTTGATGACCCTTTGACCCTGAGGGAACACACCCCCGAGTGTCCACATCCTGCACACACACTTCCTTGCATTGAGCATAGGTATGTTCCACTGCTTGGGACTAGTCTGCTAGCTATTTGACACTCGTTCTCTCACTTGTTGTACTATAAGCAATTTTATTCTTTTTCAAGATTTTCCCAAATATTAAAAAGAAAAAAAATCAAATATTCCAAAAAGCCGGATGAGATTATGGTCACTATTTCTTGTTGGCAGCTGTTGTGTCACCTTTGAACAGAGCATTCATTCCACTCCGTACATTATGAGTCGGGACTATAGTTGGGCCTTAGGAGCTGTACTTGTTTCTTAGTTTTCTCCACCGATTGGTTAAGCTTCCAGTCATTATGGATCCCTTTGTAATGCCTTCTGCATTATACAGTTTATGTCAGGTCTATGCTTCCTGAGTCTATCCATCTGCTCATGTTCTTGTTCAAAGGAAGTCTTGAAACTAGTGTCAGCCACTCCTCAAATATCTTGACTATTGCATGTCGGCCATCCTTATTGAGTCAGTCCATTTCACCTAAGATCTTCCAAATCTTTCAGCATTGCTGGTACCTCGTGCTGGTTGATGGGGGATTCCTTAATGCCCTTCTTCCAGCGAGTCTCGTTCCGTCGACCTCAACTCATTTATTCCAGGACTTGAGTCTTAGAGTTTGGTTGAGTACCTTGAGGCTTGCAGTCATTAGTGGCAGGATCTCTCGCCATCGAAAGTTTTGGGAATACATCAATGTCCCCTAATCAATGGATTCATCCTAGTGTTTGACTTCAATCCATTTATTCACACTCTGATGATTGTGCTCTGTGCGTTGATGCCCATTTTCATTATCGGTGGGTCATCTCGCGTCTGTTAACGGTATACATCAATGACCGGTAATCAAATGATGTCTCATCAGGTTCAACCCTAACTCCTTTATTCACTTGATGGGACTTGCACCGTCAAAGACTTGTGTAGAAGACCCCAGGCAATTGTGGCATTCAGTATGCTACATAAGACTTTGAATTTAAATTGAGATATCACCTCTCAGATTTCAGCAGTTTGTACCTCCAGTTTGCACCAGTTGTCTTCTTTTCAACAGAAGACCATATCTTACTATAGAGGGATCATGGCTATGATCACTTATGACATATATCCATTATGTACTACCTATTCATGGCCATTGTATCAGATTGTTGTACTATACCGACATGCATTTAGAGATACTATTATTATGACGAGTGAACCATTCTTTCCACTTGTGTCTCCATCACTCCACTTCTGAGTTTTATAATGTATTTCGGCCATCATAGCACATTTCAGTCTCTGACCTCACACATTAGGGGGCATCTGTTACACATAAATCTTCCACCCTATGAGCATCAGTATTCTTTGGCCTGTAGGATCCATTTCAGTGACTCAGATCCATTTTCATCCTTCAGTGATACTAGTTTATCCTATTTTTGTTCCTACCCGCATGTTGCATCACTATAGCATGTGTACCAACGAGTTGCATCCCTATAGCCTACGGGTATCAAGTAAAATGGTAAAAACCACTATTTTATTACTTTTTACTCCCAAAAAGCGGTCATTGGGTGACCTTTGGCTCTCCATCTGCCCAAGTAACGTCTCAATGAGTCCTTTCACCTACCTTTGAGAGGACTATATATTGAGTACATATGGCTTATGGACAGGAGGAAGAAGAGAAGAGTAAAGGCACTCTAGTGAATTTTTTCCCTATCTTGAGTCTGCACTTATTGATCCTTGTAGTTGTGAACCATTTATGTTCACCTTCCAAACTCCTTTCTAGTTTGAGCTTGCCATTCATAGAGGATTGAAGTGGTGGAGGCACAAGTGGATTGATCTAGATTTTGGTTCAGATTGGTTGCCGGCAAGAGGTCGTATCACTTTGTAATTCTTCTTGTTCATTAATAGAAATACTCATATTCTCGTCCATTAATGGTGTGAATGTCATTTATTATACATTGGGTTGCATTTGCTTATGATATTATGGACCATTGTTATTGATAATGTTAATGTCATTTATATATATCACATGTACTTGTTAGATATTGGTTGTCAAGACTAATTTGCAGATTACAAGTGCTTGGATGTGCACTGATTGAAAGCTCCAACGGGGATCTACATCAAACGTTGGATCGAGGTTGGTTATATTTCTCCATTGTTTTAACATTGTCATTTATAATAGCATTGTTTTGAGGATTGAGTAGATTTCTGGTAGTCATCTGTCTGTTGTGGTATTCCCAAGCCATAGTGAGTTTTCTCCAATACACATGTTCCGGGGCGTTTTGATCCTCCTATACCAAAACCATGGCGATAATGGTAGCAGAAGCGGCGAGATATAAGATATAATCTCGATAATAATTGGGCTGTTGGAGCACAGGGGCATGCACGATGGCATGTTTAATACTGTCAAAGGACTTTTGAGCTTGGTCCTCCCAAATGAATGGGACGTCCTTCTTGAGCAGTCTCATGTACCCCTGAGTCTTCTCCGCGAAATTGCAAACAAAACATCTTAAATAAGTCGCCTTCCCTTGGAGACTTTGAAGTTTCGTCACATCAGTCGGGGGTGGTAGGTTGATGATGGCCTCCACCTTTAAGGGATCAATGTGGATCCCATCCTTCAAAATGATAAATCCTAAGAGGCATCTAGACTCAATGCAAAAGATACTCTTATGAGGATTCATATGGATATTGTACCGTCTGCATATGAGGAAAATGGCCGTCAGATGATCAATGTGGAACTCGCGCTGCTTTGAATGAGCAGGGAGATCATCCAGGTAAGGTTCCACAAAGTCCTTAATATCATGGAAGGCATATGACATAGCCCGCTGAAACGTGGCACCAACATTTTTAAGGCCAAATAGGAGTTTGCGGTATGCAAACGTTCCCCATGGGCAGATGAAAGCCGTCTTGTGTTGGTTGGCGGGGTTGATCTCAATCTGGCTGTAACCAAAAAATCCATCCATAAATGAGAAGATGACACTTCCGGCACAATTGTCGATAATCTGGTCGATGAAGGGGGTCGGGTAGTTGTCTTTTGGACAAGCCTGGTTAAGGCCCCGATAATCGACATAGATGTGAGTGCTACCCTGATTTTTGTACACAGGGACGACATTTGAGACCCAATCGGTCAATGGGACAAGATAAATAAAACCAGCCTTTAAGAGCTTTTCAATCTCTACCTTGATTGCTGCTGTCTTTCAGGGGTGTACAAGTCGCAACTTTTGGCGTACAGGTTTGATGTCGGGATAGCTTTTTATTTCATGAGAAACAATTGCGGGGTCTATCCCAGGCATCTCCTCATAGGACCAAGCAAATACGTCTCGAAATTGCTTGAATAAGGCCGTGCCAATGGCTATTTCTTCAGGGGAACACTTCTAGCCTATGCAAGTGTGTTCCACTATACTAGGTTTCACTGAGATGTTTACCGGGGTGGTTGGATCAATGTTGGCCAAGTTTTCCTCAGTGTTCGTAAGACATGTAAGGATGGGGGAATGAGGGAATGGGTAGATATCTAGTGAAAAGAGGGTGTGGATGTTGTCCTCTATGTACTCCAAAGGAGGAAGAAAAGATGACCTATCATGTAGATCATCCCACGGACCATCGTCAACATTCATAACTTCCATGATGGACTCGTCTGAATGAAAAGTCCAAAGTAAGAGATTAGGTAGAGATGATGTCCATCGTAGAGAATAGGATGGAGAGGCCACGGTTAAATGGTCCTCTGGTGCTAATTGGATAGCCTCATAAATACATTCAGCGGGTGAAAGAGGCATTATATCTCCAAGCAGGTGTGTTGTGGCTTCATCCAGTACAAGCTAAGCATCGGTAGAGTGAGATAAAATCTCTGTGGAGATCATGTTCACCATAGCGACATGATTAGGGGGGTCCGTTGCTGGAAAAACGTCCATGAGAGATGAATATTTCAAAAGGCCAACCCCTATACTCTCATACTATTTTGACATTTGTCCAATGGAAGGAACATGGTCACTAGGATGAGTAGTAGCATCTGGTGCGCAAAAATCCAATTGGTCGATAGTAACAATTCGTCCTTGATGGGGAAATTGTACTATGCGGAAGACTGAAGAGGCTACCACCTACATGGTGTAAAACCAATTGCGACCAAGCAAGAGATTATAATCTATTGGGGCTGAGACCACTTCCATGTTAATGGTTACGGTCTTTCCACCCAACTCAACTGCAAGAGCTTGTAAGAGCCCATGAGGTTGAAAGCCACACCCATCGAATGCTTTCAACGTGGTGGGAGAATGATTCAATTCGAGGGAGCCAATGGCTCTCCAATAGGTGATTGACATGACAGAAATGGAGGCACCTTCATCAAAAAGGGTATGATGGACAATTTTCCCAGCAATGTTCGCAGAAACTTGGAATGCGAGCTAGTGGGAGAGCCTTGGCTTGAAGTGGTCAAGTCGAAACAAGATGGTATTCGAGGAATCGGGGTCGACTGCACCAATAGCTGCAAGGAGAGTTTTGCGTTGATTAGGACAATTCTGCAAGACCTCCAGGGTAGACATGGCACAAGGAGCTTGGGACAAGTCTTCTACGATATTGTTATTTTGTGCCACCCGAGCATTAGGATTGAAAACAGGTTTTCGAGTCGTACTCTTTGGCGGTCGCAATATCGAGTCTAAGGATGGCTTCTCAATGGTGAGAGAAGTTGATGGTACAATGACGTCAGTCAAGGAGTCGAAAGCTTTTTCAGCATTACTTCCATTGGATTCCTTCGAAGGGACCGGTTCGTAAGATCGCAAGCGAGTGTTCAAATTGATTGTCTCGTTACGCACCATGAGAACATGCATGGTATTGGATGGTTCCCCCTGGGATGGGGGGGGTTGAGCAATCATCTGCTAGTTCTAAGTAGGAAACGGGTCATTGAGGACTGTAGGAGTTGGTTGACCTCGAAGAAACTTTTGTACTTCATCTCTATGGGGACAATTTTTGGAGAAGTGGTCATCTCCACACAGTAAACAAGGATACTTTAGTTTCCATTTCTGCTTGGTATCGTCAGGAGTGCTCTTTTGTTCCTGCTAGGCGGAAGACTTTTTGGGTTTCCCCTTGTTCTTCTTTTTACCGCAAAACTTCTGAGATGAAGCTGATTAGACAGAATTGACCTCTTCAGTTAGAGTAGGAGTGGTGGATTTGCTGGTGCTGTGGCCAGCCTGAGTCGGTAATGGGGAGGAACCATGAAGGTTGGATGATCCAACAATGCTAGAAGCAGGCTAGGTGTTAAGGGAACCAGTGATTCCATCAGTTTGGAGTCCCTTATGTGGTTTCGGAAGGTCATTAATGTCACGGGGGGCGTCAAGCAGAATATCAAACAAAGTGTCGGATTGAGTGTAGACTAGGTCTAGTACGTGGGCACTTGCGATGGCTTGTTCTTCGGTGACAGCACCTCGCATGGCAACATCTCTTTCTATGGTAGGGATGAGGGAGTTTGTAAACCAGTCTGCTAGGAGTTGATCTGGAATAGGAGCTTTAATGAGACATCGTCTCCTTCACCATTCATGGATATGATCCAAAATATGAGTGGTGATATTCTGACAGAGCGAGGTTAAAAGCTCGGTACCAGTTTCATACCATATGGGCAGTTGGAAATGTGTCAAAAGGTTCATGGCAAGAGAACCAAAATTAGGAAAAGAGTGGGGATATCAGATGAAAGTTTCACCGGAATTGGTGGCCAGTTAGATCCGTGGTAAATAGGATTGTTGGTTAAATGGGATAGGTCAGGTAGGTCCAAAGTAGTTAGGAAGGGAAGTTGTGGGTTAGGATGTGCAAATTGATAATACGAATAAGGTGTGTAACGACCAAACTGACCGTAAGGTGTACTAGGAGGAAACTGGCCGTAGGGGGGTGTGCCGCCCGAACCATAAGGTGGTACATTCCAATAAGGTGGGGGTCCACCTCCACCACTGGGAGGGGGTGGAGGTCCATCGCCACCACCGGGAGGAGGTGGGGGTCCATAACCATAATAAGGTGGCCCACCACCACCTCTTCCTGGAGAGGGTGGTGGACCACTTCCACTTCCAGAAGGATGGGGGCCCCCACCACCTCCGTCGCTGGAAGGATGAGGGTCTCCACCACCACTTCCACCACCATAGTAATTAGGTCCTCCACCGCCTTCGCCTAGAGGAGGTGGTGGACCACCTCCACCACCAAAAGGGAAATGTCCTCCTCCACCATGATAGGGTGGTCCCTCGCCACCTCCGCTGGGAGGGGGTGGTGGACCATTCTCGCCACCACCGGAAGGGTGAGGGATATTGTTGGTATAATGAGGTGGACCTCCAGCAAGGTTAGGTGGGGGCCCGCTGCCTCCAGTAGGAGGTGGGGGAGGGTCGATCGAGGGTGGTGGTACTTGAGGGATAGTCAGTTGGGGTTCATGTTGCAACACAGGTTGTTTCCCCCATAGAGTGTATGGATTCCCGGGATAAGGTATCCCATATGGTGCATTTCCGGGATTAGATTGGCCCGACGTAGGGTTAACAGAACCTAGATACGCTTGAATCCATGAGGGTTGAGTTACATTGGATGGCCCCCCAATATGAGATAATCCCATGGTGGATGGTCTAGTGGGTTGGGAAGGTCCAACGGAAGATCCATTGGGGATTACACCACTTATGTTCTGGCTAGGAAACAGGGGTTTCCCCCCAGCCACAATAGGTTGACCACTATTCAAAGTTTGAACCAACGTAGGTGGTTGAGTAGCTACCATAGTAATAACATTACCAATAAGATAATTTGGGGGAATGGAATACCCTCCCCTCGAATTTTGAGGTGGGGGAGGAACTGGTAAAGTAACCATGGTAGTGACGGGTGTGTTGGACTATTGTCCTTCCATAGGTTGGTTCACTTGAGGTGCAGAACTGGACTCTTGTGAGGGTTGACCAGTCTTATTAGTGGTCTCATGGTGGGAAGGTTGTTCTGGTGATCCAAAAGATATCGGATGAACCGAGATGGGTCTATCGTTGAATCTTATTTGGAAGTGTCGATTTCGAAACTCTTCAAAGTGTTGCTTGAGACTCTGTCTTTGAAGGTCATCACCCCTAAGACGTAACTGTTCCACACGTTCACAGATAGGGCCGAATGTCTCAGCGAGGTCAGGCCTGTAGTAAGGTCTAGAGATCTATGGAGTAGTCCGGTTAGGTGGGGATGAGATGGCAAAATGAGCCACTGGGTGGTCAATAGAAGATGTCTAGTAAGCTGCTGAAGGACCAACAGCTACTGTAGGGTCTTCCTAGGGTCACTTTATCCATTCCAACGATCCAGGTTCTCCTGGGATGACAGGAGAAAGGTCTTGTGAAGCGGGGGTTTGTGCTCCTTCATCCTGCGGGGGATGAGAGGCAGGTGAATCCAAAGAAGTTTGTGGAAACAAAAGTACTCCGACATTCAGAGTGGGGTTTTCCACTTCAGTAACTACGACCGTGTTACGCTGATCCATTCTTACCAGCATAATAACCTCCGTATTAATGGGATATTCAGGTGATAAGTTTAATATCCTACGGGATCTTCTCCAGGGAAAATCCACCAGAGTGTCAGGATGATCAACCAAGATGGCTGAAACAACATTTCTCCTAAGGGTATGCTAAAAGAAAAGTAGTACAGGAAAACCTACTCAAACTAAGGCAACAAGAAGACTTGTGTGACAGAGTGGATTCAAATGTCTGGAACCTCATGGGATTATCAAGGCATCGCAAACTGTGATATACTGTAGGGTCCAACAATATGATGCGACAAGGAGGATTGGGACCGTACCCTTGCCTGCATACCCGATTACCTGGACAGTACGTGCGTGCTAATCTCCCCGAGTGTTGTTCTCGGTGTATTTCTTTGCCAAGACGGCCAAATGGTTAACTTAGTTGGTTTCAGGAATCCTAGTGGTGTCTCCCAATATACACAAGGTACTTGGGAGCTCAAATCCGTAGTGGTGCTGTCTAATGCACAAACATTCGGTAAGAGAACTTTCGATATACTACCGAGTACGTGATACACCCTTCGATATATGCCAAGTACGGATTATGGTACTTGGCGGGTACGTGAAGGAGCTCGATATAACGATAAGTACGTGGAAGACTACAATACCCCCGGGATACAGTGCTGGCAAAAGAACGACATCTGCCACGCTTAATAATGTCGGAACACGTCTCTAACTTACACACAAGTTGCTAACATTTTTACCTAGTTCTACCGTTAATTTTATCTTGTACGGTTAGGTGAATGCATGAGGTGAGTACATAATCTGAAGCATAATGCAAGCCTTGGCTACATACACGAAATCTTCTTTTCTTTCAATGAGTTCTAGCTATGGGAAGGAGAAAACTTTTTCCAATAGTATTGCCAAAACAAACTCAATGCAACACAATCCCAATTCAAACAAAACTTGACTATGAAAGTATTACTTTCCTTTTTCAACGAAACACAAAAATCACAACACTACCGTCCAAATTAAAACATTTTTCCTTTTCTTTTTCTTTTCAAATCAAAACGACACTAGGTAATGAAAAGAGAGGATTTTGAAATGGAATATGCAAGTTTTTCAATTTCACTTTCAATGGTCTAAAAGCAACAGAAATTAAAAATGCATCTATCTTTCCTTAGCATGGAATCATTTTTGCAAAAATCGAAGCGTACTTTGAAACTTTCAAGAAGATGAGCGATTCATAGTTCGATAAAAACACAATAGATCATACATTCATTCAACTTTTCCAAAACAAAAACAAAAACGTTCCAATGCACAAAAAATTTCTTTAGTAATGCTCAAGAAATTATGGGAAAGAATCACTTTTTTAACTTTTCAATGTATGCACCAAAGAATAAACTCGATAGCAATTGACCTTTCAGATCTAAATGACTGAAAATAAAACACTACTTGTAGCATTCAGTACACTCAAAAAACTCGAGAAAAGACAAGCACTCGATCAAGCTGAAGGACACACTTAACTCAAAATCAAGCAGCAGCAAGAAACCAAGCAAGAAAAGCTAAAACAAAATGAAAATGAGGTCTGGAAGCTGATCTAATGTAATAATCAGATCAGGGATGGAAGGAAGGGAATGCAAGGATGAGCAGATGAAGATGGAGGAAACAAGAGTATCCACCACTACCAATCTTCAAGCTTGTCCAAAACGGAACCCAAAATCAATCCAAACAAAACCAAACACTCAAAACACAAATCACAGGTGGGATCCCTAGCTGTATCTTGCAGCATGGAGAGAGTTCATACAGCAAACCAAAGTCCATACTGTCAAATGGAGAAGAGATACATGCATGCCAAATTTTGACAAATCGGCGCACTCTGTGCTTGTACACAGTGCGACGTCGCAGTTGGCTTACACGGGAAGTGCGATGATGTCGTAGTTTACCAATGCAAGGGATGCGACGAGTAACTAACAGGTAAAGAACAGAGACAAAAAAATGACACAGTGTCGCTCTATTCCTACTGCCCAGGTGTGACAGGCGAAGTCTAAATTCAAAAATGAATCAGATCTCTCAGTAATGAACCATGGAATGGTTTGGGAATGAGTTGTATAAACTCAGAGAAAGTAGATCAGAGTCTTCAATACGAAGATCTGATAGTGAAATCAACTTCAAGAAGTAAATGGCAAAAATAAAAGGCTTGTGTCAAACAATCAACTGAAAATGACTCTCAGATTGAAAACTACTGACCAGATTCTATACTCCCCAGTATGGTCGCCAGATTTGTTATCGGACAATCCACTCGAGTGGACACGAGCTGGATATCCCTAGCTCAAAGTGAGTCTAGAACAAATAGAACAGACTACTAATGCATTTCTTAGATCTACTTAAGGATCAAGTACTAGATGTCTTACCTTTCACTTCACAATCCTTTCTCCTGAATGTTGCTCCACGTCCCACGGTCGTCAAATCCAAGCTACAAGACCAGTCAAGACAAGAAACAAGAGAAACTGGTAAAAGACATCTATACAATAAGAGATCTAAGTAAACAGTTAAGCACGTAAACTACTCAATATCATTGCACACATGAACAATATTGGTGGAAAGCATTTGTATTACTACAAAAAGAGGAGTACATAATAGAGATATAGAACTACAGCCAAAGCTTAACGTTGTAGCCCTTCTCCAACAAAGCCAATTGCCATATCCTTCCAAGGAAGTATGAGTTCTCCAATGGGTGAGTGGAGATGTTCTAAGAATGATTTCACCAGCATGTAGATACCATAGCCTTCCTCCCTTTGGGATGGGAGTGAGCTTCATTTATATAGGACTAAGTGGCTAGGGTATGGATAGGATAGGTTCAAAGATGGTAGGAGAGGCTTAAGGGATCTCTCCAAAGGTTTAGGAACCGAATGCCAACTCTTCCAAGAGGTTAGGGATAGGGTCCCAAGTCAGCAAGCTTTGAGATGGACCTCGAAGAAGCTAATTTTTCCATCTAACTGACTTCATCGCACCCTGTAATGGGGCAAGGTGCGACATCTCATGTTGCTAGTGTGCAGCCTGTGACAACCCTTCAAAACTTAGCACAATTGGGTACAAATCCTCCCAGGATGATTACTTAGCCCAGATATCTTCAGGGGTGTATACACTGAATCTTATGATGAGTAGATTTTGGGTGTAACACTCTCCCTCAACCTTCTAACCCACCATTGTATTTCATCTACCCCACTCTTTGGTGTTCCATCCTTTTTCTTGTGAATCCATTCCACAATTTTGTGCTACCTCAGTTTCCTTTACCCCAACAGTGCTTACTTATTGAAAGTATTTCCTCTTAGGCACCATTTTCATTTCCCACTGTACTAATTGCACAACTAAATCATTCTCTTCTCTTCTACTTTACCTTCAATTGTCCTCTTCTTGAATACATCTCCCACCTTCTCTATTACATTTTCTGCAAACATACAACCATACAAAGCATTTTGAGAATGAAAATTTCCCATTTGCTCCTCCTCTGAGAGTGCTGCTACTATAACACTCATGTTTTGATATTTATTCTCCTCAGTGCATTGTTGCACACATTCTTGCTGCTCCACCGCTTTCACAGATTCCAACATTGTACCCTTTCTAGCCCTATCCCCTTCATTATTACGAGGATGCAATTTGAATTTATTCCCATCTTTTTCAAATTGGTATGTGTTCATCCTCCCATCATGCATCACATTCCCATTGAATTGCCATGGCCTTCCCAACAAAATGTGACATGCATCCATGGGAAAAAAATCAAATAGAATGATATCCTTGTAATCCCTAATATTAAATATAACCAAACAGTGCTTGCTTATAATGGCCCTATTCCCATTTTGTAACCATGACACCCTATATGCCTTTGGATGAGATGTACACTTCAATTTTAATTCGTGAACAACTTCAATACATACTAAATTCTTAGAACTATCACCATCAATAACCAAATCACTACACTTACCTTCTATTTTGCATTTTGTCTTGAAGAGTGTCCTTTGTTTAGGTTCTCTCTCACCCTCTTTCTCCTATTGAAACAATATCTTCATCATCATCAAAATTTCCCCTTGCTCTGTCAGCAAAGTCACCTCATTATTTTCTATTGTTGGTTCATCTTCCGCAAGGTGTGTTCTCCCTTCTTTCCTTCTTCCATATTTCACAAGTTTTGGACATTCAAATTCCCTATGGCCTTGTGCCCAACATCTGAAGCAAATGGATTCAAATTTTCCTCCTCTACCTCTACCTTTTTCCGATCGACCTCATCCTCTATCAAAATCAGATCCCCTTCAAACAAGATGGTCCACAACACTATAATTGCTTTCACCTTCTTCAACTTGATTTTCTTTTTGTTGCCCTCTTCCATATTTCGAAGATTTCTTCACATTTTGTTGTTTCCTCAACAATTTATCCTCAACCCTCAAGGTTTATTGATAAGCTTATGCCAGTGAATGAAAATTCAAAATAGTAAATTCATCTTGAATGGCATAGATTAAACCATTTGCATACTTGGAAATTGATTCTGGACTCTCTTCATTCTATCCAGACCTTATAGAAAGCCTATACAATTCCTATGTCTACTCCTTTACTGACATCTTCAATTGCTTCAATTTCTACAATCATTTCAACAAATTCAAAGCATAATCCATAGGTAAAAATTTACATTTCAATTCTGACACCATCCCTTTACCAATACATTCTCTATTAAACTGCAGCTTATCCCACCACAAAGAAGCATGACTTTTCAATTTTGTGCTAGAATACCTAACCCTCATAGGATCTCTAATTTGCTCAAATTCAAAGAACTTTTTCATTTCTCCTATCCATTCTATCATTAATTCCTTGGGATTTAAACTTCTAGAATAGATAGGAATATCAATTCTAGGCTTACCTCCAATGCCACTGATGGCTTTGATTATTCTATCTTCCACTGCCACGTTCTCCTCAAATTCTTCTCTTGTACTCACTGATTTTTCTACATCATCACTATTATCTTGCACAACATGTACAATACCTCTCGATTGGGTTACCTCTATGGCATCCATTCTAGCCATCATTTTCCTCATCATTTATGCAAGCTCATTCATATCTTTTATAGCCTCTTGTATTCTAGGTAGTCCACAACCTCTTCCTCTATTTTCCATCCCTTTTATTTGTATTTGAGATCTCTTTTTGTGTGCTCCCCACTTCAACAACATTCAGAGGTTACCCAATCCCCAACCACAGTCTTTCTGATCCTCCCCACTACAGGTTCAACCAACTTCGATACCACTTGATGCAGAATAAATCTATAACCAGAGTTTGCACGATATAATACACATATATAGGAAAGAACAATATTAAGTATATAGGCAAAGAAACCACCACGAGGGAAATTAGACACCACCAACAGAAATTAAACATATAATCTACATATTTATTTGATATGGAGGGCATGTTACACATTACAATTCCAAAAATTCTCAATGTGGATCACCACTCTTTCTGTAGTATCTACAGGGCCAACTGAGATCCCAACTCAGTTGCTTCTCTCTCTACTCTTGATGTCCCCTATTCTCCTCCTCTTTGTTGTAAGAAACTCACTCATATAATGTGATCAAAGAATTCGAAGCAACAAGACTATTGAAGTGCCACTAGATTGTTCATTTCATATTCCCTATGTTTGTTAACAACTTTATTTGTTGGAGAGTGTGTTTTAGGGATAATGAAACGCTCCTCCTTTGACTAGGGCACAAAACCCTAGAATATCTCCCAATGTTGAATCAAATAGGATGTATTGTAAGTAGAAATGGTAACCACCCTAGATTAATGAATATGGTGTTATTTTCATGCACACTAGCTAGGCATCAGTGACCATGCTTTGGATGTTGTTGCTCATGCCACCTTCTTCATATCATGGCCATCTTGAAGAAATGGTTATGTCGTGGATCTGCAACAATAAGATCTGTAGCAACCTGTCATGGATCTACAACAATAAGATTTGTAGCAACCTGTAATGGATATGAAGGAACAAGATCTTTTAATATGATTTTGGTTAAATTGCAATTTTTATCCATTAATGTTATATGTTTTATGTTATTTAATTATTTTTCATAATTTTCTACTTTATAGGTGAGCTAATATTTTTGTATTAAAATTTTTTCTAGTATATAAATTTAATATGCGTAAAATTGTAAATGCTAGTTTTGCATATCATAGAATATTAGATAGATATAATGCTAGTAAAGTATGAGGATGAGTAAGTTGTAATATTTTTGTTTTGCAATTTTTTATACATTAATATTATATATGTTTTTTATCGTATTTAGTTAATTTCCATATTTTTGGAATAATGGTAGTAAAGTATATTAGAATATTAGATAAATATAATGTTAATAAAGTATGAGGATGAGTGACTTGTAATATGTTGTATAACTTTTCTATTATTAAATCTCATTTACATCATTGCTATATACACACCTTTTTATATATAAAAAATCCAAATATAATCAACCACATCAACACTTAAGGAAGAATACAATTTTATTCATTGTATTTAAAACAAGGGAAAAATTTGCGTGGCAGCTTAGTCCCTACCCAAGGGAGTGGGCTAGGCGCCACATGGTAGCTATGCAGAAGCAAAAGCATAAGGGAGAAGGCTAGAGCACATGGAGAAGAAGGGTGAACATGTCATAGGGTTGGAGCAGGTGTCGGTCTAGCGAGAGGTTTGAGCAAAACCATCGGCGCACTAAGTTGTAAGTCTCCGTCTAAGCGTAAGACAATGTCGGGACACTTGAGCACAAACATCGGAGCAATAAGTTAAGTTGTACAAGTTCAAGTTATGCGAGGGAAGAGGCCGCTTCTTGAAACTAAATTCGCGTCTAATTCTGAAAATTCATGCTTGGAAGCTGTTGCTGCTACCATTTCTATACAACTCTTGTGTTCGTGCAGGAACAATACCACACGATGTGAAGGTGGAAAACATTTAATTCCTTACTCATCTATTCAGAACAACGAATTTAGCCTCCGAGTCTCCAAACCTGGAAGCCAGACTTTGGACAAAGTTTTGTGTATTCAGAGGAATTATCGTGTGTTGAATCTGTATTTGATGCCGAAATTCAAAGGGCCCTGTCTAAATTTGATGATGATAACTTCGATGAATATTAGGCTACTACTTCTTCCTATATTGCTGCAGATGTGACCCCTTCCTTCTTTTTAGCTTCTTCTGATTCTGAAGAATATTTGACTGATCTGTTTCTTACCATGGTAAGCAAATATTTACAGGCCGATTCTGGCGCTGTGCGGCCCTTAGTCCTTGTCAGTTCATGTTATCCATTAATTGTTGAATTTGAAGAGAAATTTTGGTCATGGAGTGATTATGCTTCTGCCAATGGTTCCAATGGCCTGTCAGAGATTCCGTTTAGTATAACTAATTTGGCATGTCGAGAATTTACAGAATCATATCGTGGTAATGAAGCATTTTCAGACTATTTGCAGGTAACGTTAGTTCAATAAATTTATGTTTCTGTTAATAAATTCTCTTGTCGACACCAAAAAACGAGAATCAGGAACTCATAAAGCTTAAATCATTTATCATTAGGCTTTATTTTCATTTACTACAGAGACAATTTCTATTTTTTTGTTAGAGTAAATTAAAATAACTAGCAAATCAAGTTGTTCATTGATCTTTTTCTAGTCTCGTATTCGTCTTTGGGGAAGATTAAATTATTATCATTTTTAAAGGAGATTTGTAATGAGTTTGCAATGAAACAAGATGTGAAAAGCCAAGACTATTTATAAGTTTGAAATTTCAATTCATAATGCTTTTGTTTCTTTTACAGATCTGCAGGACTATACCTGCACTGAGGATAACTCTTGCTAGCGTTTTAATTATGAGGAAAAACAGTGTTCATTTTTTGGAGAAGTTTGAGTGTGGGGATCCCACACCTTCAAGTGCTACTGATATGATCTTTGTAGACGACCACACTGGATCGAGTACAAACCATTTGTATTTTAAGAGGACCAATGAAATATTGGTTGAATCTAGAAACCAAGTGTTCACATTGTCCTGCATTCCATCATTCAACCATACAGGTGTATCTGCTCCGGATCATATGCAAAGATAAGAATACATTTCAACACCCTATGAGAATCTGCGGGGATCCCACACCTTCAAGTGCTACTGATATGATCTTTGTAGACGACCACGCTCGATCGAGTACAAACCATTTGTATTTTAAGAGGACCAATGAAATATTGGTTGAATCTAGAAACCAAGTGTTCACATTGTCCTGCATTCCATCATTCAACCATACAGGTGTATCTGCTCCGGATCTTGCAGATTCTCACAGGGTGTTGAAATGTATTCTTATCTTTGCATATGAAAAATACACTACCTGAGAGGGTTTTTGGGAAGAGAAGGCCGTGGCTGCATTGAGAGCTCCAGTAGGAGAACATCAGAAAAAGGATCCCTAATTTACGGGAATCAACCTTGCAACGTCTAAATCAAGCAGAGGCCTTAACTGGAACCGTCATGCCCTCTCTAAGGTTAAGTTATCACGCCTTGCCTTATTATCTAAAAGCTTGTTTTCTATACTGCTCTATTTTCCCTAAAAATAGCGAAATGAGATCACAGTATTTAGTATATTCGTAGATTGCTGAAGGCTTTGTTTCTACTCAAATAGAAACAAACACATACGATATAGGGCTCTCTTACATTCAGCAACTTTCAAAAGTTGGTGGGGATGGGCGAATAAAGTATTGTAAAATCCATGCTTTATTGCATGATTTGGTTCTCTCTTAATCTCAAGATGGAACTAAATGTTTGCTAAAGCCAGAAGGAGATTTGAAAAAATTCCCCACAGATGAGTGCATGGGTGTATGTAGATTTTCATTGGTTAACAAAATATTAAATTTATCAAAAATATTCAGTGACCAGATCTCTGAACCCCATTGCTATGCAATAATACTCCGCTGTCATTGATTTCCACAAGTTTTTTTAATAATTTGAGATATTTGGTTGTGTTAGATTTAAGTCAGAATTCCATGGAAGCATTGCCAAGGTCTATCAGCCACTTAAAGCATGTGAAATTCCTTAACTTATCCCGGACAAACATTGTGAGGCTTTTGAGTTCCTTGAGTGGTATCTAGCGCCTTCAGTTTTTGTATGTTAGCTGGTGCAAACGTCTGGAAAAGCTGCATTCCGGAATAGGTAAACATATATTTATGCTACATCTTAATGTGAAGCGCTGCAACGAGTTGAAATCATTGCTTGCGGGAATAACGAAGCTAATCTCTTTACAGACATTGAAAGGCGGTGTACTCAACACGGAAAAGTAATTGGCTGTTCTGAAAGAATTGATCCTTCTACAACACCTATCGTTAACAATTGGTACTCCTTCTTCATCCCAGGAAGCTGAGGATCCTTCATCATTACATGCAATTAGGGATGCTTCATCGTCACACTATAATTTTAAACTTGAGAACTACAATTTTAATGGCATCATGAAATTGCGAACGGTCTCATTGCGAAATAAAAGTTCCTACCGCCTCGATCTTCCCGACGACATGGAGTCCATCGCTCAACGCCTTGAACACGTCTGTCTCCATAACTCTTCGGTTCCCAAATGGATCTTTAACCTTGAGAACCTCATTGTGCTGGTTTTAGATGGTAATATCCCCGGTGCAGATTATGAAGGCCTCGGAAAAATTGCTAATTTGATAAAACTACGCTTGTCACGGAACATAGAGTGTGCAGAGTTTCCAGAGTTTGGAGCATCTACAACATTTCTAAATCTGAGAAAGCACGTTAGAGAAGAAACCTGCATAATAAAACCAGAAACCTGCAATGGAGGGAACTTTCTTGACATCCAAGCAGGAGACCGTCGTATGGATGGACGTCTTAGTTCAATCTGAGCTGCGGCACCATCTGAGAAGCATTGACAATGCCACGAAGGAGGATGTCACCAGCTCGGAGGAAATCTGTGAGCGTGCCATAGAGCCTCTCTTTCTAGGTTTGGGTTCATATGCACATGGATTCCATTTGTACTCAATGATTTAATGCTTCTGTCATGTCCTATGTCCTATGCACTTTGTACTAAGCATTTAGCATTTTGTTGATGTGTCAAATTCTTAAATTTTTATATATATTCATTTATCTAATATATTTGCATTTTACTTTTGTTGATATCTTTATCAATTGTTTTCTAAATATTTTTATCTTGTCACCCTAACATTATCATTACACTTGAATGAATGGCTTAAATAGCATTGCTATATATTCGTAATTTGAAAAAGTAGATTGGAGAAAATTTTGACTACATATTTTTTTATCCATTCTATGAATGTTGTACACCTATTGTCCACAAATACAAGAACTATATGGAATATATGAATAATACCTATATTAAAAACGGTTCTAAAATGTATTATTCATATCCATAAAAAAGACAATAAGAATAAGAAGACAATATTGAAAAATCTTTTTTTAAATCTTGATCTTAAATGGAGTTGTCTATGTCATAGATCGTTCTCTCTATATAAGACCTGAATTATCTTGAGATACTCATCAAAATCACTTTACAATATTTCATTTTACATATGATGATTACTTGTATATTTTCATAAAGTAATCTCCTTCTTTTATTCTTTTAAAAGGAAAAACAAAATCATTATTTATATACTTCTTAAATTGCAAATATACCTCAAATATAATTATAATAAGGTACTCTATGTCCTTATGCTTGTTGTACAACTTGCATCCCTTTTATTATCCTTATGTCCTGATGCTTGTTGTACAGCTTGCATCCTTTTTATTGTCCTTATGCTTGTTGTACAGCTTGCATCCTTTTTATTGTCCTTATGCTTGTTGTACAGCTTGCATCCTTTTTATTTATGATAAGTGTGGGAGTAGGCACAGCGGAAACCCCCAATTCATACACACAATTCGTATTTATGCATTCAACAAAAAAAAACACAGCAGCCCATAACACAATACACAACAGGGCCAAAGTGCCCAGGAACCTCTCTTATTTCATTAACAGGAATATCGATATATACAATGCGAACTCCGTGGAGACATCTAGAAGGCTCACGAATTGGCTTCATTGGGAAGATACATCGCATTAACTACACCAGCTGATCTTCACGTGAACACTGGGCTCGATGAGTGATGTGGTAGTGTTGAAATTAATTCCAACACTCCCCCTTAATTTCAACAGCCACAATACATCTACATAGCTTACAAAAAATCATGGCCTGCTCGTCTAAAGTCTCAGCAAGGCTTACATTCCGTTCATGTCAAAGCTCAAAAAAAATATCTTACTATTCTTGTTTGCTGCAAGTTGATGCAACGGCTTCTTTTTTTTCTTTCATTTGCTCCAGACCTTGAACTCTGGAATTCTTCTCATCTTCTTCTTCTTTGTTCTGTTCTTCATGAACCTGAATTTCTTATTCTTCTTCTTTTTTCTCTTCGTCCTAGTCTTCTTCTTCCAACTCTCTTCAGGCTTTTTCGGCCTGACTCTTCCATCAATGTCTGCAACTTCTTCAATGAACTGCTGCCATGTATATTCATCCACAAATCCTGATTTCAGCATGCTTAGCTCATATGTTGTGGGAATTTCAAGATCCCACATGCTGTTCACATCCTTCATTCTATTTTCATCCTCTTCATTGGCATGCTGCCATGACATCAGCTGATAATAGTGCCTGATTTCTTCAAGACTCCATTCCATAAGAATGTCTTCAGCTGGTTCATCTTCATCCTCTGCATCTTCAATGCAGATTTCTTCATGGATGGTGCTGCTAAGCACTCTTGGCATGTCACAATGCCCATCATTACGGAATTCAAATGATTCATCTTCCATGCAACTTTCGATAATCTTGTCAAACTCTTCAATAAAATTACAGTCTTCATCGTGCTTGGGCTTTGCTAGCCACTCTTCAATAAATTTCAAATCTTCATTAAAATGTCTTGGTACTTTGACTGCATGCTCTTTTTCTTCAGCTATTGTAGGCTGATTCTTGCTCTCAATACCTGCACACTCACAAACAACATAAATGTTATGAAAATCTTTTCCCCTCATGTGCATGCTCTTCATGAGCTCATTTTCTTCTTCACATTCAGCCTCTACTGGCTGTCCTGTAACTGCTTGAGTTGTTGATTCATCATTTTCTGCTGCTGCTATGCAGCTTCATCTTCAAGAATATCTTTGTCATCTTCATCCACTTGTGGCTCTGCACAGTGGGCTTCACTATTCTCAAACTTATCTGGCTCTGCTTGGCTGACAGAGTCCTTGACCATTTCATGCAAATATTCAACTTCTACTTCAGCAGCTTTGACTAAGACTGTTGCATCCTTTTCAACTATTACAACAATTTCATCTTCATTTGTGTTTGGGGAAAGTGCTTCTGCTGGTATAGCAGGTTCTTCAACTTCATTATCCACAACTGTGTGGGGTTCACCGAATTTCTCAACAGCGTCTATGGCTAGAGTTTCTACTGCTGCAATGGCAGTTCCATCTTCATATTCATCCACAAGTGCCTCTACACCGTGGGATTCACTAACAGCTTGGCTATCTTTTGCTTCAACTGCAGGATTCTCAACTGCAGAATTCTCTTCTGCTACTCCTTCAACAGGCTGTGACACTGTTGGCTGCTTGCACATGTCACTCCCCCTTTCACTGAACTCCTCTTCCAAGATTCTTCATGCTTCCTTGGAAGTCTTTGCTGCTGCTATATTGTGAAAATACTTTCATCCACAGCTTGTTGGATGAGATGCAAGGCTAATTCATGCTTCTGCATTTTTTGGTCTTCTGTCAGGGCCTCAAAAGCCTCTAGATCTAGGGGATGCACACATTCATTTTGAACTAAATACCATAAATCCTCTGCTCTAAGAAAATTTCTCATCTTAATAGCCCAAAACTCATAATTTTTACCTGAAAAATGTGGGGGTACTAGGAGAACTCTGCTGCTCCAATTATCCTGGTTCTCCTCTTGGACTTCAACTGTGTTAATAAGCTCCTCTGCAATGGGAACTTCGCCATATCTATGTGAAAAATACTTTTCCTTTGCCCTTGCATTTCTTCTTTTGATCTACTTGAGTCTGCTTTGGTAACCCATTTCTTCTCTTCTTTGTTGGCACGTTCTATGCTGGCACTTGTCTTCTTCTCGCAAGTCTCCTACTTGCTTCTTCTTCCCTTATCACCCCCTAAAAAAAAAATGAGATTGCTTGCTGCCTGCAAGACCTGTCAAAAACGCCCCCTTAATACAAAAAACACTCTGTTTTTTTAATTTTCTTGGATTTTCTATGCTCGGGGCATTTTCATTTCAATTTATGATTCTTTGACAGGAAGAGACAGTGCAAGAGAGCTTCAACTCTTTCTTTTGACTTTCCATGGCAGGTATGCACTCCTATCACTAGTCGGCACAAGCGACAACAAATTGCTTTTCTTCTTTTAAATGGAAATTGACTCTCTACTATGATCCTCCTACATTCGTGCATCACATCTGTGGTGGTTGTAGCTTGAATAGATTCATGGTAGCTCTTCACAATTGGACACGACTCCTCTTCTTCACACGCTATACAGGAAACTTCATGGAAAACAAACTGCAATAGACAGCGCCACTTCTATTTTGGATAAATTGAAAGACAGACCAGCGCCCCTTTTGGGTAAATAATAGACCCTTTTTGGCTATTGACTGTGGGATTTAGAGGTTTCCCAGCTGATTGTTACTCGCTTCTCATTTTAGTCATTCGGAAAAGGTTGCAGCCATGATAGCAGTTTGCAGAGTGTTTGACGGAAATCAATGGCGAAGGCTTACTTGAGAGATGGCCGCTCAATAGGGATTCCTACTCCGGCCAAGCGTGCTCGTGGTGATCTCCCGCCAGGTGGAATTTCTAGTGGTTGTGATGTACCTGGTTATTTACCTGTTGGTCCTCTTCTACACATGTAGATAGAACTGTCAACACAGAGCTTCTGCTCGATTCTAGGCTATAGACTTCATAATATTCATCCGCGGCCACTCAAATCTATTAGAGGAGTTTTCTGCAACAGCACGCGGGATACCCACGAGATCGCTCAACCACTAGTTCTCAACCACTAAACTATGGGAGCATTCAACAATAAATCTGCTCTATCATTAACAATGGGAGCACTCAGCATTAACACATCTGAACCGAGGAATTCAGAAATCACGACATCAACAACTGCTACTTCATTTCCATAATGGCAGCAAAGCTGTCGGCTCAACTGGCTCGAATACACAGATGCAGAATTAGACAAACTACAAGCCACAATGACTTCTAGATAATGTGAGCAAGCGTAGCTCATCAGACATGGGCACAAACAGAAACATTGAAACTTCTTCAACAACCACAAAGGTTTTCTTTCATACTCATCCAGAGAAACTGCCTCACGCTGTAGCTATTAACAGAAATGGTTCAACGCCCTCAGCAAAGGAAGATTACCAACGAAGAGGGTCTCTGCAACGATGGCTGCATCTATCAAAGGTAGCATCGACTCACCCAGCACCATATATTGGTGGCAGGGGATTTCTTCTTCTCAACAAAACAAAAAACTGTGGGCTACGGCCCTCTCCTTTTCCAGGGACACGACCTCCAGTCCTTTCACTCAGTCATCATGGGCTTCAGCCCTCACTTCTCTTCACACAAGCCATCACTTCTCTTCACACAAGACGAAAGGGCAGCTTGAACACACTGCTACAGAAGCTAACCCATGAACTACGATTCCTTTCAGAGAAAAAACGACATCTTGATACACTGGACAACTTACATTCTGTAGCAGGCAGTCTTGGCACCGACAGAATTCTGGCTGAATGGTGGAGATAAACTCAACACCCAGAGGTTCTGCCTTCACAACAGACCTTACACAACAACTCACACAACAGCCGGCTCCTTCGTTTAGGTTGGCAACTTCTAAGATGGCTGAGACTAAGCTCTACGCCATGGTATTGCTCTGATACCAATTGTGGGAGTAGGCACAACGGAAACCCCCAATTCATACACACAATTCGTATTTATGCATTCAACAAAAAAAAACATAGCAGCCCATAACACAATACATGACAGGGCCAAAGTGCCCAGGAACCTCTCTTATTTCATTAACAGGAATATCGATATATACAATGCGAACTCCGTGGAGACATCTAGAAGGCTCACGAATTGGCTTCATTGGGAAGATACATCGCATTAACTACACCAACTAACGTGAACACTGGGCTCGATGAGTGATGTGGCAGTGTTGAAATTAATTCCAACAATAAGATACTCTATGTCTATGTCTTTGTGCTTGTTCCATAACTTGTGCTTGTCGCATAACTTGTAGTATTTTATTTTTATTGTTAAAAGTCACGTGCATCACCACGTATGTCTATGAATTTATTTATCTATATTTTTATAGTATTTTCGTTAAAAAAAAGTGGGATATATTTTTTTGAACTTTTAGATTGTTACTTCTATCTACCTTTACACTTTACACCCTTTGAAAAAATTGCTGGTATAATATGAAAATAACAATTTTCATTGATTATCCCAGAGTTTAGTTTGAAGTATGGAAATTGATGAATGTTAAAAAATGTGCATTTTAAAATTTTATAGCTATTTCAAAAAAATATTTTTTAAAGGGTGCGTTTTGAGTTACGCCTTCGAAATCGTGGGCTCATGTTGTAAAATATTTAATATACTTTATAAATTAAAGCGATGTCAAAAATTTATTTTTTTCTACTTGGAAAGACCACTCAGGTTTCAATTTTGATTGCTGGATGAGGGAGCCGAAAGGAAATCCATACGAGGGCACAGATTGGACGTTTTGTTTTTACTCGTCCGATCTGCAAAAAACGAGATGGAATATGGATTGGACAAGGGAGTTAAAATTCAACGAGGGAACAAACCTACAGCTTACGTAAACGAAAATAATTGGAAGGCATTTTATGTGGTCTCAACCCTCAGTCAATTTGCTCGTCTGTGAAGTCGAGGGGTGACAAGAGACCCCCAGTTACGTCCTCCCTAAAACGAAAACGAGAGAAACAAATGACAAAATTTGAGAAAAACAAATTATTTGCTGGATGAGGCTGCCAAAAGGAAATCAGTAGGAGGGCACAGAATGGACGTCTCTGGACAGTTTGTATTTATTCACCCGATTTGCACAGAACGGGATGGAATATGGATCGGGCAAGGAATTTGAAATTCAACGGCGGTACAAACCTTCATCTAACGTAAAACAAAATAATTGCAAGGAAGGCATTTTATGCGGTAGAGCTCTCGACGCTCAGTCAATTTGCTCGTCTGTGAAGACGACGGGTGACAAGCAATCCCCTAAATCTGCGTTACGTCCTCCGAAAAACAAATAATAAATAAATCACAAAATCGATTTGCCCGTGTTTGAAGGGGACGGATGACAGCGATCCGCTCAATTTGCGTTACGTCCTCCTCCAGAACGAAAAATACAAATAACAAAAAGGTAGGGTTTAGAATCTTTGACAAGAACAAGTTTATTACATTGGTTAGCAAGCTTTCCAGCACGTGAGAGTACAATTTCGAATCGTCGATCACGAGAAGAAGATATCAATGTGGAGCCTGAAAACTTTGAAATTTTGTGCAGGTTGGACCTAACCCAAATCTGTCCTCTTTCTTATGCTAACGCATTAATCATCCTTTGCCCTACTCAATTCCAAATTTCCAACCGTACATTACGTTTTACTCGCTCTCTCTCGCATCGAAATGGCTGGCTGCATAGTACACTTTGAATAGAAATGTGTTCATCAACTTCAAGTCTTCAACCTCTATAAGAGGCCCAGCTCTCCACACACTGTCCTCCCAAGTCCAACATTCCATCCACTTAAGTCCGCTCTGTTCTTCTTTTCTTTGAAGCGGGCAGCTTCTTCTAAATATGATGAGGTCTCTCGTACTATGCATTTCATTAATGGTGTTTGTATGCTCCATTAATAATGCTGTGCATGGGCAACTGAGCTCAACGTTTTATGCCACGTCTTGTCCGACGGTGCTGTTAATCGTGAAAGCAGCGGTAAAGCAAGCGGTCGCCAGCGAAAAGAGGATGGGGGCGTCCCTGCTCCGCCTTCACTTCCACGACTGCTTCGTCAATGTAATAGAGCAAAACAAGAATTTATTTCAGCGGATCATAACTGAAAAATCATTTCTGCTTTGCTGGTCTCATCATGTTCAATTTTGCCTTTGGTTTGCTGCAGGGATGCGATGGTTCGGTACTGTTGGACGACAACTCGACGTTTACAGGAGAAAAGACTGCAGGCCCAAACGCCAATTCCTTGAGAGGATTCGACGTAATCGACACCATCAAAACTAAACTGGAGGCAGTCTGCAGTGGAGTCGTGTCGTGTGCCGACATTGTAGCCATTGCTGCTCGTGATTCAGTCGTCGCAGTAATTCATTAACTAATTAATTATTCGTTTCTCTTCTCGATTTATTTCACTATCTGTAAATATAATAGTTCATTTGCTGTTAGATGAGTTCAAGTTTGTTTAAAACATTAATATTGTTGGTAAATTTGTTTTAAAAGGTACTCCATTTTCCTGAATACCGGCACTATATATTCTACTCCACTGATTTTTGAAATTGCCATTCACCAATATAATAAAAGCCTTCTTAATTTCTAGAACAAAATTTTACTTGATAAAAAACTTAGCACATGTAATCTCAAGGTTTGAATCAAAAGATGTTATTTGGAATTTGTTAGCTGGGAGGCCGAACATGGACGGTAATGCTGGGAAGGCGAGACTCAACGACTGCAAGTTTAAGCACTGCAAACGCCAACCTTCCGTCGCCAGCTTCCAGTCTCAGCGTACTCATGGCAGCATTTCAAGTTCAGGGTCTTACTACCAAGGACCTCGTAGCACTCTCAGGTATACTATTACACATATTGTACCCACATTCTTTGACTTCTCGCACTAATACAAAGGTATCATACCTTATGAAATGTGTTAAACAATAATTTGGTTGCGTTCTTATTATTATTACAGGTGCCCATACAATTGGCCAAGGGCGATGCACAACATTCAGAACTCGCATCTACAACGATTCGAACATTGACGCTGCGTTCGCCACTTCTGTGAAGACAAACTGCCCAAGCACTGGTGGCGACAATACCCTCTCTCCCTTAGATTTGCTCACTCCTACCACATTTGACAATAAGTATTACAGTAATCTGAAAAGCCAAAAGGGACTTTTCCACTCCGATCAGGAGCTATTCAATGGAGGTTCTACAGACTCTCAGGTTACTACCTACAGCACCAATCAGGTCACCTTCTTTACTGACTTCGCAGCGGCCATGCTGAACATGGGTAATATTAGTCCCCTCACTGGCACCAGCGGACAAATCCGCACAAACTGCAGGAAGGCCAATTGAAATATTTGAAGAATGTATTCGCTATATGTTTTCTTTGTAGCAGTCGATTTTCGATCGGCTCTTGAAGTTAATAAGCGAAGCTCTACAAGAAAGCAATAAAGTACAGTTTAATTAATAGGGTCATGTTAGAATTATGCAATTTCAGACAGCAGGATCAACTATATATGATAAGGATGGTCCAGAATAGCCGAATGGATGCAATTAATAACATCTATAGTAAATACTAACTCTTTACGTCGCTAAAGTTTACAATACGAAGAGTGTTGCAAAAATAACAGCTAGGGACCATAAAAGTGGAGTTTAGTTCTATTGACATTCTCTTTGACAAAAGGACATTGGACAACTTAACCATTCCAGATGACCATGTGACCTGTCCCAATTTCGTAGTTCTCAATGTGCCCGATGAAGTCGGAACGGCCATGCTAATAATTCGACTAGTTACGCTCGCATGCTTCTAGATCTTGCACACAATTTCTACAATAGAAAAGAACAGAACATTTCGAATCTTGACAAAACGTAGGGTCTTAGATTGAAGAATTAAAATATTATAAAATTAAGAATTAAAAGATTATATTTGTTTTGATGAGAAGTTTCAATTTACAGTATATTATTTCTTTTTTAATCTAAAGCATCCCTATATAGGATGTCTTTTATTATGTCCTTGACATAATACTAGACATTTATACATTTTGCAGCTATTAGTTCAGCCTTACCCATTTAATTTTCCAATTTGCAAAGTTGAACTTTGATATAATACTTGGATTTTTACCTCATTTAATTTTCCAATTTGCAAAGTTGAACTTTGATAAAATATTTTGATTTTTACCTCAAAATTCAATCGACATTTGTCCCTCATATGGCCAAACCATTGCACTAGGGCTGCTTAAGGATTTTCTTTCACGAGCGCATACGATCGGACAAAAGCGAGCTACACCCACCAGATGTACCTGGATCTGGGCGAGCATTACATCTGATGGTACAAGACGGGCAGGGAGCCCACCGTGATGGAGGATTCCTTCTACTCGTTTTATTACATGCACTCAAAGGACGCCATTGCCACCGCGGACAGTTGCAAGGTGTTGAACTCCAGTCTCCAAGCAACTAAGCGATAAAGTGTACATGACTGTAGCACTAACTTAGGCTGCCACCATGGTGTTGCTCTGGCACCAATTCCCAGACGTTCAGTACTCCCGCAGGGATAAACACGTTGAATCTGGATTTCAAGGGAAGCAGTCTGCCACATTAAGCCGCGGAGGATCGGAGGTGAAGTCTGTGAATTATGGAGGCATTCATAGCACCAACAACATGTCCCGCTACAATTTTAACATATATTCAACTTCACTTCAAATTTTTTACGGCCCTACATTTTACTGACGGATGCGACTACTTTGTACCACACCGCAGAACTCCATTTTTGAAATACTAAAGGGAAATCCGTAAAAAAACTGCAGTAAAGCTATCAATCCTTCAGGAAATTGCCCCAACCTGGATACTTCTGGTTAGTGAATTGGAGCCGCAGATAGGGTGATACAATTGATCCACGGAACAGAAAATGCACGAACACGGATCACTAGTTTCATATTGTTGTTTGGCACTACGCTGCCCATGTACTCAAAACATCAATACAATTCTTTTAATTCAATTTGTTTTGCCTCGAAATGGTTTGTTGATCTCAACCGTCTCAATCGGTGCTCGAGCGTGACGTGGTGAAGATTGGTAAGGAGCTAGAGCGAGTCTATGTTTATTGTGTCACGGATATTGCCACCTCGTGGAGGTGGTTGTTTGTTGACAAATTTAATAAATGGTTCAAATCTTAGTATTGAATTGATTGTTATATATATAAGATGTCATTTTCGTTTTTAATTTCTCCTTATTAACATAGTAACTATAGTAATTATAGAAGTTCTTCTTTAATTATATTTTTCCATTTTGTTTTCAGTTTTAGGTTATATGAGAGTTTAGTTTAAATTATAATCTAAAATGTTTTTTAGATAATAACTATTGTTAAATATTTAAAATTTGATCCAACACTTCATAATCTTACAATCCAGCATACCATTTGAGGAGGAATGTTGCAACCCAACAAAACCATTTATGAATATTACAAAGCGACATAATTGTTGTTGAATGTTACTATGCGACATAATCATTGAGGATGTAGCAATGCGGCATAATTCAACCAAGATGAATGTTGCAATGAGACATAACCATTGAGGAATTGCATTATTGATTTGCAATAGGGTTAAGAGGTGAGGCTCTTTGAGCATCACCTCTAAGCTAAACTCTACAAACTAAACTCATATTTTAAAGAACATGCACAATAACACAATGAATAAGAGATGAATGAAAATAATGACTTGTTTATTTATTATGAAGGCCAAAGGGCCTTTATATAGCAATTAAATAATGGACCCTGTTTGACATGGTCAAAGAGAGTAGATAGCTAACCTAACTAACTTGTCCAAACAAGTTCCTAATACAACAAGTGGGATGGATCATATCCCTCATTCAACCCAATTGTTAAGTTCTTGAAGGGTTATATGTTCAATTGGGATAACAATTGAGGAATGTTGCAATCCAACATAACCCTTTTTAATGTGACATAAACTTGGATGAATGTTGCAACGAGACATATCCTTTAACGAACGTAGTAATTCCACATAATTAAATCAAGATGAATGTTGCGACAAGAGATAACCATTGAGGAACATCACAATGCAACATAACATTTCAATAATCTTGCCATGAATCATAAACTGATGTGGCAACTACACATAAGTCAACCAACATGAATGTCACAATGAGACATAACCACTTGAGGAATGTTGTAATCCAACATAACCCTTTTTAAACATCACAATGGGACATGACTTTTGATGAATGTTGCAATGAGACATATCCATTGAGGAATGCAGTAAATCCTCATAAATAAATCAATATGAATGTTGCATCAAGAGATAACCATTGAGGAATGTCACAATATAACATAACCTTTCAAGAATGTCACCGTGCAAAATAACAAGATGTACCAATTCCACATAAGTCAACCAACATAAATGTCACATTGAGATATAACCACTAAGAAGTGTCACATTGTGATGTTCTTGAATGGTTATTTTCCATTGCAATAACACTTGAGGAATTTTGCAATCCAACATAACCCTTCTTGAACGTCACAATGTGGGATGACTTTTAAAGAATGTTGCAATGAGACGTATCCATTGAGGAATGTAATAAATACACATAGGTAAATCAAGATGAAAGTTGCACCAATACATAACCATTGAGGAATATCGCAATACAACATAATTTTTCAAGAACATCACCATGCGACATATAACCCTTAATGACCAGAAAAATGCAACATAACCATTCATAAATGCTAAATTTCAAATAAATTAATATAATATAAATGCCACAAAAACATAACTATTGAGGAATATCACAATGCAACTTAATCCTTTAGGACGGTTGCAATGCATCATAAGCCTTAATGAATGTTGCAATGCAACATAACCATTGAGGAACATAGCAATTCAACATAAGTAAGCCAAGATCAATGTCACATTGTGACATAACAATTATGTACTTTCACTATGCATCAATTCTAGAAATTGTATATAAGCTTTGAGGAATGCCACAATCCAATATAACACTTGAGGAAAGTCACAATCGATCATAAATATTTATGAATGTCGCAACGTGACACAATTTTTTATGAACATCACTATGTGGCAGAACCATTGAAGAATGTAGCAATTCTACATAAGTCAACCAATATTAATGTCACACTGAGAAAACCATTGAGGATTATCACATTATAATGTTCCTAAAGGGTTATGTTAGATTGTAATAGTAGTTGAGGAGTGTCAAAATCCAACATAACCCTTCATGAGAGTTTCAATTTGACATAGTCATTGATGAACATTGCAACAAGCCATAACCATTGAGGGATGTAGCAATTCCACCAGAGTAGTGCAAGATGAATGTCGCAATGAGACATAACCATTGAGCAATGTCGCACTTCAACATAACTTTTCAGGAATGTTGTAATGTGACATAACGCTTAATGACTATCGTAATGCAACATAATCATACAAGAATGCGCTAAATTCAAGAATGTCACAATGTGACATAACCATTGAGTATCATAGATTATCGAATGTTGTAATGCGCCATTGTATACTTTTACAATGCATAAATTCTAGGAATTGTATATAACATTTGAAGAATGTCACAATCCAAGATAACAATTGAGGAATGTCACAATCCAACATAACCATTTTTGAACGTTGCAATGTGACACAACTATTGATGAACATCACTTGTGACATAACCATTGAAGAGTGTATCAATTCCATTTAAATCAACCAAGATTAATGTCGTAATGAGAAAACCATTGAGGAACATCACATTATGATGTTCCTCAAGGGTTATGTTGGATTGCAATAACACTTGAGGAGTGTCACATTCCAACATAACCCTTTATGAGAGTCACAATTCGACATAACCATTTATGAATGTCGCGAAGAGACATAATCATTGAGGAATGTATAAATTCCACCTCAGTAATCAAAGAAGCATGTCGCAATGAGACATAACCATTGAGGATTGTTGCAACCCAACGTAACATTTCAAGAATGTTGTAATGCAACACAACCCTTAGTGACTATCGCAATGCAACATAACCCTTAGTGGCTATCGTAATGCAACATAACACTCAAGAATGTGATAAATTTGAGATAAGGGTACCCACACAAAGCTGGTACCCAAAATAACCGCAACAACAGTGTGTGGGCGAAAAAAACAAAACAACGCGCACGTGCCTCCAAAGGTGCACACGCGTCGCTGCTTCGACAATGGCTAACGTCCACGTGGTTCAGCCCACGTGGACAAAAGGGGAACGCACGCACCTTTGACGCATACGCACAATATGGCGTGCACGCGTCAATGGCACGTGCGCGCCTCTATTTTTTTATAAAAAATAACAGAGCTCACGGGTTTGTCATTTTCAACAGACCCATGAGCTCACTCTTCAACCCGCAAGCGCACAATGCAACCCCACGAATGCGGCTTCGAGCAACCAAATCCTCATTAACACCAAGAAATTGCCCCTACACCATGGTGCCATCGATTTCTCCAGGTAGGTGCTCCTCAAAGCACAAATTTGTGTTTATTTTTTTTTTGTTTGTTTTCCATTTGAATTTTAATTTTAAAAAAAAATTACAATCCATTAAAAAACCAAGGAAATTTAATTGCAGGCCATCTACACCTAACAAGATGTCAGACACACCTGAACCATCTAATGAAACCAATGAAACCCGACCTCTAGAAGACAATATGGGAACCGACAATGAACCGAATGAAAACCCTGAAGATCAATTACACCAAGACTTAAATCAATTGAGGGCACTAAGTAATGAATTGAACAGTACCAAGGAACCCTCAAGTTTCCTTGGCTTCATCACTTCAAAACATTATTGAATCAATCAATATTGCACATAGTGAGATAACAAACTTGAGCCAATACAGGGCTCAAATGAGGGAACACTACTCCACTGGGTTGTCCAAAGAGCAGATAAAAGACCTCAACATCACCAAATCCCAGTTGTATAGCAAGTTCATAGTTCCCTCGACGGGATAGCCTCCAGCTGTGATGAGGTCTCGGGTTTGCATGGACTGGTGCATTTATCAGCCATGGAGAGATAACTAGAGAAAGATGTGGTTCATGGTCTTTGACAGGCCCCCGTGCAATAATTTGGAGGTCCCATAGTATTTCCTTCAAAAATTGTGGACTGAGTTTGAGCTAGGGTACCATGTCAACTATTTTGAAATCACTGAGTTTCAGGGTGTCGATCTTGGCTCTGCCCAAGATCGACCTCAGGCGCACCGCAACCCACTTAGAGGACCTCCTGCACCTAGGAGAGAGCCAAACCCCCCTCCTCAGCCACTCGGGTTTGGTAGAGGCCTAGATGAGATTCATGAATCCGTCAGACTTGCCACACATGACTTGCTTAGACATACCAAATTTGTGGCCATGTCTTCCTAGAGCCAGAAGGACATCGATGAGACACAGACAGCTGCACAATCTACGAGTGGTGGCCGGGACATGCCGGGTACAGGTGGAAGCCAGGCGGGGCCTTCTAGTTCTGATGGAACAACGACACATCGTTGTTCTCACTCTAGTCATTCTTGCCATGGTGATACACAGCAGCATGCCACAGGGAGCTTCATGGATTAGGTTTGCTATTTTTTTATTTAATGTTCAAGTATTTGTTGTATTTTATTTGATATCGTATTGTTTAATATATTTAACTTTGAATTACACATTGTTGACTTTATTTGTTTTAATGTTCAGTTATTCGGGGCAGGGTCTCCATCCCCTAGGTGGGAGGACATTGGTTCCTTTGACCTTGATGGAGCCATGGCAGCAGCAGAGGAGATCGCAGCACCATACACACAGGTAACTTCTTTACTTTGAATAATTAGATCCAGTTACGAGTAATTTGTGTTCAGTAATTACAAATTAATTAGCATTGAGTGATTACCATATTATCATCGTATTTTATAGTTGTGTTTATAATATTGTCTAATTTATTTGAGAGCTATAAATTCGTATAATCCCACAAAAAAAAAAATGAAACCTTATAAAACATGAAAACTTAAGAAAACTATAAACATTTGTCCATGTTCACTTTAGGCATCCTAGACCTCTGATGATTATACAAATGGGAGAGAAATTTCCAAAATCTGTCATTCTTACTTGACCAATGATGAGCCCGCAGCTAGGGTTTTGGTGATGACTGCAGTGTCCTTCATCCTCAGACTACCATCCAATGCTTGCTTGCTCTTCCTGTGCTTGACCAATGCCATGTGTGTTATTGTTGTTTTGCCATTTATCACCATGTCATCCAAGTTATCTTTGCCATGTACTCTGCTTGTCCAAATCATCTTCAAATAACCATAGTATGGGTTATTTGACTCTTGGCTCAATAGGTGTGCCAATTGCTCCAATCCCCATCACTTTTTCCATGAAATCAACCTTTGCTGCCATGCCCTTGTGCCATGTATTCTTCAAGCTTAAACTTTGAGAATATATTAACATGGTAATTATCACTTTCCCCCGTATTCTAATTATCACTTTCCCCCGTATTCTACTAATAAGTTCTTTTAATGGTAAAGGTGGCCAAATCACTTCTATGCTTCTGCTAACTTTTTTGCATCAATTGAGTTCATTGAGATGTTGTACTTGCCACTTTTGCATCCACCGAGACCAATATGAAAACTATTTATTGCTAGAATTTTCACTACATTGTGCAAAACTCTTGGGAAAAAGAGAATCATAGTGGCCAAGCTTCTAGAAATTCAAGAAATTGATGTTTCTCATGTCCTTATTACCCTAGTTTATTATCACGGGATTTCCAATTTATTCTAATACTTGAGACTGAAAGTAATCATACTACTACTCCTAGAACATGCTATTAGGAAAGACATGTAAACAACGTAAAACAACTTATCACATGTATTGTCACTAAAGTCTTTGAAAATGATGTAAGGCCCATAAGGAAGGGCGATAATCTTACAAATATGGTCTATGGGGCCTTGCTATTAGCTTAATTCAAATACAACTTGGTAAAACATTTGGCATCAAGAATACTCATTCAACTCATTTCACTCAAGATTTCTTTGATTTCAATCAAGTGATATCATTCTAACAACATAGCTATTCAATCAAGAACACATAATTACTCATTCAATGCAAAAGAACATGGCACATTCAAGCTTGTAAGTAAGTTAATCATGAAAAAGATTTCTCTTTCTTCCTTTTTCTAACGATCAACACTCTAAAGTGTATTAAATAACATGCACACTAACTTAACTGCTATTTAGCACCTCTTTGCAAATTTAAACAATGAGATGCCATTTTATTTGATGATGTAAATGTTATGCAAATAAAGGGACTCGAGATCCTCACTCTAGGGATGCAAATACTTTTCCACTGGGTGAATCAAGCTTGTAGGAAACTACAAATCTATAAGAAGACATCAAAACCTAGGAACTCTTCATCAAGAACCCAAACACATTACATAGGTTTCCAATTCAAATTTGTAAATGGACATGAATTCCATTCGCTTATGAGGCACTGCACATCTCTCTAGGCCCAAAGGAAAATCTCACCTACTCATGGGGATGACTCTAGAAAAGGAAAATCTCACCATGTCACCTTCTATGCCCTCTCAACTTATTTAATTTTAATTTCATGCCATGCCACCTTCTATCCTTTCATAATATTGAATATCATGTAACTTGAATATAAATTAATTGCAATCATGTTTTTTAAGTACCATCATTGTCATTCTCATTTGCATTGTGTTTAATATTGTTAATATTGTTTTTATAAATTCAGTCTAAAAATTGTAGTGTTCACACAGGTGTCCGTGGGCTCCAACAACCAGCCACCGCCACCGGGGACCAGCAGTTCTCCACATGTGCAGGTATCATGTGTATTAAAGCATAAATTTAATTTCAAATACGATGACTTGTCCGTGTATATTTATATTTTTGTATATTAAACTATGAGGTTATAAATGTGTATGCAGGTGCGAGCACCTCTGCCTGCCAGTGCCGTTATTCCTCCCTCCCCGACCTTTTGGCCACCCTATATGCTAGTTGTATCCCCTGGCATACATGCCCCATTCCCCAACCCCTTCCATCGAGCCCCCTCCTCCTATATAGCACCACGATTCCATCTAGCTCCCCCTTACGTATCATATCCAGCTCCACCTCCGTATCAGTTTCCCATGTTCCCACCCTCCCCCATCCAACCATGACACACCACCCATCCACAGTCACCCATCCCTCTACCGCAACACAGACCTCACCCCCCCACATTCCCCCACCACACTCGCTTCCCCTTCCAGGGTTCCCCGATCCATACTACAGCCAGTTGGGGTTTATAGCCCTAGACATCCATCTTCACTTTGCCCACCCTAGTCCATGCCTCCTCCTACCACCCCCCCTTCTTCCACTGTTCCCCCCAGTGGTGTAGCCACCGTCGATGTGGCTACATCCTCCCCTTTACTGTCCACCCTAGCATCGGAGCAGGTTGTCCAGTCGACTGCTCCATCTGCCAGCCCCGAAGACCAACCGATTTTGTTCACGGTGAGATTGACTAGTTTATGAAAATCTCGTTCAATTTTAACGGAAATTACTATATGCATCTAGTTTCAACATTGATCTGATTGTTCTAAATGTTGCAGGGTGGCATTACCAAAAGACTTGGATCACGGAGGAGTGAGACCCCCTCATGACTTACAGTCTTGCATGCGGTGAGTTATCCAAGATTTGAAAACTATTTTTATTTTGAAATTATGTTTTATACTTGTATAATTGCCAGGAAAAGTTGACATATTAGTGTTGTCGTTTTAGGGCTCAGGGGGACGTGCTCAAGGACGATGGAAGGACCCATCTTCCTCTAGCACGAAGAAGAGGAAGATCGATTTTGGAGATGCACCTGGGAGCTTTGAGGGTGGGTAGGAGGATTGAGAGACCCTCCTATGTACACTAGCCATGATGTGGCATTTTCGGCACGAGTTGCCATATTTTGTATAGGGCACCATGGGCCATATTTTGTATAGGGCAAGAGTTTCCTTTTTTTGTACGGGGCACGAGTTTCCTTTTTTTGTACGGGGCACGAGTTTCCATTATATAGATGTTGGGAATGATGTTCCATTTTTCCAAAAAGTGTACATGATTGGATCATTTTTGCATATTAATAGATGGATCTGCACTTGTGTATATGAGTTTGTCTTTGATTACATTTTTGCATACATGATTTTGTCTTCGATAAGAATGTTATGGAAAAGTTCTCACATACATATAGATGTTATTTCTAGACACCAAGTGACCTCAATATGAGTCCCTTGTATTTGAATGGGTCTTGCATCTTTTCCTTTCAGCAACAACATACCTAACCAAGCAAACTAAGGAGTGATATTTACATTACAAAGTGTTGTGACTTTCGGGCTACAAAAAAATATATAGTATAAGAAAAATCATCTCCCACTTCCAATCATGGGCCAAAATATTCCTCAAAATCCTCTTGATATATGAAAAGAAACCCTAGGTAACTTGTAGTTGATATAAATAAATTAGGAATGTACCCAAGCCTAAGAGCCCATCTTTCCTATATCTATACCCTTAGAGACAACTCCCCCACCTTTTTACCATGAAATATTCCAACAAGAGCATGGGAATCCATTCCCACCACCTCATGCATTTTGATATCCTTTCCTAGGACTAGCCTCATAAGAGATTTTTTATGTTTTACACACTTCTTCCTCTTCATTTTGACACTACCAACATCATTTACCTGCATCCCTTTGTTGGCTTCACCTTTATCATTATCAACATGCTTTAAAGAATTGTCTCCTCCATCTCTAACCTTCAACCAACTACCATCCTTTTCCAAAACAACCCTTCCATCCTCGAGATCTATAGGATTCACCCTTGGACTTACTAGGTCCATAACCACTTCATATACAACACCTAAAATAATTTGATTATCCTAAATTAATCCATTTGAAACATGACCCTTGCCACATATATAATGACTAGTCTATCACGATCCACAACTCTCATCTATGGATCATAGTGTTAATTGCATGTTATTTGAATGGTTATTATTTCAAAAATTTGTCTTAAGCAATTACACACAACATATCCTAAATGTTTATGGTTTATTGAATGAATGTTTACAATCATCTAATTATTAGGACCTTTTCTCCAACCTTGATCTAGAAGCCTCCCTTGGCCTTTAAAGTAGGCCTAAAACTTGGGAAAATCTTTGTTGAGGTGACAGTGGCAATCATCTTCGGAAGTCGCACTTGTAGCATTAGAGGATTAGGACTTTGCCACTTGGGTGTGAAAACAAGATGTAACAGGATGCACTAGCATTTATGGATGAGAGAGATATGGAGCTATCATTGAGAAAAACCCTAGCTCCGAAGATGGCCCATTGGCACCACTTCCGGGTCTTTGAGGCACACTGTGGGGGTTCCCCTAGCTGAAACCCGCTGCCTCGGACCCACTAGAATTGACGGATTCACGAACCGAGCCATGGTTTGGGTGCTACGAAAATTCTAGCTAGGCACCCCGGGGCCGTTCAGGGACATTTGGAGGATTTTCCCCGGGACCACGAAACCCAAACCGGCGAGTGAAATTGGATTCCGTCACCTCCCATAAGTCCACGTGGCCATTGTGGACTTGCCCACGGTGGCCACACATGCCCGGGGGCCTCCGGACGAGAAATGCCCCCCTTGATCAAATTTGGAATGGCCCTCACTAAGCAAAACCCTAGCTCCGGAGATGGCTCATTGGCATTGCTTCCGGGTCTTTGGGGGAAGCTGTAGAGGTCCCCTAGCTGAAACCCGGAGTCCCGGACCAACTGAAATCGATGGATTCATGAACCGAGCCACGGTTTGGGTTCTACGGGCATTCTAGTTGGGAACCCTGGGGCCATTCATGGACACTTGGAGGATTTGCCCTAGGGCCACGAAACCCAAACCGGCGAGTGGAATTGGATTTCATCACCTCCCACAGGTTCACGTGGCCATTGTGTACTTGTCCACGGTGGTCACGCACGCCCGGGGGCCTCCGGACAAGAAATGCCCCCCTTGAGCAAATTTAAAATGGCCCTCATTGAGAAAAACCTTAGCTCTAGAGATGGCCCATTGGAACAGCTTTCGGGTCTTTGAGGCACGTTGTGGGGGGTCCCCTAGCTGAAACCCCTCGCCCCAGAACCACCGGAATCGACGAATTTCCGAACCGAGCCACGGTTCGGGTGCTATGGGCATTCTAGTCGGGCACCCTAGGGCCATTCAGGGACACCTTAGCACAATTAACTTGGCCCATTAATTTGTCCCAATTACTCATGGATGCAGGCTGGAGAAACTTTAGAGAGCCTCATACCCTAATGATGTTGCCACCTTCATCTTCTAGGCGAATATTCTTGCAAAGACTGGTAAGCTCTTTGGACCAGATGTAGTTATTTGCAGATGAATAGTGCAAAAAATGTGCAGTGGTGATAACAAGTTTACTGTCTGTTGAGTCTAATACTACATCTAGGAGCCGCTCAACAAACTTTGAGATAGAAAGCTCTGAAATTTTAGGATATTGATTCAACCACCCATACAGTTTCTCACCTTCTTGAGGATGTAAATTTATAATTGCCTTTTGGGTAGATTCAGGCATTCTCGAGGATCTAAATTTATAATTGCCTACTAGGTAGATTCAGGCATGGAATAATATTTGGTGGCACTTCCAAGCTCCCCAGACCATTTGGTCAGCCACAATATGTGCAACTCCTTTGACGAAAGATAAATTCTGGAGTGGATGACAACATTTGATACACTAGCCAAATCAATGTTGTTGGAAGAACTTACATATATCAACAAAGTCCTAGAGTTTTGTAGGTGACTTGAAAATCCCTTCCAATTTTCAGCAATAGGAAAAAGAAGTTCAACGTATAGATTTTCAGGCAAGCTTGTAAACCAATCAGACAACCGAATACAGGGAGATAACCACGCCCAAAAAATTCAACCTATTATAAAACTCTTGTTTATCAAGATAAGGATGGACTATGTGTGCATTACGAGGAATATGGAAGGGAAGGTACCTATAGACCCAAGTTTTCGATGATAGAGGTGAATTACAACTTACCAGAGCAGGAAATGCTGAACAAAGGGATAATGGAACACAACGAAGGATTCCTTGGTTCCACTTGTTATTGAAAATGATACTTTCTCTTAACGAAACCAGTACAAAATATGCCTGTATTATAAATGGAAATCCTATTACAATTTTCGTCAGAAGAAAAGCATAGATACCTACAACCGCAAGTATCCAGGAGGTGTCCCTGAAGGCCTTTTGGATGCGAGACGGAACGAGCCATAGAATGACGACCGTGGATCCGATCGACAAACCGTCAACTCCGTTGGATTCAGGACGCCGAGATAGTACCAAGGGCGCCCCTCGCCTCCAACCCCGTGGCCTCGATGTTACCTTGTAGGTCCATCTTGGAAACTAGGGTTTTGCTCAGTGAGGGAGTGTGCAATTTTTGCACACGAGGGTCAACTTTGGAAGATCGTCCACCGGGAACTTGTGGCTAGCATTCCCAGCCAGAACCTGCCTAGACACACCTGCAGGACTCCACGAAACCAGGTTTTGCTACACGGTTTGACTTCTATGCCCCCGACAGGTATCCAGTAGGTGTCCCTGAAGGCCTTTTTGATGCAAGACGGAACGAGCCATAGAATGACGACCATAGCTACGATCAACGAACTGTCGACTCCATTGCATTGAAGATGCTGGGATAGTGCCAGGGGTTCCCCTCTCCTCCGGTGCCATGATCTGGGTGCCATCTTGTACGTCCATCTTGGAAACTAGGGTTTTTCTTAGTGAGGGAGTGTGCAATTTTTGCACACAAGGGTCAACTTTGCAAAATCATCCGGCGGGCACTTACGGCTAGCGCTCCCAGCCGGAACCTCCCTAGACACACCTGTAGGACTCCCTGGAACTAGGATTTGCTGCACGGTTTGAATTCTATGCCCCCGACAGGTATCCAACAGGTGTCCCTAAAGGCCTTTTGGATGCGAGACAGAACAAGCCATAGAATGACGACCGTGGCTCCGATCAACGAACCGTTGACTCCACTGGATTCAGGATGTCGGGATAGTGCCAGGGGTGCCCCTCTCCTCCGGTCCTGTGGCCATGGTGTCACCTTGTAGGTCCATCTTGGAAACTAGGGTTTTGCTCAGTGAGGGAGTGTGCAATTTTTGCATATGAGGGTCAAATTTGGAAGATCGTCCACCAGGCACTTATGGCTAGCGTTCCCAGCCGGAACCTTCCTAGACAAACCTATAGGACTCCTCGGAACTAGGTTTTGCTGCATTGTTGGACTTCTATGCCCCCGCTAGGTATCCAACAGGTGTCCCTGAAGGCCTTTTGGATGTGAGATGGAACGAACCATAGAATGATGACCGTGGCTCCAATCGACGAACCGTCGACTCCGTAGGATTCAAGACGTCGAGATAGTGCCAGGGGTGCCCCTCTCCTCTAGTCCCATGGCCCTGGTGCCATCTAGTACATCCATCTTGGAAACTAGGGTTTTTCTCAATGAGGGAGTGTGCAATTTTTTGCACAGGGGGGTCAACTCTGCAAAATCGTCCATCAAACACGTATGATGGTGATGATGGTGATGATGATGAAGACGTTGATGATGATGGTGATGGTGATGGTGATGGTGATGAAGATGATGTCAATGGAGAAGATGATGATGATGGAGATGTTGATGAGGAACCTAGAGTTAGAGTTAGAGTTAGGGTTTGGGTGGGGGTTGGGGCTAGAGTTATAGAAGGAAATTGAATTAGGGTTAGAGTTAGAGTTAATGATGATGATGAAGATGGTGGTGATGATGAAGACATTGATGGTGATGGTGATGATAAAGAAGATGGTTTAGTGCCAGGGTTTGGGTGAGGGTGAGGGATAGAGTTATAGAAGGAAATTGAATTAGGGTTAGAGTTAGAGTTAACAATGATGATGATGAAGACATGATGATGATGGTGATGGTGACGGTGATGGTGATGGTGATGGTGATGGTGATGGCGATGATGAAGAAGATGGCTTAATGCTAGGGTTTGGGTGAGGGTTGGGGATAGAGTTATAAAAGGAAATTGAATTAGGGTTAGAGTTAGAGTTAATGATGATGATGAATATGGTGGCAATGATGAAGACATTGACGATGGTGGTGATGGTGATGGTGATGATGAAGAAGATGATGATGATGGAGATGTTGATGAGGAGCCTAGAGATGATGTTGGTGATGATGATGACAAGTCCCTCTAAGTGGTTATCTATAGGAATAAAGCATCAATCTCCAACCACAAATGAGCATGTTTTAAAATATATTAGTGGAAACCCTAGGTTGATGACATGATATTTGGATAAGGGCAAAAACCCAAAATTTAGCTAGATTTGGTAAGCATTGAGCATGGGGAACCAAATCTATGAAAAAGGTTGGGGATATAAGAGTTTTTTGGGTTATAAGAGCATGGGGAACCAAAACCCTAAACCAACATAATCATCATAATATAAGAGTTTTTTGTGTTGGGGATATACCTCAAGGTACCCAAAGCATGAAAAAGGTTTGGGTGGACACAAAACTAAAGAGAGAGAAACTAAAGAGATATTTGATCGATAAGGAATTTCACAGTTCCCCAATGCTTTTCTCAAGTATAGATCTAAAAAATACTACCCTTGAAACTTTATGATAACTCCCTACCCCAAGTGGAAGACCCTTCTATCAATACATGGATTCCTAGAAGGTTTCATCTACCAAGTTAAATTTTCAAGACCATTGTAATAGTTATGTACTTCAAAAAATTTCCTAAAACCTAGGCAATTCTAATCTTAAGAACCTATCAAAACCGCTATCTTCAAATGCTACAAACATAAATAGATATATTTAAGAAAATACTAACTCAAATTACTCAAATTTGATCCAAATCACATCACCATTTTATTCAACATAAAAGAGAAGCATGGAACAGTTTAATACATATAGGAAAAATAAAAAACATAAGCAAAGAAATGTATGTATGTATGTATCAACAAAAAATGCATGTACCAACGAAATAACATAAAACTACACATACCTTGATGTAGAACATAACATTATTTGATGCAATTCTTTCTCTTATGTAAAGTTGACTGGCCTCATTCAATAAATCCATCTGGATCCTCTCTGTTGCTAATTGTCTCCATCAATCTCTCGTGCTCTGAATGAGGCAGGTAGTAGCATACCTTGGTTGAGCTCTTGCTTGACATTGTCCAAAGATGGATGTTTGTGCCAATGATCAAGTTTGTGAAGTGATACACCACTGAACCTGGTTTGTAATCCATGAATACATGCCCACTAGTCTTTCTTAACTTCCCATCTAGTGTAAGATATTCCCCCTTAACCACCATCGAGCCAGTAGTAAATTCAATTCCTTCATCGTCGATTAATGATCCGTAGAGTGTTTGCTTATCTTGGATGCACCGTGCCAACCAATAATTCACGCCCCATTCATTGTCTTTCTGTGCAACAACTGCGTATATGTGTCCTGGTTGTACAAGATCTGAGATATGGTCGTAGTCTGTCGAAATCACTGACTGACCCTCCCCTAACTGGGTTGTTTCAACAACTGCACGTTGGTCTACTGCAAGTGACACACGATCCCATTCATCAACCCAGTCCATGCATTTGCATTCATGCCATTCACCACTGCTGCAAGGGCTGTAAAAGCATGCAATATTTCGCGTCCATATTTCAAATAAGTGGTTGTTTGAGCTTCGAAGTGAATGAAATCCATGTGTTCCTTGTACTGTGCCGCAACTATAGGAACGCAATCAATGTTTGTTGAACCACTAGCCAAAAATTTCTCACCACATGTCCTGCCACTGATGATGTTTGTTGATCTCTTGCTCGTTCTGACATTGTTGCGGAGCACCATTGAACTATGGACCGTGCATCTTGGATATGAGGTTCCTTGTCAAACCTCATCTCTTGCCTTTGTAGTGTGGTCTTGATGCATGCACCGGCCCCATCATGCTCGCCTTTGCCATGCACGATCTCAAAATAGTTCCAGATATGCGGCACATTATAAGTCTTATGCAAAGTACTCATCCATTGGAATACTCGTGCATTTTTGAACTGGTCTACACAACCATCCGACCATATCCAATGCTGATCCATCTGTATATCTCTCTCCTTCAACTGATCATAGAAAATTTGAAAACAATGTTGCACATAATGCAGATCATGGGTTCTATCATCACTTATGTAAAAGTTTGTCTCCTTCAATATTATCCTCTTATCATTGCTGCTCTCTGGACCATGCCTATACATAGTATGTACCATGATGCTGACTTTGTATGAATGGTAGTATTGACTCTGGATTTCATTTTGTGGCTGAGGGGTGTAATTTTCTGCAAAATCCACAATTGACACTATGGTTCCAATTGGAAATGTGTCCCTGCATTTTCTGTACTGCTCATCTTGCCATCACGCTACATGCACATGTTGAACATACTGCTCGGTTTTCTCGTAGAATTCCGTCAAGAGGTCACATACCAGTACCTGTTACCATGGAAACAAGGGAAATATTACAATGTGGCCTTTGGAAAAATGTATATGCCATAAATTGAACGTGTAATATGAAAAATATGCAATATTCATTTGTACATGTGACTTCACCAATGCAATCTTTTTACTTTCTCTGACACTATCTAATTGATAGGTCACGTACTTGAAGCTTTGCATCTCCATGCCCATCATGCCAAATTCGTGCTCCTTGCTTTCATGAATGCAACGGTTCAAAAGAGAAAACCCACTGCACCTAGAACATGTCCCATATAGACACGATTTTCCATAATACTTTTGTCCTTCGAGCCTTGGACACATGATGTTGTGGATAAAGTCTCTTGATGCATTTGGTGGTAGTATGGATTCATTGCAGCCCTGCACAATGTTAGTATGCAAATCACAAAATATATGTTTATATGTGTCATAATAATATTCATATTCTACGTGGTATCTACAACAACAAGTGTTCCGATCAATGCATATACGAACGTATCATGGTTTGCATTTCTCAAAAGACCTTTGGCCCAGGTTCAATTATGTGTGCTCGTTCTTGAATCTCTCATAGAGTTCAGTCTGTGTGGTGTCAAGGAAGTGTTTAACATGAGGCTCATGTTCAGTAGAACCTTTTCTCAGTTTTAGCATGTCTCTTTGGTTTGATGAAGGTCTAGTATTGTGACATCCCGATAATTTCGTAATTTTTTTTTTTAAATCAGCATTAATGGTTAATAATTGTAACCGTGGAAATAATAAATGCTTATAAAGACAGCATTAATTAACAAAGTTGTTTATGCAGAAAAAATTAATCATTGAGACTCTTAGCTAAAGACAATTTAATGGTTGCGGCACGCCACACTTCTGTTAAGATGCCGACGACACAATTAAGCACATGCATAATAAAATGAAAACATGTGAAGTCTTTCTCTTACACCAAACGAATACTAAGTCAACCATGGACTATCTCGCAAGGTGTAATAATAACCTTAGGCTATGTTATAATGGCTAATCTATTTTACATCAACCACAAATTGCATACCAACATGTTCTTTTCACACATATCCTTACGTATATCATTTCAATGCAAACTGGTCTAAGGTCATGTTACAATCATAATCCACATAAGACTTTACACATTCATTATAATGCACAAGAGGCTCATTCATTCTTTTATGCATTCGCAATCACATGTTTGTCCATCAAATGTAATGTCTAATCTATGTTCTCACATCAATGACATAGAATGGTAAAGCTCTGAGCGTGGGTATGACACTATCTTCCCTAGGACTGGCATAATATCTTCATCTTTATATAAATGCACAAAGAGTTACATAAACGATAATATTCTTCACTTGCATTAATCAACTACAATTAAAGACACCATCAAATGTAGATCACAACGTAAATATATCAATGAGTACAATGACATTACAAGCATACTTTTCTTACCACCTTGGTAGAACTGAGGGGTGCTTATTCTTTCTGTCGTCTTATTCCTGTACTCATCATACTCAGAACGTTTCATTAGGAATATAAAACATAATACCCAAAAAATCTAGATATTTTTTCATAAAATCAAGATACATCAAAATTAAATTACAAAACATAATCATGTAATAAGGGGAATAATGTGGGCAATGCAACGCTCCACCCAACCGTAGGCTCTTCGACAACATATACTCAATCCGTCCGAAGGCCACCCCCGAGCTGGGCATGGTGATCCACAATCAAGGTAGAGAGTCTCTAAGTCTTGTTTCCCTAGAACCAAACACACACAACTCTAGAGGTTAATGCAGTACTCCTTCAAGTCAATGGTAGTACTCCTACCTAGACACTTCTCGTGTCCTAACCTCATGCATAGGTTGTGGTGTTGTTCTCGGCAGGCCCAAGTCGGTACTCCCGACTTGGCCGTCTATGACTCATGACACAATACATGTATAAGAGAACATGCAACAATGCATTCGACATGCGATCAACCAATACCAAGCATCAATAAATAGTCTATGTACATATGAGATGGAGTCGACATGCAATAATGCATTCGACAAACCATCAAAGCACAATGCAATGTTGCTATCATGAATATGTACAACAAACGTCAGAGGTGCATTCGACATGCAAGAGTGCATTCGACATGCGATCACCCAATATCAAGCATCAATAAGAAGTGTATGTACATAAGATATGTCGTCGACATGCAATAATGCATTCAACAAGCCATCAAAGCATAATGCAATGCCGCCATCATGAATATGTATAACAAACGTCAGAGGTGCATTCGACATGCAAGAGTGCATTCGACATGTGATCACCAAATACCAAGCATCAATAAGAAGTGTATGTAATGCTTCCACTGCAGTCGACATGCATCCCATGCATGTCGACCTACAATCACCAGAAACAAGCATCACCAACATGCACATGAAGTATGAGTAACGCAATTGACATGCAGACAAGACATTCGACATGCAACCATAAGGTGTCATAAGATACAATAATCACTAAGTACATGTAAACCTACTAAATGCATACCAAACAATGCATTTGACAAGCGCCCCAAGCATTCGACATGCACAATCATGCATTTGACATGCAAATCACAGGAATCATGCAACACAACATTATAATTAACTATATGAAATGCTTAATCAATGCATATAATGCCATCGACATGTGATACAAGCATAAATTAATCCAAATGCCACAGATAAGTATAAAATTACCTCGAGGTGTGAATGCCTACCACATTCCTTTAAAAATTCGAGTGCACACCATATTCAATTTAAATTAGAAATGCACACAATAATTACTCCACTTAAAAAATGCCTACAACCTTCATTCCACCACAATAGGGGTACATACAACCTATGTGCAACCATTTTATACCACATGTATGCATAAAAATATGCCCCTTTCATTTAAGAGAGAAAACATTAGCCTCTTATACTAAGCATATAACACATAGGAAAAACCTTTATGCAAAATATATATAGCCCACTCCTTTACTATATATATATATATATATATAAAGATGACCATTGCTTAAATAAAATCATTATATATGCTAGTGAGGCTTAACCCTTTTACATCATATATGTATAGGTATATAGACCGTAACCCATTTTATGCAATATACAAGACATAACCACTTTATGTAATATGTAAAACATAACCATGTTATATAATATATAAAACTTAACTTTTTGGTACAAGATAAAAGACAAAACCATTTCATATAACCACTTTATGTAATATATAAAACATAACTGTTTTTTCTTTTTCATGTATAAAACTTATCTCTTTTGTACAAGCTATTAAACAAAAATCATTTCATATGATATATTATAGAACGTTGCTATTTTAAACAATCCACACCTAGAAATACAAGTAATAGAATAAGCCACCTGTTCGTACACTCCCAAGCTCTGCGTATGGAGATAAAAGAAACATCTAAAGAAGGCATGGACATAGATACCACCGGTTCATATATCATAGTATACACAAAAATAATAACGCATCATCCAGTCTCTGCGTATGCTACAAGGGAAACGTACATATCTCAGCATGCATATCCCCTTTCGCGCAGTAGTAAATACATCAACCAGAACAAGGACAGCGGTAAATAGGGATCGGTTACTCCCAACCTCCCTTTCTGGAATTTATGCACCAAGGTAATGATAAAAGAAATTTGTGGAATTTCACAGGATGTAGAAACACCTCAAACAACATATGGCGATAACAACACATACACAGCAATTACCACGCAGGAAACAAACCATAATTACGCCGCCCCCGCAGGGGTAACTATGTGCAACAATTCCGAATGGAACTCAAACAAGAGGTGGATAGCATGATGGATATAATGACCAGTATCTACCCCGGCATTTCGCGTTATTATATATATATATATATATATATATATATATAATTCCACAATACATCCAAGCATGACCGAACCACAACCTTGGCAGCAGATGAGTAATGCTCCGGGATCAGGCTCTCTCAGCCTTCCCTTCCCACAGGCCATGCGCAAATATTTAAAGAAAAACGAAGAGGGATAAATACAGCAAAAACGCATATGTATACCCACAGCATCAATCAAGGATGTAAAAACATGCATGCAGCTGCCGAAATAGCAGCATCAAAATGCATTCAGCCAGCAATGAAAACTCCAACAATATTTTTTTTAATCTTCAAAGGAGAAAATGCAGAGTATATAAAACGTTTCCAGCCAGCAAAAGATAAAACCTACATCATTTTTAGCATACCACGATAAAATCATTCTTCAATGGGAGACGCAGAGGTACCATTAAACGAAGAAAGCTCCCCCTCAAAACGAATGGCTTCCCCCAAGTCTGCTTACAAAACAAAGGCGCCTCCTCCTCTAGCTGATCAACAAGGCTCAACCATTAACACAACAAACCTCGGCGTGATACTACCCACCGCATGCGAAAGCTTCTTCTTTTTCTTTTTATTTTCCATTCCTACTGCGTGAGTGCTCCTGCCACCGGCTCCATCAACGCAGCCCTCTATGCAAACTTCCTTCCTACCTCCCCCTACTTACGGCTCTCCTCGAGAAGAAAAACCCCCCTCCTCTATATATCAAATATTGACAAAATATATTATATTAATGATATATTTCCCCCATTTCTTTTCTCATGTTTTAAATATATAAAAAAATGGAACACATACTTAAACATACGTAGCACATACTTGGTATGAATAATATTATCAATACTAACCCAAAACCAATACACATTCCACTTCTTGATTTTATGATGCATATTATTATATGATTAGGTTAGTAGGTAAAGCATTGGAATAATACTATTCACATGGAATAATATTGTGAATGGCATAGTGTTAAATATTATTAACATTTTGTTTACTAATATGTTGATGCCCCTTCCTTTCTAACCGTCGTAAGGAAAATGACAACATATATATAATACATATATATGTATGTGATCAAAAGTATGACCTTATAGCTATTCCTACACTCTCATAAACAAAGCATAACCACAAAATATAACATTTTTATTTGTTTTTTTAAAACATAACATGACATGTTACACTCCCATGTCCCTCTAATTCCTCATAAAATAGAAACATATATATAAAAAAGAGCACAAACAATAACATACAAAACGTATGTATTTCTATAAAAGCATAATCATAGGATAAAAGATACTCCTATCTTTATGTCCCTTAACACAATATGTATATTATATATATATTAACCAATTATAGGCTTTTAATATATATGTCACTTGTCTCCTTTAATACTCATTCATATATTAATTTATACGCCTACATAAATTTTCTTGATAAATCTTAATGTATATAAACTAATATATGCATTTCCACTTAGCCATATATAAAAGTAAAAACATGCGAATAAATATGTGCATCTTTTACAAAACGTATGAACACATAATTGAAAATATGTGTCATAATTACTAATGTAATTATCACACATTTTGATTGAAACAAGGTAACACATATTACTAAAGTTTGGCATTAGGTTTACGCTTAATGCTTGATAATCATATAAATAAAAATATACCAAACATAAAATAACTTAACTCGAACTCAAGCACTAAACGAAGTTAAATGCGACGACGTTTATGATTTTATTACTTCCCCCTTGTAGTTTACCATGCCCTTTTTCACTCTTGGTTGCATTGCGGGAAAATAGTTTAGGCTTCTAATTAGTGTCATGCAAATAAACAAAATTAAATAATTAAAATCTTTTACCAGAAATAGAGATGTGACAAGTATGAGGGTCAGTGCAAGCTAATGAGGGTCACTTTTGGTGCGTTAGATGCAATAGAAAACTGAAAAAGCATGCATCCCTCAACTTACTTGGATTTTTGGAGCTACTTACGCAAAATATCTTGCATTGAGTAAAAAAGATGAAATGTAGGAAATTGAATCACATTTCCAAATATATAACTTTTATGTATTGAAAATTTGCATAGCTATGTCAAGTTTCATTTTTCCTAACAAACACTTTTTATTTTTCAGGCAAATGATAAGGTATATGTTTTTGTGGGTAGAGCCTTTGAAGGCCTAAATGATGGAATCAAGCTACAAAAATCGACATGCATGTAGAGAACACATAGCACTTGTGCGCCATTATTTTTCGAAAATTAAATTAATAATTTTATAATTTTTTTATAATTGTCTAAGTGATCAAATCTCGAAAATAGTACCTCTTTTGTGGGTAGAGCCTTTGAAGGTCTTAATGCAAAAATCTTGAAATGGGTTTTCATAGAACGTGGAGGTTAGTGTCCTCTTGTGCACCATACAATTTTTTTTTGAAATGATTGAGAATTGAAAAAGTTATGGAAGAAACACTAATGGTGTGTTTCACGAGTTAAGGAGGTAGGACAGAAAAGAAATTGAAAGAAAATAGGAAAAATTAATATTTCAAAATAAAAGTTACATATTTGGAATTTGCAAAAAAAATGCTATTTGTGTCTAAGATTTCGTCAAAAATGACTCTGTGTAGCATATTGTAACAAGTGGCTAAGCACAGGCTTCTCCAGAAACTAGAAGAAATACCCAATTATCTTTGGTTTTTCATTAACATAGCACAGGTTTGGAGTTACCGAAGCAAAATCCAAAGCATACACATAGGATTATTGTTGACATGTGAGCATGTGACTCGGCCTGGTTTAGGCTCTACAAAACACAAGCGTGTTCTGTTTAAATTCAAAAATATTGTCGTGCTTTTAGATGTACATAACGTCCTCACATTATGCAAATCATAAAATACATGTTTAATACTTGAGAAAGAGGGGGTGTGGAAGACTCAAGAGAATTTTTGTTTAATATTTGAGAAGGGGTGGGGAAGGGTCAAGGGAATCTATGGTTAATATTTAATAGGGGTGGGAAAGGGTCAAGGGCTTAGAAGGATGTTGGAAGCTTGAGTGGGGAGAGATGAAGGGAATGAGAACATGATGGGCTATAGGGGGTGAAGGGAAGTGGAGCCTGAGAGCACTATTAGGAGTAGAATAGGTTCTGAAGAGGTATAGGGTTAGAAGTTGAAAGTGAGACTTGAGTGACAAGGGGGAATGAATGGAGGCAAGGGGGATGTGAGAGAGAAATAAAGAATAAAAGGGGGGGGGAGACATAGAGCGAGGGAGGGAGAGGGACAATGGGGAGGAATGGATTTGGAGGTAGTGAGATATAGATGGGGATAGAACGAAATAAAGAGATAGGAAGGGAGGGATATAAAGTGTTGGTGGGAGACATGCAGGGAGTGGTGGCGATGGAGAGAGAGAGAGAGAGAATATGAGAGGAGGGGGAAGGGACATAAAGTGTGTGAGAGAGAGGGAGTGATGGAGAGATTGGGATAGGTTGAGGGAAAGATAACATGAGGGAGGGATAGAAGGTGAGAGAGAGACATGCGATGAGAGAGGGAGGGAGAGAAGGTAGGGTGAGGGATGGAGGGAGAAAGGTGGAGATAGATATGGATGGATGGGGGATGGGTTTGAGAATGGAAAGGGACATAATGTGTGTGTATGTGTGTGTGTTTGAGAGAGAGAGAGAGAGAGAGAGAGAGAGAGAGAGATTGATGGTTGGGGAGAGAGAGACTAGAAGGAGTTGTGAGCATCATATTCTCCATCAGCATCATATTCTTCTTCATCATCATATTCATGACCATCATCGTCATCATCAACATCTTCATCATCATCACCATCATCATCATCATCATCATATTCCTCATCAAATCAACATAACCATCATCATCAAAATCTTCATCTCCATCACCATCACCATCATCATCAAAATCTTCATCATCATCACCATCACCATCACCATCACCATCACCATCTTCATCATCATTGTCATCTCTAGGTTCCCCATCAACATCAACATCTCCATGATCATCATCTTCATCATCATCATCATCTTCATCACCACCACCATCATCATCAACATCTTCATCATCATCACCATCATCATCATCATCTTCCTTGAATCAGATCAACATCTCCATCATGTCACCATCATCTTCATCATCATCATTATCATCATTTGAACATCACCATCACCATCACCATCATCATCAACATCTTCATCATCATTACCATCACCATCATCATCAACATCTTCATCATCATCACCATCATCATCATCATCATTGGCATTTGTAGGTTCATCATCAACATCTCCATCATCATCATCTTTTCCATCATCATCATCTTCATCACCATCATCATCAGCATCAACATCTTCATCATCATCACCATAATCATCATCTTCATTGTCATCAGATCAACATCTCCATCATCATCATCTTCACCATCATCATCATCATCATCATCATCTTCATCGCCATCTCCATCATTTTCAACATCTCCATCATCATCACCATCACCATCATCATAATCTTCATTACCATAAACATCTCCATCATCATTGTCATCTCCCCCTTCCTCATCAACATCTCCATCATCATCATCATCATCATCATCATCATCATCACCATCTAAACATCACCATCACCATCATCGTCAATAACTTCATCATCATCACCATCAACATCATCATCATCATCATCATCATCATCACCATCATCATCATCATCATCATCATCATCACCATTAGCATCATCATCAAAATCTTCATCGTCATCACCATCACCATCACCATCTTCATCATCATTGTCATCTCTAGGTTCCCCATCAACACAACATCTCCATCATCATCATCTTCTTCATCATCATCATCTTCATCACCATCATCATCATCATCAACATCTTCATCATCATCACCATCATCATCATCATCTTCCTCATCAGATCAACATCTCCATCATGTCACCGTCATCTTCATCATCATCATCATCCGAACATCACCATCACCATCATCATCAACATCTTCATCATCATTACCAGCACCATCATCATCAACATCTTCATCGTCATCACTATCATCATTGGCATCTGTAGGTTCCTCATCAACATCTCCATCATCATCATCATCATTGGTATCTGTAGATTCCTCATCAACATATCCATCATCGTCATCTTCTCCATCATCATCACCATCATCACCATCATGATCTTCTAAACATCATCATGATCATCATCTAAACATCACCATCACCATCATCATCAACATCTTCATCATCATCACCACCAGCATCATCATCAAAATCTTCATCGTCATCACCATCACCATCACCATCACCATCTTCATCATCATTGTCATCTCTAGGTTCCCCATCAACACAACATCTCCATCATCATCATCTTCATCATCTTCATCATCATCATCATCATCATCATCAACATCTTCATCATCATCACCATCATCATCATCATCTTCCTTATTAGATCAACATCTCCATCATGTCACCATCATCTTCATCATCATCATCATCATCATCATCATCATCATCCGAACATCACCATCACCATCATCATCAACATCTTCATCATCATTACTAGCACCATCATCATCAACATCTTCATCGTCATCACCATCATCATTGGCATCTGTAGGTTCCTCATCAACATCTCCATCATCATCATCTTCATCACCATCATCATCATCATCATTGGCATCTACAGGTTCCTAATCAACATATCCGTCATCATCATCTTTTCCATCATCATCACCATCATGATCTTCTGAACATCATCATGATCATCATTTAAACATTACCATCACCATCATCGTCAACATCTTCATCATCATCACCATCAGCATCGTCATCAAAATCTTCATCGTCATCACCATCACCATCACCATCACCATCTTCATCATCATTGTCATCTCTAGGTTCCCCATCAACACAACATCTCCATCATCATCATCTTCTTCATCATCATCATCTTCATCACCATCATCATCATCATCAACATCTTCATCATCATCACCATCATCATCATCATCTTCCTCATCAGATCAACATCTCCATCATGTCACCATCATCTTCATCATCATCATCATCATCATCATCATCATCATCTGAACATCACCATCACCATCATCATCAACATCTTCATCATTATCATCATCATCTTCATCATCTTCATCTGCATCAGGATCATCTTCATTGTCATCACCTTCCTCCTCATCATCATCTTTATCATCTTCATCTACATCATGATCATCTTCATTGTCATCACCCTCCTCCTCCTCATCATCTTTATCATCTTCATCTGCATCATGATTATCTTCATTGTCATCACCCTCCTCCTCCTCATCATCTTGTGCACTTATGCACTTAGGGATTAATGTTTAGATGAGGGTCTAAAGGCCTTTATGGGGGAGGGGCTCTAGGAACAAGGTAAGACAGAGAGGGCACGGGGGAGGGATAAAGGCATAGAGGGTTAGTGATTAAGGGAGAAGAAGGGAGAGAGTGCTATAGGGAGGGATAATGACGAAGATAAAGAGAAGGTGGAGAGATGGAGAGTGGGGTGGTAGGGACATGGCTGGAGTAAGGGAGAGAAAGAAACATGTAGGGAGGGATGTAGGGAGAATGAGGGACAGATATTTAGAAAGAGATAGGGGGTATCTAGGGATTATTGGGAGAGAGCTAGGGGGTATTAAACCATACAAAACATTTGTCCCCACACTAAAAACATTTGTTTTGTATGTAACCATATAAATTATTAGTTTTCTTTTGATTTTGTTCGTTTCCCTAGCCTTGCACCTAACCTATTTATTGTGCTTGACAATATCGCGTACGCGTTTTTGCACTACATATCGCGCAGGTGTTTTTTCTTTATATAATGCATGCGCATTTTGTAACTCCATAAACAGTGGACTGTCCCTGTCCGAGAGCAACTTCACTCTGTCCGAGCCAAAACAACACTCCCGCGATTTTTCGAACAGCACAAGCCCGCCATTGGAAATTCTCATACTCTACACCAACTCCATCATTATTTTTTTATGCAGGTGCAGCATTGAGGATATCTTTCATGGTTGCTCAGTGTGGTGTTGGGTTATATGGCCATATTTGAAGAAGATAATCAACAAGCTTGAAGAATCTCCAATTGAATAACACCAAAGATAAGGCCTTTGAAAGATTCATTTTGCCTATATTTGAGGAGCACACAAGATAAGATATCAAGCTTCAAGACCATTTCATGGTGATGGTGGATATACACAAGTGTACAAGAGAATCAAAGAGCCCAAACAATTTATGATTTAACTTCCATTTGCTTATTATTGAAGAGCTTGTAATTGAGGAGCAACAAAAACAAACTATATTGAATTGATCATTGTGGTGATGGGGAATGCACGTAACCGAGTAAACAAATCAATAAGGAAGAAGAGACCTCAAGAAGTCATTGAAGAAGAGAAAGAAAGAAAAGAATATACATGATGAATCGGAGGCTTTCTTTGGAAACTAATCCAAATCCAATTGTAGAGGATACCACGGTTCATCCTATTAATCCATGACAAGAGGGACCTTCAATTTCCACAATAGTTATTGAACAAGCACCCCATGGAAGTAATCAAGAAGCAAAACGTAGGTGCTCATTAGGGGATGTTTCAATTCCCACTTCAAGTCAAAGTGATAAGTTACCATCTCAAGATGAAGCTCATGAAGAAACACAAAATTTGCTATCCGGATGTGGTTATACAAGTGATGAAGTCAAAGAGGCGTTGGACATTTTTCCTACTATTGAAGAAGAGAATGTTATCCACACCATCGATGAGGATGTTGGACTTCCACAAGGGGATGTTGGACTTCCACAGACCATCGATGAGGATGTTGGACTTCCACCATCCAACTACCAGGAAGAGAATGAAGGACACCAAGCTACTACTGAAATTCCAGAGCGTCTTGGTGATGCCCTACATGGTACAATTCCAACCCCCTTACCTCCATTAACAAGCACACGTCGAAGAACTTCGAAGTGTATACAAGTTGATGAAAGTCTCATCAATTCCATTGAAGGTACACTATCTAAACATAGTATTGCTTATCAAACTCAACAGATACTTGATAAATATTTTGTTTCTAAATGTGATGGAGATAAATGTAGATTATTTTTATCATTGTTAAAATCTAGGAGCATGAATGTTGTTAGAAAAAAGTTAGGGATAAAGATGATAAAGAATTCTGAACCAAGTTCTCATATAGTTAAAAGCCTAGTAGATGCATGTGGTAAAATTGGTAAGAACACACGTTCAAAGGACCGTAATGTTGCTCGTCGTGTGTTGTCACAAGCAATTGCAAATAAGAACACCAAGGCCCTTCATATTCTCAGGCCTACATCTGAACTAGTTAATTTGAATGTAAAAACCCTTCGTAGGTATTGTATTAGAAGAGAACATCTTGACACAACCGATCAGACAGATTTTTGGGCCTTTGTTGGTTAGTTGCCATGTCGTGACATGAAGCTAGTTGATGCAGTAAAGGGACTAGTGCATAGTTTTTGGCATGATCACACAAGGCCTTCTTCAAACCGAAAGGATGTACTAAAACTGAGAAGGGGTTCAAAGGATCGTGAACCACATACTAAGCATCTTCTTGATATAACACAGACAGAACTTTACGAGAATTTTAGGATTGAGCATAGACAATTGAACTTGGGGCAAAGATATTTTGAGAAATGTAAGCCATGGTATGTTAGAATAAATACTTTTCGTAACACTTGTTGTTGTAGATATCATGTAGAATATGAATATTACTATGAAACATTTTTGTACATTCGTCGTGTGTTGCATACTAACCATGTGCAGGATTTCTCCATGACAATGCCACCAACTTCATCAAGAGAAATCATTCATAGCATCATGTGCAATAGGCCTGAGGGGCAAACATACTATGCAAAATCTTGTTTGGATGGAACATGCTCCAACTGTGCTGGAATGACATTATTGAGCCAATGTATGCACGAGAATGGAGACAGTGAATTTGGGAAAATGGTTACAGACATGAAAAGTTTCAAATATATCAACTATGAAATAGTCCCAGGGAAAGAAAGCAAAAAAATACAATTGGTGACATCTCAATTATGCATTTATATCTATAAAATTATGTTGTAAGGGTTACATTTCAATCCTTACTTAGAACAAAAAACTGACATTGAGATCATTTTGTGTCACCAGGTACAAGTTAGTGACTTCATCAAGGAATTTATTGAAAAGACACATCAATATGTTCAGCATGTCCATGTGGCACGATGGCAGGATGAGAAGTTTAGAATATGTAGAGATACATTTCCCCTTGGTACTATACTTTCAGTTGTTGATTTTGCCGAGAACTACACTCTGCAACCTCAAAATGAGATCCAAAGTCAGTATTATCACTCTGAGTAGGTTTCCTTGATGGTCCATATCACATATAGGCATGGCCCAAATAGCACTGAAGAGCAAAGAGAAATTCTGAAGGAATATCACTTCTACATAAGTGATGATAGGTGCCACGACTTCCACTATGTATGTCATTGCTTCATCATGTTCTATGATCACTTGAAGGGAAGGAACATACAGATGGATTGACATTGGATTTGGTCTGATGGGTGTGCTGGTCAGTTAAAAAATGCACGCATATTTCAGTGGTTGTGTTCATTGCATAAAAACTATAAAGTGCCACATATGTGGAACTATTTTGAGACTGGTCAAGGTAAACGAGAGCATGATGGAGCCGGAGCATGTGTCAAAACAACCCTACAAAGAGAGGAATCGAAAGTATCTACATAATCTACTATTCTAAATGCTCAATCTACAGTCAGGTGGTGCACGTTAGTAATGGGAGAGGAATCAACTATGCGAGTAGAATCCACAAGAAAGAGACACGTGGAAAGATTTTTTTGGGAGGTGGTAGACATAGATCGTTCACATGCATGGGAATGCAAGACTGTGCCTGGGACTCGTGGCTTTCATTCGGTTCGAAGCTCTGATAACCCAGTATTTGAAATTTGGACCAGAAAACTCGCTTGTTTTTGCCCACCTTGTTGTGATGGTGACTGGGATGGGTGTGAATCATTGGATTGGGTTGATGGATGGGATCGCATATCACTTCCACTTGATTAGCGTGAAATTGTTAAGTTAACTCTGTTGGAAGAAGACCAATCATCTATTTCTACAGATTTTGATCATGTCTCAGACCTTGTACAACCCAGTATGATGCATTTCCTTAACATTTTTTGTTTGTTTACGTAGTATTCAAATGCATATTAATGGCCTTGTATTGCACGAAAATATTTTGATCATATACCTACAATCATATAATGTAGGGCACATATACATAGTGGTTTCCTCAAAAGATACTGAATGGGATGATGAATACTGGTTGGCAGGCTGTATAGATGGAAAGCAAATCCTCATTATGTCCATGACTGACGATGAAAACAACCACTTTCCAACTGGGTCTATGGTTGTTAAAGGTGAATACTTGACATGGGACAGCAATGCAAGAAAGAAGGGTGGATATGTTTACAGGGATTACAAACCGAGTGCAAGTGTGTATCACTTTACCAACTTAATCATTGGCACAAACCTTCAGGTACGAACAATGCCTAGTCGAAATACATCGAAGGTACGCTACTTCTTACCGGATACAGAGCACGAGAAACTAATGGAGACCATCAGTATAAGAGATGATCCGAAGGGCTTGGTTGTATGATAATAGGTGGGATCTAGCATGATGAGGTACGTTACATACTTTTAATACTATACTATTTATACTATTTGTAATTGAATATTGATACATGCTCAATTTTCACATGTATGTTTCATATGAATATGTCAATTTTGTGTTCTTGATATGCCAAATTTACGTTTACGTTGTTTATAAATATGCCAAAAGTTCTCTTGTATGTCAAGTTTATGAATATGCCATTTTTTACATATGATCAATAAACCCTAAAATTATATTATGTTCATCATGTTGGTTATTGGCTTCACCCAAAAAAATTAATTCAATTCATGCTCACTATATTAAACAATACACTTATATTAAATTTAATTCATGTCTTGTTAAATATTTCATAATGAATTAGCTATTTGAGAGCACCACCTTAGACCAAGCCATTATTATCAACATCTTCATCATCATCACCATCATCATCATCATGCACCTGCAAACCCCTCGTTTCCAAGATGGACCTGCAAGGTGGCACATGGGCCACTGGGCCAGAGGGGAGGGGCACCCCTGGCACTATCCCGGCGTGCTTAATCCAACAGAGTCGACGGTTTGTCGATCCAAGCCACGGTCATCATTCTTTGGCTAGTTCTGTCTCGAACCCAAAAGGCCTTCAGCGACACTTGCTGGATACCTGCTGGGGGCATAGAACTCCAACCTTGAAACAAAACTGGGTTCCGAGGAGTCCTAAAAGTGTGTCTAGGTAGGTTCGGGCTGGGAACACTAACCATACTCACCCGATGGATGATTTTCCAAAGTTGACCCCCGTGTGCAAAAATTGCACACTTCCACACTGAGCAAAGCCCTAGTTTCCAAGATGGACCTGCAAGGTGACACATGGGCCACCGGGCCGGAGGGGAGGGGCACCCCTGGAACTATCCCGGCGTGCTAAATCTAGGGGAGTCGACGATTTTTCGATCCGAGCCACGATCGTCATTCTATGGCTTGTTCTGTCTTGCATCCAAAAGGCCTTCAGGGACACTTGCTGGATACCTGCGGGGGGCATAGAACTCCAACCGTGCAACAAAACTGGGTTTCAGGGAGTCCTATAGGTGTGTCTAGGTAGGTTCAGGTTGGGAACAATATCCATACCCACCTGGTCGATGATTTTTCAAAGTTGACACATGTGTGCAAAAATTGCACACTTTCACACTGAGCAAAACCCTAGTTTCAAAGATGGACCTGCAAGGTGAAACATGGGCCACCAGGCAAGAGGGGAGGGGCACCCCTGGTACTATCCCGGCGTGCTGAATCCAACGGAGTAGACGGTTCGTCGATCTGAGCCACGGTCGTCATTCTATGGCTTGTTCTGTCTCGCATCTTAAAGGCCTTCAGGGACACTTACTGGATACCTGTCGGGGGCATAGAACTCCAACCGTGCAACAAAACCAGGTTTTGGGGAGTCCTGTAGGTGTGTCTAGGCAGGTTTGGGCTGGGAACACCAGCCATACTCGCCCGGTGGATGATTTTCCAAAGTTGACCCCCGTGTGCAAAAATTGCACACTCCCACACTGAGCAAAACCCTAGTTTCCAAGATGGACCTGTAAGGTGACACATGGACCACCGGGCTGGAGGGGAGGGGCACCCTTGATACTATCCCGGTGTGCTGAATCCAATGAATTTTACGGTTTGTTGATCCGAGCCACGGTCTTCATTCTATGGCTCGTCCCGTCTCGCTGTCAGAAAGCCTTCAGGGACACCTGCTGGATACCTGCCGGGGGCATAGAACTCCAACCGTGCAACAAAACCGAGTTACGGGGAGTCCTGCAGGTGTGTCTAGGCAGGTTTGGGCTGGGAACACTAGCCATACCTTCCCAGTGGATGATTTTCCAAAGTTGACGCCCGTGTGCAAAAATTGCACACTCCCACAATGAGCAAAACCCTAGTTTACGAAATGAATGCACAATGAAGCCACTAGGCCATGGGGATACAAGGGAGAGGGCCCCCTAGAGGTAATTGCACACCAGGAGACCAACGGATTCGACGGTTCATTAGTTTGACGTCCGGTTTCCGAGTTATGTCGAGTTGCAAGTCGCATGAAAATGTCGTTCAGGGACACTTGGTGAATTTCCGTCCGGGAGCCAAAAAGAAAACGGAGCAACAAGATTGCATGTCGTTGGCTCCTTCAAGTGTGTGTGGGAAATGCCGACATGGGAACACTTCCAACACTGGCCCAGGGGAGGTTTTTGCAAAATTGACCCACCAATGCGAGATTGCATGCAATTAAACTGAGCAAAACCCTAGTTTACGAAATGAATGCACAATGAAGCCACTGGGCCATGGGGAGACAAGGGAGAGGGCTCCCTAGAGGTAATCGCACACCAGGAGACCAACAGAGTCAATGGTTCGTCGGTCCGACGTCCGGTTTCCGAGTTATGTCAAGTTGCAAGTCGCATGAAAATGTCGTTCAGGGACACTTGGTGAATTTCCGTCCGGGAGCCAAAAAGCAAACGGAGCAGGAAGATTGCATGCCATTGGCTCCTGCAAGTGTGTGTGGGAAATCCCGATGTGGGAACACTTCCAACACTGGCTTGGGGGAGGTTTTTGCAGATTTGGCCCACCAATGCGAGATTGCATGCAATTAAACTGAGCAAAACCCTAGTTTACGAAATGAATGCACAATGAAGCCACTGGGCCATGGGGAGATGAGGGAGAGGGCCCCATAGAGGTAATCACATGCTAGGAGACCAACGGAGTCGACGGTTCGTCGGTCTGACGTCCTGTTTCTGAGTTATTTCGAGTTGCAAGTCGCATGAAAATTTCGTTCAGGGACACTTGATGAATTTCCGTCCAGGAGCCAAAAAGCAAACGGAGCAGCAAGATTGCGTGCCGTTGTCTCCTGCAAGTGTGTGTGGGAAATGCCGACGTGGGAACACTACCAACACTGGCTCGGGGGAGGTTTTTGCAGAGTTGACCCACCAATGCGAGATTGCATGCAATTAAACTGAGCAAAACCCTAGTTTACGAAATGAATGCACAATGAAGCCACTGGGCCATGGGGAGATGAGGGAGAGGCCCCCCTAGAGGTAATCACATGCCAGGAGACCAACGGAGTCGACGGTTCATCGGTCCGACGTCCGGTTTCCAAGTTATGTCGAGTTGCAATTCGCATGAAAATGTCGTTCAAAGACACTTGGTGAATTTCCGTCTGGGAGCCAAAAAGCAAACGGAGCAGCAAGATTGCATGCCATTGGCTCCTGCAACTGTGTGTGGGCAATGCCGACATGGGAACACTGCCAACACTAGCTTGGGGGAGGGTTTTGCAGAGTTGACTCACCAATGCGAGATTGCATGCAATAAAACTGAGCAAAACCCTAGTTTATGAAATGAATGCACAATGAAGCCATTGGGCCATGGGGAGACAAGGGAGAGGGCCCCCTAGAGGTAATTGCACGCAAGGAGACCAATGAAGTCGACGGTTTGTCGATCCGACGTCCGGTTTTCGAGTTATGTCGAGCTGCAAGTCGCATGAAAATGTCGTTCAGGGACACTTGGTGAATTTTCGCCTGGGAGCCAAAAAACAAACGGAGCAGGAAGATTGCATGCCGTTGGCTCCTGCAAGTGTGTGTTGGCAATTCCGAGATGGGAACACTACCAACACTGGCTCGGGGGAGGTTTTGGCAGAGTTGACCCACCAATGCGAGATTGCATGCAATGAAATTGAGCAAAACCCTAGTTTACGAAATTAATGCACAATGAAGCCACGGGGCCATGGCGAGACGAGGGAGAGGGCCCCCTAGAGGTAATCACACACCAGGGGACCAACGGATTCGACGATTCGTCGGTCCGGCGTCCAGTTTCTAGGCTATGTCGAGCTGCAAGTTGCATGAAAATGTTGTTCAGGGACAAGAGACACAACATTTTATCTCGGGAAACCCTCATGGGGAAGAAAACCTAGCAACCTTTCTTAGAATAATTATATGTTTAGAAATCAAGTACAATGAAACCATGAACAAACCCTGACCCTGAAGGGTTTTACCACATGAAAAAACCTTAATGACACATGACAACAAGAGTACTTATCCACATGAAGATGACCTCCAAGCCATAAGGATAACCAAGCATATCCTTCCCAACCAACATTAGAAGGCACTTTATTTCTTGAATCCCGAGGTAACGTTTGTTCCTTTCACCAATGTTGCTTTGAGCACTTGTATGTAGTTACTCATATGTAGTGTTGAATCTAATTGTACAATCAAATATTGGGCGTTGATGAAATGTGTAGCATGTATTGCACTTAGTTTTATTAAATTACACTTGAACATTGACTTAACTTGTAATTTAATCATCCAAACTCACAAATTTTAATTACACCTATCCAATTAGTGTGCATGAGTGAGTTCATTGAAACCTTGAAAAACATTGTATTGCATTTAATTTGATTAAATTACACGAGCAAGAACTTTGACATAACTTGTAATGATCATCCAAAATCACAAATTTTAATTAGATACCAATTAGTGCACGCATGTAGTGAGTTCGTTGAAACCTTTAAATATAATAGTTTGTTATTTTGACATAGCGAATTCATGAGCAATAGATAATCCACACAAATCAACACATTAGATTGACACAAGAACACATGGAAACCGAAGAACAAATACAAAGTGAAATGTATCATTCATTTATAAGTGAAATGTCAATGTGCATGTCTCCAAAAGTACATATATATCCAAAAGTGCATGTCTCCAAAAGTACATGTACAATAAAGTCAATGTACATGTCTCCAAAAGTGAATGTATCGAAAAGTACATATATATACAAAAGTATCCAAAAGCACATGTGTCCAAAACTATCCAAAACTATCAAAGCCACATGTACATGTATCTAAATGTACATATATTCCATAAGACACATCAAAACTCAAGCTTCCTCTTGTTCTTTCCCGACGTTGATCCTCTAGGCACATCTCTAGGATCAGTGTGCGTCTCTGGATCCTGCAAATTAAATATCAATTGTTAAATTCAACTAACTATGTACACTAATACATTAGCTCAACAATTAACTCAACAATTATCAACTAGTGCATGGAAAGTGCATGAAACACTTGGTCATTGAAGGACATCTCACCTCAACTGACAAAGGAGATTGCGTTGCTTATGTAGCAGATGGAACCATTAGTTGAACATCCAGGATGGTCGAACCAGAGGGGCCAGGAACTGCTCCTGCTGGTGGTGGCTACAATGAAAAAATGTTGAAATAGTTAGAAATGCATGAATAAACAATAGACAACAATAATAAACTATGTAAAGATAATGTTGAAATAGTTATATACCTGTGTGTGATCAGTTGCCATTGCAGATCTAGGGGATGCACACATTCATTTTGAACTAAATACCATAAATCCTCTGCTCTAAGAAAATTTCTCATCTTAATAGCCCAAAACTCATAATTTTTACCTGAAAAATGTGGGGGTACTAGGAGAACTCTCCTGCTCCAATTATCCTGGTTCTCCTCTTGGACTTCAACTGTGTTAATAAGCTCCTCTGCAATGGGAACTTCTCCATATCTATGTGCAAAATACTTTTCCTCTGCCCTTGCATTTCTTCTTTTGATCTACTTGAGTCTGCTTTGGTAACCCATTTCTTCTCTTCTTTGTTGGCACGTTCTGTGTTGGCACTTGTCTTCTTCTCGCAAGTCTCCTACTTGCTTCTTCTTCCCTTATCGCCCCCTAAAAAAAAATGAGATTGCTTGCTGGCTGCAAGACTTGTCAAAAACGCCCCCTTAATACAAAAAACACTCTGTTTTTTTTATTTTCTTGGATTTTCTATGCTCGGGGCATTTTCATTTCAATTTATGATTCTCTGACAGGAAGAGACAGAGCAAGAGAGCTTCAGCTCTTTCTTTTGACTTTCCATGGCAGGTATGCACTCTTATCACTAGTCGGCACAAGCGACAACAAATTGCTTTTCTTCTTTTAAATGGAAATTGACTCTCTACTATGATCCTCCTCCATTCGTGCATCACATCTGTGGCGGCTGTAGCTTGAATAGATTCATGGTAGCTCTTCACAACTGGACACGACTCCTCTTCTTCACACACTATACAGGAAACTTCATGGAAAACAAACTGCAATAGACAGCGCCACTTCTATTTTGGATAAATTGAAAAACAGACTAGCGCCCCTTTTGGGTAAATAATAGACCCTTTTTGGCTATTGACTATGGGATTTAGAGGTTTCCCAGCTGATTGTTACTCGCTTCTCATTTTAGTCATTCGGGAAAGGTTGCAGCCATGATAGTAGTTTGCAGAGTGTTTGACGGAAATCAATGGCGAAGGCTTACTTGAGAGATGGCCGCTCAATAGGGATTCCTACTCCGGCCAAGCGTGCTCGTGGTGATCTCCCGCCAGGTGGAATTTCTGGTGGTTGTGATGTACCTAGTTATTTACCTGTTGGTCCTCTTCTACACATGTAGACAGAACTGTCAACACAGAGCTTCTACTCAATTCCAGGCTATAGACTTCATAATATTCATCCTCAGCCACTCAAATCTATTAGAGGAGTTTTCTGCAACAGCACACGGGATACCCACGAGATCGCTCAACCACTAGTTCTCAACCACTAAACTATGGGAGCATTCAACAATAAATATGCTCTATCATTAACAATGGGAGCACTCAGCATTAACACATCTGAACCGAGGAATTCAGAACTCACGACATCAACAACTGCTACTTCATTTCCATAATGGCAGCAAAGCTGTCGGCTCAATTGGCTCGAATACACAGATGTAGAATTAGACAAACTACAAGCCACGATGACTTCTAGATAATGTGAGCAAGTGTAGCTCATCAGACATGGGCACAAACAGAAACATTGAAACTTCTTCAACAGCCACAAAGGTTTTCTTTCATACTCATCCAGAGAAACTGCCTCACGCTGTAGCTATTAACAGAAATGGTTCAACGCCCTCAGCAAAGGAAGATTACCAACGAAGAGGGTCTCTGCAAAGATGGCTGCATCTATCAAAGGCAGCACCGACTCACCCAACACCAAATATTGGTGGCAGGGGATTTCTTCTTCTCAACAAAACAAAAAATTGTGGGCTACGACCCTCTCCTTTTCCAGGGACACGACCTCCAGTCCTTTCACTCTGTCATCATGGGCTTCAGCCCTCACTTCTCTTCACACAAGCCATCACTTCTCTTCACACAAGACGAAAGGGCAGCTTGAACACACTGCTACAGAAGCTAACCCATGAACTACGATTCCTTTCAGAGAAAAAACGACATCTTGATACACTGGACAACTTACATTCTGTAGCGGGCAGTCTTGGCACCGACAGAATTCTGGCTGAATGGTGGAGATAAACTCAACACCCAGAGGTTCTGCCTTCACAACAGACCTTACACAACAGCTCACACAACAGTCGGCTCCTTCATTTAGGATGGCGGCTTCTGAGATGGCTGAGACTAAGCTCTACGCCATGGTATTGCTCTGATACCAATTGTGGGAGTAGGCACAGCAGAAACCCCCAATTCACACACACAATTCGTATTTATGCATTCAACAAAAAAAAACACAGCAGCCCATAACACAATACACGACAAGGCCAAAGTGCCCAGGAACCTCTCTTATTTCATTAACAGGAATATCGATATATACAATGCGAACTCCATGGAGACATCTAGAAAGCTCACGAATTGGCTTCATTGGGAAGATACATCGCATTAACTACACCAGCTGATCTTCACGTGAACACTGGGCTCGATGAGTGATGTGGCAGTGTTGAAATTAATTCCAACAATAAGATACTCTATGTCTATGTCTTTGTGCTTGTTGCATAACTTGTGCTTGTCGCATAACTTGTAGTATTTTATTTTTATTGTTAAAAGTCATGTGCATCACCACGTATGTCTATGAATTTATATATCTATATTTTTATAGTATTTTCATTAAAAAAAATGGGATATATTTTTTTGAACTTTTAGATTGTTACTTCTATCTACCTTTACACTTTACACCCTTTGGAAAAATTGCTCGTATAATATGAAAATAACAATTTTCATTGATTATCCCAGGGTTTAGTTTGAAGTATGGAAATTGATGAATGTTAAAAATGTGCATTTTAAAATTTTATAGCTATTTCAAAAAAATATTTTTTAAAGGGTGGATTTTGAGTTACGCCTTCGAAATCGTGGGCTCATGTTGTAAAATATTTAATATACTTTATAAATTAAAGCGATGTCAAAAATTTACTTTTTTCTACTTGGAAAGACCACTCAGGTTTCAATTTTGATTGCTGGATGAGGGAGTCGAAAGGAAATCCATACGAGGGCACAGATTGGACGTTTTGTTTTTACTCGTCCGATCTGCAAAAAACGAGATGGAATATGGATTGGACAAGGGAGTTAAAATTCAACGAGGCTTTTGCATTACACATTCCACTTTTTGATTTTATGATGCATATTATTATATGATTAGGTTAGTAGGTAAAGCATTGGAATAATACTATTCACATGGAATAATATTGTGAATGGCATAGTGTTAAATATTATTAACATTTTGTTTACTAATATGTTGATGCCCCTTTCCTTCTAACCGTCGTAAGGAAAATGACAACATATATATAATACATATATATGTATGTGATCAAAAGTATGACCTTATAGGTATTCCTACACTCTCATAAACAAGGCATAACCACAAAATATAACATTTTTATTTGTATTTTTAAAACATAACATGACATGTTACACTCCCATGTCCCTCTAATTCCTCGTAAAATAGAAACATATATATAAAAAGAGCACAAACAATAACATACAAAATGTATGTATTTCTATAAAAGCATAATAATAGGATAAAAGATACTCCAATCTTTATGTCCCTTAACACAATATGTGTATTATATATATATTAACCAATTATAGGCTTTTAATATATATGTTACTTGTCTCCTTTAATACTGATTCATATATTAATTTATACGCCTACATAGATTTTTTTGATAAATCTTAATGTATATAAACTAATATATGCATTTCCACTTAGCCATATATAAAAGTAAAAACATGCAAATAAATATGTGCATCTTTTACAAAAAGTATGAACACATAATTGAAAATATGTGTCATAATTACTAATGTAATTATCACTTGTATCACACATTTTGATTGAAACAAGGTAACACATATTATTAAAGTTTGACATTAGGTTTACGTTTAATGTTTGATAATCATATAAATAAAAATATACCAAACGTAAAATAACTTAACTCGAACTCAAGCACTAAACGAAGCTAAATACGACGAAGTTTATGATTTTATTACTCTCCCCCCTTGTGGTTCACCATGCCCTTTTTCACTCTTGGTTGCATTGCAGGAAATCAGTTTAGGCTTCTAATTTGTGTCATGCAGATAAACAAAATTAAATAATTGAAATCTTTTACCAGAAATGGAGACGTGACAAGTATGAGGGTCAGTGCAAGCTAATGAGGGTCACTTTTGGCGCATTAGATGCAATAGAAAACTGAAAAAGCAGGCATCCCTCAACTTACTTGGATTTTTTGAGCTACTTACACAAAATATCTTGCATTGAGTTAAAAAGATGAAATGTAAGAAATTGAATCACGTTTCCGAATATATAAATTTTATGTATTGAAAATTTGCATAGCTATGTCAAGTTTCATTTTTCCTAACAGACACTTTTTATTTTTCAGGCAAATGATAAGGTATATGTTTTTGTGGGTAGAGCCTTTGAGGGCCTAAATAATGGAATCAAGCTACAAAAATCGGCATGCATGTAGAGAACACATAGCACTTGTGCGCCATTATTTTTCGAAAATTAAATTAGTAATTTTATAATTTTTTTATAATTGTCTAAGTAATCAAACCTCGAAAATAGTACCTCTTTTGTGGGTAGAGCCTTTGAAGGTCTTAATGCAAAAATCTTGAAATGGGTTTTTCATAGAACGTGGAGGTTAGTGTCCTCCTGTGCACCATACAATTTTTTTTGAAATGATTGAGAATTGAAAAAGTTATGGAAGAAACACTAACAGTGTGTTTCACGAGTTAAGGAGGTAGGACAGAAAAAAAAATTGAAAGAAAATAGGAAAAATTAATATTTCAAAATAAAAGTTACATATTTGGAATCTACAGAAAAAATGTTATTTGTGTCTAAGATTTCATCAAAAATGCTATTTGTGTCTAAGATTTCATCAAAAATGACTCTGTGTAGCATATTGTAACGAGTGGTTAAGCACAGCCTTCTCCAGAAACTAGAAGAAATACCCAATTAGATTTGGTTTTTCATTAACATAGCACAGGTTTGGAATTACTGAAGCAAACTCCAAAGCATACACATAGGATTATTGTTGACATGTGAGCATGTGACTCGGCCTAGTTTAGGCTCTACAAAACACGAGCGCGTTCTATTTAAATTCAAAAATATTGTCGCGCTTTTAGATGTACATAACATGCTCGCGTTATATAACTACATAACGCGTACGCGTTATATAGTTAAAAAACGTGCTCGCATTATGCAAATCATAAAATACATGTTTAATACTTGAGAAAGAGGGGGGTGTGGAAGACTCAAGGGAATTTTTGTTTAATATTTGAGAAGGGGTGGGGAAGGGTCAAGGGAATCTATGGTTAATATTTAATAGGGGTGGGAAAGGGTCAAGGGCTTAGAAGGATGTTGGAATCTTGAGTGGGGAGAGATGAAGGTAATGAAAACATGATGGGCTACAGGGGGTGAAGGGAAGTGGAGCTTGAGAGCACTATTAGGAGTAGAATAGGTTCTGAAGAGGTATAGGGTTAGAAGTTAAAAGTGAGACTTGAGTGACAAGGGGGAATGGATGGAGGCAAGGGGGATGTGAAAGATAAATAAAGAATACAAGGGGGGGGGAGACATAGAGCGAGGGAGGGAGAGGGACAATGGGGAGGAATGGATTTGGAGGGAGTGAGAGATAGATGGGGATAGAACGAAATAAAGAGATAGGAAGGGAGGGACAGAAAGTGTTGGTGGGAGACATGCAGGGAGTGGTGGTGATGGAGAGAGAGAGAGAGAGAATATGAGAGGAGGGGGAAGGGACATAAAGTGTGTGAGAGAGAGGGAGTGATGGAGAGATTAGGATAGGTTGAGGGAAAGATAACATGAGGGAGGGATAGAAGTTGAGAGAGAGATAGGCGATGAGAGAGGGAGGGAGAGAAGGTAGGGTGATGGATGGAGGGAGAAAGGTGGAGATAGATATGGATGGAGGGGAGGATGGGTTTGAGAATGGAAAGGGACATAATGTGTGTGTATGTGTGTGTGTTTGAGAGAGAGAGAGAGAGACTAGAGGGAGTTGTGAGCATCGTATTCTCCATCAGCATCATATTATTCATCATCGTCATCTTCATGACCATCATCATCATAATCAACATCTTCATCATCATCACCATCATCATCATCATCATCATATTCCTCATCAAATCAACATCTCCATCATCATCATCATCATCTTCTTAACATCATCATGATCATCATCTAAACATCACCATCACCATCATCATCAACATCTTCATCATAATCACCATCACCATCATCATCAAAATCTTCATCATCATCACCATCACCATCGCCATCTTCATCATCATTGTCATCTCTAGGTTCCCCATCAACATCAACATCTCCATCATCATCATCTTCTTCATCATCATCATCTTCATCACCACCACCATCATCATCAACATCTTCATCATCATCACCATCATCATCATCATCTTCCTTGAATCAGATCAACATCTCCATCATGTCACCATCATCTTCATCATCATCATCATCATCATCTGAACATCACCATCACCATCACCACCATCATCAACATCTTCATCATCATTACCATCACCATCATCACCAACATCTCCATCGTCATCACCATCATCATCATCATCATTGGCATTTGTAGGTTCCTCATCAACATCTCCATCATCATCATCTTCTCCATCATCATCATCTTCATCACCATCATATTCAGCATCAACATCTTCATCATCATCACCATAATCATCATCTTCATCGTCATCAGATCAACATCTCTATCATCATCATCTTCACCACCACCACCATCATCATCATCACCTTCATCTCCATCTCCATCATCTTCAACATCTCCATCATCATCACCATCACCATCATCATCATCTTCATGACCATAAACATCTTCATCATCATTGTCATCTCTCCCTTCCTCATCAACATCTCCATCAGCATCATCATCATCACCATCTGAACATCACCATCACCATCATTGTCAACATCTTCATCATCATCACCATCAACATCATCATCATCATCATCATCACCATCAGCATCATCATCAAAATATTCATCGTCATCACCATCACCATCACCATCACCATCACCATCTTCATCATCATTGTCATCTCTAGGTTCTCCATCAACACAACATCTCCATCATCATCATCTTCTTCATCATCATCATCTTCATCACCATCATCATCATCATCAACATCTTCATCATGATCACCATCATCATCATCATCTTCCTCATCAGATCAACATCTCCATCATGTCACCATCATCTTCATCATCATCATCATCATTATCATCATCCGAACATCACCATCACCATCATCATCAACATATTCATCATCATTACCAGCACCATCATCATCAAAATCTTCATCGTCATCACCATCATCATTGGCATCTGTAGGTTCCTCATCAACATCTCCATCATCATCATCTTCATCACCATCATCATCATCATCATTGGCATCTGTAGGTTCCTCATCAACATATCCATCATCGTCATCTTCTCCATCATCATCACCATCATCACCATCATGATCTTCTGAACATCATCTAAACATCACCATCACCATCATTGTCAACATCTTCATCATCATCACCACCAGCATCATCATCAAAATCTTCATCGTCATCACCATCTTCACCATCATTGTCATCTCTAGGTTCCCCATCAACACAACATCTCCATCATCATCATCTTCTTCATCATCATCATCTTCATCACCACCATCATCATCATCAACATCTTCATCATCATCACCATCATCATCATCATCTTCCTCATCAGATCAACATTTCCATCATGTCACCATCATCTTCATCATCATCATCATCCGAACATCACCATCACCATCATCATCAACATCTTCATCATCATTACCAGCACCATCATCATCAACATCTTCATCGTCATCACCATCATCATTGGCATCTGTAGGTTCCTCATCAACATCTCCATCATCATCATCTTCATCACCATCATCATCATCATCATTGGCATCTGTAGGTTCCTCATCAACATATCCATCATCGTCATCTCCTCCATCATTATCACCATCATCACCATCATGATCTTCTGAACATCATCATGATCATCATCTAAACATCACCATCACCATCATTGTCAACATATTCATCATCATTACCATCAGCATCATCATCAAAATCTTCATCGTCATCACCATCACCATCACCATCACCATCACCATCACCATCTTCATCATCATTGTCATCTCTAGGTTCCTCATCAACACAACATCTCCATCATCATATTCTTCTTCATCATCATCATCTTCATCACCATCATCATCATCTTCATCATCATCACCATCATCATCATCATCTTCCTCATCATATCAACATCTCCATCATGTCACCATCATCTTCATCATCATCATCATCATCTGAACATCACCATAACCATCATCATCAACATCTTCATCATCATCACCATCATCTTCATCAACATCATCATCTTTATCATCTTCATCTGCATCATGATCATCTTCATTGTCATCACCCTTCTCCTCATAATCATCTTTATCATCTTCATCTGCATCATGATCATCTTCATTGTCATCACCCTCCTCCTCATCATCATCTTCATCATCATCATCATCATCAACATCATCAACATCATCATCATATTCATCATCATCACCATCATCATCACCATCATCATCATCATCTTCCTCATCAGATCAACATCTCCATCATGTCACCATCATCATCATCATCATCATCATCATCATCATCATCCAAACATCACCATCACCATCATCATCAACATCTTCATCATCATCACCATCATCTTCATCAACATTATCATCTTTATCATCTTCATTTGCATCATGATCATCTTCATTGTCATCACCCTCCTCCTCCTCATCATCTTTATCATCTTCATCTGCATCATGATCATCTTCATTGTCATCACCCTCCTCCTCATCATCATCTTTATCACCTTCATCTGCATCATGATCATCTTCATTGTCATCACCCTCCTCCTCCTCATCATCTTGTGCACTTATGCACTTAGGGATTAATGTTTAGAAGAGGGTCTAAAGGCCTTTATGGGGGAGGGGCTCTAGGAACAAGGTAAGACAGAGAGGGCATGGGGGAGGGATAAAGGCATAGAGGGTTAGTGATTAAGGGAGAAGAAGGGAGAGAGTGCTATAGGGAGGGATAATGACGAAGATAAAGAGAAGGTGGAGAGATGGAGAGTGGGGTGGTAGGGACATGGCTGGAGTAAGGGAGAGAAAGAAACATGAAAGAAACATGTAGGGAGGAATGTAGGGAGAATGAGGGACAGATATTTAGAAAGAGATAGGGGGTATCTAGGGATTATTGGGAGAGAGCTAGGGGGTATTAAACCATACAAAACATTTGTCCCCACACTAAAAACATTTGTTTTGTATGTAACCATATAAATTATTAGTTTTCTTTTGATTTTGTTTGTTGCCCTAGCCGTGCACCTAACCTATTTATTGTGCTTGACAATATCGCGTATGTGTTTTTGCATTACATATCGCGCACCGCGTTTTTGCTTTATATAACGTGTGCGCATTTTGTAACTCCATAAACAATGGATTGTCCCTGTCCGAGAGCAACTTCACTTTGTCCGAGCCAAAACAACACTCCTGCGATTTTTCGAACAACACGAGCCCACCATTGGAAATTCTCACACTCTACACCAACTCCATCATTATTTTTTTTATGCAGGTGCAGCATTGAGGACATCTTTCATGGTTGCTTAGTGTGGTGTTGGGTTATATGGCCATATTTGAAGAAGGTAATCAGCAAGCTTGAAGAATCTCCAATTGAATAACACCAAAGATAAGGCCTTTGAAAGATTCATTTTGCCTATATTTGAGGAGCACACAAGATAAGATATCAAGCTTCAAGACCATTTCATGGTGATGGTGGATATACACAAGTGTACAAGAGAATCAAAGAGCCCAAACAATTTATGATTTAACTTCCATTTGCTTATTATTGAAGAGCTTGTAATTGAGGAGCAAAAAAAACGAACTATATTGAATTGATCATTGTGGTGATGGGGAATGCACGTAACCGAGTAAACAAATCAACAAGGAAAAAGAGACCTCAAGAAGTCATTGAAGAAGAGAAAGAAAAGAAAAGAATATACATGATGAATCGGAGGCTTTCTTTGAAAACTAATCCAAATCCAATTATAGAGGATACCACGGTTCATCCTATTAATCCATGACAAGAGGGACCTTCAATTTCCACAATAGTTCTTGAACAAGCACCCCATGGAAGTAATCAAGAAGCAAAACGAAGGTGCTCATTAGGGGATGTTTCAATTCCCACTTCAAGTCAAAGTGATAAGTTACCATCTGAAGATGAAGCTCACTAAGAAACACAAAATTTGCTATCCGGATGTGGTTATATAAGCGATGAAGTTAGAGAGGCGTTGGACATTTTGTCTACTGTTGAAGAAGAGAATGTTTCCACACCATCGATGAGGATGTTGGACTTCCACAAGGGGATGTTGGACTTCCACAGACCATTGATGAGGATGTTGGACTTCCACCATCCAACTACCAGGAAGAGAATGAAGGACACCAAGCTACTACTGAAACGCCAGAGCATCTTGGTGATGCTCTACATGGTACAATTCCAACCCCCTTACCTCCATTAGCAAGCACACATCGAAGAACTCCGAAGCGTATACAAGTTGATGAAAGTCTCATCAATTCCATTGAAGGTACGCTATCTAAATGTAGTATTGCTTATCAAACTCAACAGATACTTGATAAATATTTTGTTTCTAAATGTGATGGAGATAAATGTAGATTATTTTTATCATTGTTAAAATCTAGGAGCATGAATGTTGTTAGGAAAAAGTTAGGGATAAAGATGATAAAGAATTATGAACCAAGTTCTCATATAGTTAAAATCCTAGTAGATGCATTTGGTAAAATTGGTAAGAACACACGTTCAAAGGACCGCAATGCTGCTTGTCATGTGTTGTCACAAGCAATTGCAAATAAGAACACTAGGACCCTTCGTATTCTCAGGCCTACATCCGAACTAGTTAATTTGAATGTAAAAACCCTCCGTAGGTATTCTATTAGAAGAGAACATCTTGACACAACTGATCAGACAGATTTTTGGGCCTTTGTTGGTCAGTTGCCACGTCGTGACATGAAGCTAGTTGATGCAGTAAAGGGACTAGTGCACAGTTTTTGGCATGATCACACAAGGCCTTCTTCAAACGGAAAGGATGTACTAAAACTGAGAAGGGGTTCAAAGGATCGTGAACCACATACTAAGCATCTTCTTGATATAAAACAGATAGAACTTTACGAGAAATTTAGGATTGAGCATAGACAATTGAACTTGGGGCAAAGATCTTTTGAGAAATGTAAGCCATGTTATGTTAGAATAAATACTCTTCGTAACACTTGTTGTTGTAGATACCATGTAGAATATGAATATTACTATGAAACATTTTTGTACATTCATCGTGTGTTGCATACTAACCATGTGCAGGATTGCTCCATGACAATACCACCGACTTCATCAAGAGAATTCATTCATAGCATCATGTGCAATAGGACCGAGGGGCAAACATACTATGCAAAATCTTGCTTGGATGGAGCATGCTCCAACTGTGCTGGAATGGAATTATTGAGCCAATGTATGCACGAGAATGGAGACAGTGAATTTGGGAAAATGGTTACAGACATGAAAAGTTTCAAATATATCAACTATGAAATAGTCCCAGGGAAAGAAAGCAAAAAAATACAATTAGTGACATCTCAGGTATGCATTTATATCTATAAAATTATGTTGTAATGGTTACATTTCAATCCTTACTTACAACAAAAAACTGACATTGAGATCATTTTGTGTCACCAGGTACAAGTTAGTGACTTCATTAAGGAATTTATTGAAAAGACACATCAATATGTTCAGCATGTCCACGTGGCACGATGGTAGGATGAGAAGTTTAGAATGTGCAGAGATACATTTCCCCTTGGTACTATACTTTCAGTTGTTGATTTTACCGAGAACTACACTTTGCAACCTCAAAATGAGATCCAAAGTCAGTATTATCACTCTGAGCAGGTTTCCTTGATGGTCCATATCACATATAGGCATGGTCCAAATAGCACTGAAGAGCAAAGAGAAATTATGAAGGAATATCACTTCTACATAAGTGATGATAGGTGCCACGACTTCCACTATGTACGTCATTGCTTCACCATGTTCTATGATCACTTAAAGGGAAGGAACATACAGATGGATAGACACTAGATTTGGTCTGATGGGTGTGCTGGTCAATTCAAAATGCACGCATATTTCAGTGGTTGTGTTCATTGCATAAAAACTACAAAGTGCCACATATGTGGAACTATTTTGAGACTGGGCATAGTAAAGGAGAGCAAGATGGAGCCGGAGCATGTGTCAAAACAACCCTACGAAGAGAGGAATTGAAAGTATATACAGAATCTACTATTCTAAATGCTCAATCTACAGTCAGGTGGTGCATGTCAGTAATGGGAGAGGAATCAACTATGTGAGTAGAATCCACAAGAAAGAGACATGTGGAGAGATTTTTTTGGGAGGTGGTAGACATAGATCGTTCACATGCATGGGAATGCAAGACTGTGCTTGGGACTCGTGGCTTTCATTCGGTTCAAAGCTCTGATAACCCAGTATTTGAAAGCTGGACCAGAAAACTTGCTTGTTTTTGCCCGCCTTGTTGTGATGGTGACTGGGATGGGTGTGAATCATTGGATTGGGTTGATGGATGGGATCGCATATCACTTCCACTTGATCAGCGTGCAATTGTTGAGTTAACTCCGTTGGAAGAAGACCAATCATCTATTTCTGCAGATTTTCATCATGTCTCAGACCTTGTACAACCCAGTATGATGCATTTCCTTAACATTTTTTGTTTGTTTATGTAGTCTTCAAATGCACATTAATGGCCTTGTATCGCACGAAAAATATTTTGATCATATACCTACAATCATATAATGCAGGGCACATATACGCAATGGTTGCTTCAAAAGATACTGAATGGGTGATGAATACTGGTTGGCACGCTGTATAGATGGAAAGCAAACCCTCATTATGCCCATGACTGACGATGAAAACAACCACTTTCCAACTGGTTCTATGGTTGTTAAAGGTGAATACTTGACACGAGACAACAATGCAAGAAATAAGGGTGGATATGTTTATAGGGATTACAAACTAGGTGCAAGTGTGTATCACTTTACCAACTTAATCATTGGCACAAACCTTCAGGTATGAACAATGCCTAGTCGAAATACATCAAAGGTACGCTACTTCTTACCGGATATAGAGCACGAGAGACTAATGGAGACCATCAGTATAAGAGATGATCCGGAGGGCTTGGTTGTATGATAATAGGTGGGATCTAGCATGATGAAGTACGTTACATACTTTTAATACTATACTATTTATACTATTTGTAATTGAATATTGATATATGCTCAATTTTCACATGTATGTTTCATATGAATATGTCAATTTTGTGTTCTTGATATGCCAAATTTACATTTACGTTGTTTATAAATATGCCAAAAGTTCTCTTGTATGTCAAGTTTATGAATATGCCATTTTTTACATATGATCAGTAAACCCTAAAATTATATTATGTTCATCATGTTGGTTATTGGCTTCACCCAACAAAATTAATTCAATTCATGCTCACTATATTAAACAATACACTTATATTAAATTTAATTCATGTCTTGTTAAATATTTCATAATGAATTAGCTATTTGAAAGCACCACCTTATACCAAGCCATCATCATCAACATCTTCATCATCATCACCATCATCATCATCATGAAAATCTTCATCATGGACCTGCAAAACCCTAGTTTCCAAGATGGACCTGCAAGGTAGCACATGGGCCATTGGGCCAGAGGGGAGGGGCACCCCTGGCACTATCCCGGCGTGCTAAATCCAACGGAGTCAACAGTTCGTCGATCCGAGCCATGGTCGTCATTTTATGGCTCGTTCCGTCTTGAACCTAAAAGGCCTTCAGGGACACTTACTGGATACCTACCGGGGGCATAGAACTCCAACCGTGCAACAAAAATGGGTTTTGGGGAGTCCTACAGGTGTGTCTAGGTAGGTTCGGGCTGGGAACACTAGCCATACCCGCCCGGTGGATGATTTTCCAAAGTTGACCCCCGTGTGCAAAAATTGCACATTTCCACACTGAGCAAAACCCTAGTTTCCAAGATGGACCTGCAAGGTGACACATGGGCCACTGGTCCAGAGGGGAGGGGCACCCCTGGCACTATCCCAGTGTGCTGAATCTAGCGGAGTTGATGGTTCATCGATCCGAGCTACGGTCGTCATTCTATGGCTCATTCTGTCTCGCATCCAAAAGGCCTTCAGGGACACTTGCTGGATACCTGCTGGGGGCATAGAACTCCAACCGTGCAACAAAATCGGGTTCCGGGGAGTCCTACAGGTGTGTCTAGGAAGGTTCGGGCTGGGAACACTAGCCATACCCGCTTGGTGGATGATTTTCCAAAGTTGACCCACGTGTGCAAAATTTGCACGCTTCCACACTGAGCAAAACCCTAGTTTCCAAGATGGACCTGCAAGGTGACACATGAGCCACTGGGCTAGAGGGGAGGGGCACCCTTGGCACTATCCTGGTGTGCTAAATCCAATGGAGTCGATGGTTCATCGATCCGAGCCACGGTCGTCATTCTATGGCTCGTTCTGTCTCGCATCCAAAAGGCCTTCAGGGACACTTGCTGGATACCTACCGGGGGCATAGAACTCCAACCGTGCAACAAAACCGGGTTCCAGGGAGTCCTGCAGGTGTGTCTAGGCAAGTTCAGGCTGGGAACACTAGCCATACCTTCTTGGTGGATGATTTTCCAAAGTTGATCCCCGTGTGCAAAAATTGCACACTCCCACACTAAGCAAAACCCTAGTTTCCAAGAAGGACCTGCAAGGTGAAACATGGGCCACCAGGTTGGAGGGGAGGGGCACCCCTGGCACTATCCCAATGTGCTAAATCCAACGAAGTCGACGGTTCATTGATCCGAGCCACGGTCTTCATTCTATGGCTCGTCCCGTCTCGCTGCCAGAAGGCCTTTAGGGACACCTGCTGGATACCTGCCGGGGGCATAGAACTCCAACCGTGCAACAAAACTAGGTTCTGGGGAATCCTGCAGGTGTGTCTAGGCAAGTTCGGGCTGGGAACACTAGCCATACCTGCCTGGTGGATAATTTTCCAAAGTTGACCCCCGTGTGCAAAAATTGCACACTCCCACACTGAGCAAAACCCTAGTTTACGAAATCAATGCACAATGAAGCCACTGGGCCATGGGGAGATGAGGGAGAGGGCCCCCTATAGGTAATCGCACACTAGGAGACCGACGAAGTCGACGGTTCATCGGTCTGATGTCCGATTTCCGAGTTATGTCAATTTGCAAGTCGCATGAAAATGTCGTTCAGGGACACTTGGTGAATTTCCGTCCGGGAGCCAAAAAGCAAACAGAGCAGCAAGATTGCATGCCATTGGCTCCTGCAAGTGTGTGTGGGCAATGCCGACATGGCAACACTGCCAACACTGGCCTAGGGGAGGTTTTTGTAGAGTTGACCCACCAATGCGAGATTGCATGCAATTAAACTGAGCAAAACCCTAGTTTACGAAATGAATGCACAATGAAGCCATTGGGCCATGGGGAGATGAGGGAGAGGGCCCCCTAGAGGTAATCGCATGCCAGGAGACCAACAGAGTCGACGGTTCGTCGGTCCAATGTCCGGTTTCCGAGTTATGTCGAGTTGCAAGTCGCATGAAAATGTCGTTCAGGGACACTTGGTGAATTTTCGTCTGGGAGCCAAAAAGAAAACGGAGCAGTAAGATTGCGTGCTGTTGGCTCCTTCAAGTGTGTGTGGGAAATGTCGATGTGGGAACACTACCAACACTGGCTCGGGGGAGTTTTTTGCATATTTGACCCACCAATGCGAGATTGCATGCAATTAAACTAAGCAAAACCCTAGTTTACGAAATGAATGCACAATGAAGCCACTGGGCCATGGGGAGACGAGAGAGAGGGCCCCCTAGAAGTAATCGTACACCAGGAGACCAACAAAGTCGATGATTCGTCGGTCTGACGTCCGGTTTTCGAGTTATGTCGAGTTGCAAGTTGCATGAAAATGTCGTTCAGGGACACTTGGTGAATTTCTATCCGGAAGCCAAAAAGAAAATGGAGCAGCAACATTGCGTGCCGTTGGCTCCTGCAAGTGTGTGTGGGCAATGGCAACATGGGAACACTGCCAACACTGGCTCGGGGGAGGTTTTTGCAGAGTTGACCCACCAATGCAAGATTGCATGCAATTAAACTGAGCAAAACCCTAGTTTACGAAATGAATGCACAATGAAGCCATTGGGCCATGGGGAGACGAGGGAGAGGCCCCCCTAAAGGTAATCGCACAACAGGAGACCAATGGAGTCGATGGTTCATCGGTCCGACGTCCAGTTTCCAAGTTATGTCGAGTTGCAAGTCACATGAAAATGTCGTTCAGGGACACTTGGTGAATTTCCGTCTGGGAGCCAAAAAGCAAACGGAGTAGCAAGATTGCGTGCTGTTGGCTCCTGCAAGTGTCTGTGGGTAATGCCAACATGGGAACATTGCCAACACTGGCTCGGGGGAGGGTTTTGTAGAGTTGACCCACCAATGCGAGATTGCATGCAATAAAACTGAGCAAAACCCTAGTTTATGAAATGAATGCACAATGAAGCCACTGGGCCATGGGGAGACGAGGGAGAGGGCCCCCTAGAGGTAATCGCACGCCAGGAGACCAACGGAGTCAGCGGTTCGTTGGTTCGACATCCAGTTTCTGAGTTATGTCGAGCTGCAAGTCACATGAAAATGCCGTTCAGGGACACTTGGTGAATTTCCGCCCAGGAGCCAAAAAGAAAACGGAGTAGGAAGATTGCGTGCCGTTGGCTCCTGCAAGTGTGTGTGGGCAATGCCGACATGGGAACACCGCCAACACTGGCTCGGGGGAGGTTTTTGCAAATTTGACCCACCAATGCGAGATTGCATGCAATGAAATTGAGCAAAACCCTAGTTTACGAAATGAATGCACAATGAAGCCACGGGGCCATGGGGAGACGAGGGAGAGGGCCCCCTAGAGTTAATCGCACGCCAGGGGACCAACGGAGTCGACGCTTCATCGGTCCGACATTCGGTTTCTAGGCTATGTCGAGCTGCAAGTCGCATGAAAATGTTGTTCAGGGACAAGAGACACAACATTTTATCTCAGGAAACCCTCATGGGGAAGAAAACCTAGCAACCTTTCTTAGAATAATTATATGTTTAGAAATAAAGTACAATGAAACCATGAACAAACCCTGACCCTGAAGGTTTTTACCACATGAAAAAACCTTAATGACACATGACAACAAGAGTACTTATCTACATGAAGATGACCTCCAAGTCAAAAGGATAACCAAGCATATCCTTCCCAACCAACATTAGAAGGCACTTTATTTCTCGAATCCCAAGGTAACGTTTGTTCCTTTCACCAATGTTGCTTTGAGCACTTGTATGTAGTTATTCATATGTAGTGTTGAATCTAATTGTACAATCAAATATTGGGCGTTGATGAAATGTGTAGCATGTATTGCACTTAGTTTTATTAAATTACACTTGAACATTGACTTAACTTGTAATTTAATCATCCAAACTCACAAATTTTAATTACACCTATCAAATTAGTGTGCATGAGTGAGTTCGTTGAAACCTTGAAAAACATTGTATTGCATTTAGTTTGATTAAATTACACGAGCAAGAACTTTGACATAACTTGTAATGATCATCCAAAATCACAAATTTTAATTAGATACCAATTAGTGCACGCATGTAGTGAGTTCGTTAAAACCTTTAAATATAATAGTTTGTTCTTTTGACATAGTGCATTCATGAGTAATAGATAATCCACACAAATCAACACATTAGATTGACACAAGAACACGTGGAAATCGAAGAACAAATACAAAGTGAAATGTATCATTCATTTATAACTGAAATGTCAATGTGCATGTCTCCAAAAGTACATATATATCCAAAAGTATCCAAAAGTGCATGTCTCCAAAAGTACATTTATATCCAAAAGTATCCAAAAGTACATGTATCCAATGAAGTCAATGTACATGTCTTCAAAAGTACATGCACAATAAAGTCAATGTACATGTCTCCAAAAGTGAATGTATCGAAAAGTACATATATATACAAAAGTATCCAAAAGCACATGTGTCCAAAACTATCCAAAACTATCAAAGCCACATGTACATGTATCCACATGTACATATATCCCATAAGACACATCAAAACTCAAGCTTCCTCTTGTTCTTTCCTGACGTTGATTCTCTAGGCACATCTCTAGGATCAGTGTGCGTCTATGGATCCTACAAATTAAATATCAATTGTTAAATTCAACTAAATATGTACACTAATACATTAGCTCAACAATTAACTCAACATTTATCAACTGGTGCATGGAAAGTGCATGAAACACTTGGTCACTGAAGGACATCTCACCTCAACTGACAAAGGAGATTGCGTTGCTTGTGTAGCAGATGGAGCCATTGGTTGAACATCCAGGATGGTCGAACCAGGGGGGCTAGGAACTGCTCCTGCTGGTGGTGGCTACAATGAAAAAATGTTGAAATAGTTAGAAATGCATGAATAAACAATAGACAACAATAATAAACTATGTAAAGATAATGTTGAAATAGTTACATACCTGTGTGTGATCAGTTGCCATTGCAGATGCGGCACTAACTGCTGCATCAACCATCGATGCAAGGTTTTCAGTAGACAACTTGGGTTCCTGATACAGTAAACATGCAATTCAAACATTAACAAAAACGATTTATGCACTGGATTTCAAGTTAAATAACAAATATCATTGAAGGATATACATTACCACGGTGTGAGTAAGCCCATGGTCATGCTGGAGTCTTTCTAGGAGTAGAACGCCTCACATACACACGACCCTTGTTCACGAATGGCCTGGAGGGAGATACAAATCCAGGCAATGGTCTAGATGTCTCGGATGGTGCCTACAGTCAGCACGTGTTCATGTAGTTAGACATGCATGATTCAACAAACAAACATGTATTTAAAAAATTTCATTTTTAATTGCTTACCTGGAGACTAGATGTTTCATGGGATGGTACGACCATGGGTGCTACCTCCACATTACCTTGCCCCAGTGAAGGATCTGCCATCTGCAAGTTTAATAATTGTAAATATTAGACCGTAGATAGCATTAGTGAACTAAAATGTAAAGTATGTGGAAATTAACAAATTAATAAGTATTAAAAAACTGAAATTTTAAAATGTTTACCTCGATGTGAGATATGGCAATAGGTGCTATATAAGATGGGCCTACCAAATGGGTAGCATCATGCCCCCCTGTAGAGTCTGGAACATCCGGCTCTGGGGTGTCGCTGCTGGCATAAAGCATCAACTGTAAGTTCACAAAATTAATATATTAGCTCAAACTATATATATATGTACAAAGACAGAAATAAATGAAGAATTTATTACAATTAACCATCAACATACCTCTCTCAAAATCCCATTGAAGGCAACATCTGAGGCAAGACCATAGCAGGGACAACCACATGATGTGCACTCATGAGGATCAGTACTAGGATGGGGATGTGTCGATGGTCCTGCACTAGTTGATGGCCCTGCATGGTGATGAGCTGGCGTATGTACCATAGCAGGGACAGATGTCCCTTCCTCAACCATATGTTGAACCATAGTGCCATGGCGAACAACCGCTCATGCCAAACTCAAAAATGCATCCTATGTCTGTGGAATAATACGATGTGCAGGTGGGACATCTAGCCCAGGAAACTGCCTGCGAGGTGCAGGAATAGGGTGATCCTGGTCTCGAAGCCTTGCATTGGGTTAGTTTTGGGGCATCTCCCCACCGATCCCCTAAAACTGCAAGATGTCAAAATAGTTTACGTGTTTATGTAACACGAACTCTGCGTACATCTTTCGAAAGGAAATACAAGGGAATTTCCCTGTTGTTATGTGGTGGCATCTCAAAAACCATGTACCATCTGTCCATCCAGTTATCAACAAATGGTTGAAATGTGCATGTCATGTCCCAAAATTGGAATTGGGTCACAATGGCCTAATCACAATGGCCATATTCATTAGTGTTTGTCAAATTAATGCTAAAGGTCAAATAATTGCCAAGGAGGGAAATTACTAGTTTCCTAGGTTTGGGGTGGAAGCTTTGGGATTGTGAATAATGGGGATAATAAATGATGTTCGAACATTAGGATGGCATAAATATTTAATAAAGGAGATAAATAAATATATACAAGTGAAAATCAAAGTGGCATTTGATTATGAAGACACATGGAAGAAGTGGGACCCACACAAGCTAGAATGTATGTGGCACATGGCATTCTCTTCTTGCAATTTCGAATCTATGGGAAGCCTAATGTTCTTGGGATGAGTTATAAGTTCAATAATACTTTTCATGAGTCAATGAGGTCGAAATATAGAGGAAGAGTAACTCCCATGGAAGAGGAAGAGGCAATTTGGAGCTAGTGAGACACTTGGGCTAGATTCCCTAGCTCTATGACAACAATGATGAAGATGCTATGACACCTATGACACAAATTAGACCTGAAGGCTGATATATGACATATATGACATGTCAGGGCTAAAAATAGACTCCAAGAGGGCGCTCAAGGGTGTTAGGGCAGCTAAGATGCTTCCACATGTGATTTGGTGGAAGTGGGAGACTATGAATTGTTGTACAAGTGGCATTCTTTGGAATCTCTTCCCAACTTGAGTTGGCATGAGTCTCTTGGAAGGAATTTTACCCATGGATGACATTAGAACTTTATAAATGTCAATAACAAAAAACAAAACCATCTTTTTATCATTTGTAGAATTTGCAATTGCATTTGTGAAGAGGGAGAGCTAGTGGATGACTAGTTGCTTGCCTTAGCCAATATTGAGGGTGAAAGATTCCCATCCAAGTTGGTAATTGGAAAGGCCATTCAGACCCTTCATTTGGAGCTTTAATGGAGTCTTTATTTTCAGGTGTAAGCTATAGGGCATCTCATGGTTTCTTCTATTGCAGCTCACTCCTTCAACCATTTCCAGTTTTGATGGCATATTCTTGATCCTTGAGGGAGGGCATTTTTGGTGAGCTATTGTACTATTTGGGGGAGCTTATAATTCCCCATTTCTTTTGTAATATGAATTAAATACTCTATTCTTCATCTCCATAAAGTTTCAGGTCGAAATTCCAAATAGAAATGTATAAATCTCAATTTTGATGAAAGGATAGTGCCATTTCCCCACTACCTTGTTGTGAATCAATGTACTGCTAATGATTTCGAATGAATGGATGATTCTCTGATGCATTTGTGATTAATGGACTTCCATGGATGTATTTTACAAGTTTCATGTACTATACTTGAGCATTTGAAGTATTTTTACTGAGTTTAATTACATTGGGAGAATAAATAGTGCCATTTCCCCAAGGGTCGAATTGGTGATTTTTGTAGTTGAATGGGAGAGGATTGGATCAGATATAATAATCAATTAATGGTTCACATGAGACCTTAATAACATTATTAATACATTCCCTACCTCTGTTCATAAATTTGAGTGGTTTTGGAGGCATTTGGGAAGCCATTTTCAGTACTCACCCCAGGGGGATTTGACCCCCAAATTACTAGTAAAATTGCATACTTGGTCTAGAATCCTAAGAGAGTTTGAAAAGGTCTTTTGGTGGCCATATGTCATCCCTGAACATCATATTCAAGTCCTAATATCATTCATACACCTTACTTGAAGATTTGAAGGCATTTGGAGTCAATTTGGGACCTAGAGACCAATACTAGTCAAAGGGAAATCACTAGTAAAGTTACCTACATTGACCAGAATTGAAAGAGGATTTGAAGAAGTATTTTAAAGGTCCAAAGGACTCCCTGAAACACATATTTATGTTCTAATATCATTCATATACCTTCTCAAAAGATTTGGGATCATTTGGAGCAAATTTGGGACCTAGAGATCAAAACTAGTCAAAGGTATAACTAGGGAAAAAAGTGAAAAATTACCATTTTAATAAAATTCCTAACAAGGGACATTATAGTGGTATCAGAGCATGGTCCTTGAACATGTGGATTAGGTACATACATTCAATAATAATTGGCATCCATGTCTTACTATTATGATGAATCCTATGAGTACAATTCTTATGAGGAATATGCAAATGCTTATGAGCAATATGAAGCAGATGTGAATGGTATGAGGAAGAGGTGCCATCATGCAACACTTATTACAATTTTAGGAGAAATGAATATTATTCTTATGACTTTCAATCTGATGAATATGAGTGTGTTACACCAACCAAGGATAATTCTATGAGTGAGTTCCAAAGATGGAGAGCAACATATAAAACCTTGCCCCAACAATATCAAAAATATCAAGAATATCTTGATTTTAGCAAAAATACACAAAATGCCATGTCTTTTGAGTACTATGCTGAACATGTTTTTGAAAATAGGCCCAAAAATGAAGATGTGGAGTTAGTAAAGAAAGGCTTATGCCCTTCTTGTAAAGAACCTTGGAGTGAGTATCATACATGTGTGCATGAAATTATGTCCCATTTGACGAGAGCTTTTGGGAATTCTTCAAAAAGAGATTCCAAAGATATTGATCCTAAGAAAAACAAGGTGGAAAATGCATCAGCTTGCTTGAAGGAGAAAAATGAAGAGACATCACAAGAGCATGAAGAAGATTCTATTGAAAATATGGAAGATCATTTCAAGACACCTTCTAGCTTAGACATGAACCAAAGAGCATTTATTGATGGATGCTTAAACTATGAAGGAGTACCTACTGATGGGTTCTCACACCTCTATGTTGGTGACATAGAGATCACTTTTGAAAGTGTTGCTACAAGCCCACGTTCCATTAAGCATGATAATGAAAACCTTGTAGCAGTTCAAGAAGAACCAATATCAACTTCCCCATCACCACTTGAGTTTCATGAAGTTGGTCTAAGAAAAAATGAAGAAGATGAGGAGGTTCATTTGCAAGAGCCTCATTTTCTTGAAGGGTCCTTAAAGATGAATGAAAAGAAGATCCAAGATTCCCTCAGCATTCAGTGTCAAATTCTTGTTGGAGAGCTACTTCATTGGAGGAAACATCCTTCATTGAAGGCATGGAGAAGATTCAAAGAGCAATGTGCCACATCAAAGGTAATTTCATGTCTTTGTTTTTTGATAGAAACCCTTTGCTTGAGCTTAATGAATTGTTACATGATGCATACTTGAAGAATAATGAGGATAATCATAAGCTCACAATTCAAAATGAGCAACTTCTTGAAAAGTTGCAAGATACTTGTTTTTCCTCCCATGTTTCAGATTATCAAATGGTAGATTGTTTGGAGGATTCTTGTGACATGGTGGATCATGAGAAATGATGGAGGATTATTTGAAGATGAACTTGAAGAGATCCAAACACTTCATGTGGTGGAAGAGGAACTTGAATTGTCTCTTGATGAAGGTTATGCAAATTTTAAAGAAGAGCATGATTCCTCTACATTGGAACCAATCTATGACAAAGGTTTCACACTTTTGAAGGAGCTGCATGATACTACCCACATGGATCCTTCCCATGATGAAACTTCTACACTTTTTAATCATTTGGGTGAGTTAGTTAATTCTCCTACATCCTACAATTCCATGTTTTGCAGCATTAGTCTCAATGAAGAATGGGTGAAAGGGTTCTTTTTTATGGTGCCACATGAGGAGTATGGAACTCCTAGATTTACTTTTTATGATGATATGGTTGGAGAACATTCTTATTCACATTTGCAGCATCATCCTTTGTTACCTTATGATGATGCACATCTACGTGTATGCACCTATGACATGCATTTGAGTCACTTGAAGACTCGTGGTTTTTCTTGCTCAACACTTGGTTCATTTGATGTCGGAGGAACTTCATCCAACACTTGGGTGAATAAATTTATGATTGGAGAACATTTTTGTTGTCAACCACATACTTTGATATATATTTATTATTCTCACATTCATGGATGTATGGGTGAGACTTCTTTGAGTCATTTGAAGTCTCCTTGTTTTTTCTGCTCATTATTTGGTTCAGATTTTAGTGGAGATTCTTCATTTACTTCTTGGATGAAAGAATACATGGATGAATATTTTGATGCATATCACATCCTTTTGGAGCAGCATTATAAGACATGGGATCCTCACCTATGTCATTAGAGCAGATTTGATGGGCCACTTGAAGATTGTATGCACTTTGAAAATGGTGGTCTACTTGCTTGGAGGTATAGGCACTTTCATGACTCTTTGATGAAGCATCTCCTTGATGTACATTTTCATTATGTTGTTATGTACTTTGATGATATATTTTTGGTACTCATGATGTTTGGAAGAACGCATACAAGAAAATGGGATCCAGGAATCCTCTTATCTAATGGTGTGGGTTGGAGAGCACTCTTAATTGTTGGGGTGCAATACAAGCAATGGGACCCTAGAATAATTTTTGTTTCATTGGTTTCAATTTTTTTGGGGGAAACAAGCAGTATGGGAGATGGATTTCCCACTTAATAAAGTGATTTTTATCAGAGTAGTACAGCAGCAAGCATGGTGGTTCCTCTCTAAAATCTTCATGGAAACTCAAAGACTCAAGGTTGGGCAATTCAATGGCAACTTCAAAAAATTATACAGAAAGCAGGTTCTTCAACACCCATGTTTGAAATTGCTTGAGGACAAGCAATATTGGGAAGGGAGGACTTGTCATGTGCCAAAATTGGCATTGGGTCACAATGGCCATATTCATTAGTGTTTGTCAAATTAATGCTAAAGGTCAAATAATTGCCAAGGAGGGAAATTACTAGTTTCCTAGGTTCGGGGTGGAAGCTTTGGGATTGTGGATAATGGGGATAATAAATGATGTTGGAACATTAGGATGGCATAAATATTTAATAAAGGAGATAAATAAATATATACAAGTGAAAATCAAAGGGGCATTTGATCATGAAGACACATGGAGGAAGTGGGACCCACACAAGTTAGAATGTATGTGGCACATGGCATTCTCTTCTTGTAATTTCGAATCTATGGGAAGCGTAATGTTCTTGGGATGAGTTATAAGTTCAATAATACTTGTCATGAGTGAATGAGGTCGAAATATAGAGGAAGAGTAACTCCCATGGAAGAGGAAGAGGCAATTTGGAGCTACTGAGACACTTGGGCTAGATTCCCTAGCTCTATGACAACAATGATGAAGATGCTATGACACCTATGACACAAATTAGACCTGAAGGATGACATATGACATATATGACATGTCAGGGCTAAAACCAGACTCCAAGAGGGTGCTCAAGGGTGTTAGGGAAGCTAAGATGCTTCCACATGTGATTTGGTGGAAGTGGGAGACTAGGAATTGTTGTACAAGTGGCATTCTTTGGAATCTCTTCCCAACTTGAGTTGGCATGAGTCTCTTGGAAGGAATTTGACCCATGGATGACATTAGAACTTTATAAATGTCAATAAAAAAGAATGAAACCATATTTTGATGATTTGTAGAATTTGCAATTGCATTTGTGAAGAGGGAGAGCTAGTGGATAACTAGTTGCTTGCCTTAGCCAATTTCGAGGGTGAAAGATTTCCATCCAAGTTGGTAATTGGAAAGGCCATTCAAACCTTTCATTTGGAGCTTTAATGGAGTATTTATTTTCAGGTGTAAGCTATAGGGCATCTCATGGTTTCTTCTATTGCACCTCACTCCTTCAACCATTTCCAGTTTTGATGGCATATTCTTGATCCTTGAGGGAGGGCGTTTTTGGTGAGCTATTGTACTCTTTGGGGGAGCTTATAATGCCCCATTTCTTTTTTAATATGAATTAAATACTCTATTATTAATATCCAGAAAGTTTCAGGTCGAAATTCCAAGTAGAAATGTATAAATCTCAATTTTAATGAAAGGACAATGCCATTTCCCCACTACCTTGTTGTGAATCAATGTAATGCTAATGATTTTGAATGAATGGATGATTCTCTAATGCATTTGTGATTAATGGACTGTCATGGATGTATTTTACAAGTTTCATGTACTGTACTAGAGCATTTGAAGTATTTTTACTCAGTTTAATTGCATTGGGAGAAGAAACAGTGCCATTTCCCCAAGGGTCGAATTGGTGATTTTTGCAGTTGAATTGGAGAGGGTTGGAACAGATATAATAATCAATTAATTATTCACATGAGACATTAATAAAATCCTTAATACATTCTCTACCTCTGTTCATAAATTTGAGTGGGTTTGGAGGCATTTGGGAAGCCATTTTTAGTACTCACCCCAAGGGGATTTGAACCCCAAATTACTAGTAAAATTGCAAACTTGGTCCAGAATCTTAAGAGAGTTTGCAGAGGTATTTTGGTGGCCATATATCATCCCTAAAAATCATATTCAAGTTCTAATATCATTCATACACCTTACTTGAAGATTTGAAGGTATTTGGAGTCAATTTGGGACCTAGAGACCAATACTAGTCAAAGGGAAATCACTAGTAAAGTTACCTACATTGACCAGAATTGAAAGAGGATTTGCAGAAGTATTTTAAAGGTCCAAAGGAATCCCTGAAACACATATTTATGTTCTAACATCATTCATATACCTTCTCAGAAGATTTGGGATCATTTGGAGCAAATTTGGGACCTAGAGATCAAAACTAGTCAAAGGTCTAACTAGGGAAAAAAGTGAAAAATTGCCATTTTAATAAAATTCCTAACAAGGGACATTATAGTGCACCACTCAATGGAGATATGCAGCCTATTTACATTTTGGATTTCCCCCGTTCGAGGGTCCCTAAACAATGCAAATATGAGCTCTCTGGATATTTTCATCTTTTTTATTGCATTGTAGTCTAGCCCATCAGCATATTGGTGTCTTTTTCTTTCTCTATATGATGTAATATCATATAGTGCATTGCTAGACTGTGAAATGGTTTCAACAATTGCATCCAAGGTTGATGCAAGCGAGTGGCAAATCCTGTCACCACCACTAAAAGCTGCACTAAGCCCCTCAAGTGGGCAAGCTCAATCAGTATCTTGGCATTGGTGTGCATAGCCGCAACTGCAATAAAGAAATAAATACGAAAATCATTAGAAACATATACATGGTATATAATGACGTCTCTTCAAAATTGAAAATGTATTAAATCAAACTCAAGTAAGCAATTTAATGGCATTCAATTACATACATTTAAAACTTAAAATTAAACATTTAACAATTAAAAAGTAAGTTTCGTTCAACTTCTTTCTAGAAGTTAAGGCACTTCTTAACCCTCATTGGTGACTTTTCCATGCAAACTTGGGTTTAAGCTTCTTAGAATTTATGAGTGTTATTTTGACATGTTTTGGCCTTTACATCCATTGCAGAAAACAATATTTCCATCAACTTCATAAGCTAACATTAAATTTATTGATTTCAACATATTACGCCTTGTGGTTGGAGGGGAGGACAAAGTGGCATGGAATGAAATGGATATGTATGAGTTTGTCTTGCCAATATGATTACATATGTACTTGAGATGACTATCAATGATTAAGATGTTGAATAATCAACTAGAGATTGTGACTAGAATGACAATAACAATAATGTCAACTTCTCAAAACAGAGACAATTTCTCTCTACAAAATCGATCTCTACATTGTATGGGAAGTTCAAAAAATTAAATAAAAAACATAGTGATTTTCTATATGAAGTCTTTCAGTTGAATCGACGGTTCCTGAGCATTGAGTAGATTGATCGAGGGTGTGGATAGGGCAGGCCCGAGAGACACTTTGTTAATATGTTTTGGCATTTAGTCAAGGGTGCTTAACTAAGAGGCAATGTATAGCTACATACACTTCTAATGAAATTTTGATTATGTTCATGGACAAATGATTGTGATGAAATTTTGAGAAACCAAGTTACTAATTTTTTTTGCATTTTTTCTATTCACGCTTGTGCATACATTTCATCTTGTTATGGTCATTACCAAGGAAAATTATTTAATTAGTATCATGGAAAATGGCCTTTGAGGGTTGAAAATTTGGGTTTCATGTGGATGGATACCTAAGTAACCGGACATGTCCAACAGGGTCCCTGTGTCGCGTGGGACACAGTTTTAGATGATGGTTGGTGGGATAGGGTAGTCCTTAGCATCAAGATCATGTAGCCAATCATTTCTTTGTTGCGGTTTGCAGACATGGACCAACCCATCCTAGGAGATGTTTATGAGGGGTGGGATTCCATGATTGAGTCCATGAAGACCATTGTTATGGAGAATGAGTGTGATGAGTATGAGACATCAGCAGAGAATTTATGGTCCATCATACAGGGCATTCTTATCTCCAGGTGGGATAAGAATTGCACACCTTTGCATTGCTTGGTCCACTCATTGAACCCCAGGTTCTACGCTTAGGATTGGCTCAGTGGTGGGTCGGGGCCCTCATCCAGAGTCCCTCCTCACATGGATGGAGAGATCTCAGAGGGGAGGAAGATAGCATTTAGATGGCTACTTCAAGATAGAGACCACCTTGAGGTGGTTGAGGAGGAATTTTATGAGTTTTCTAGTGGCACTAGGAGATTTGGAGGATCTGAGGTGGTTAGAGACATGGGGGTTAAGAAACCCCTTGTTTGGTCGACAACTCATGGGGCAACATGCCCTCTTCTACAAAAGATAGCCTTGAGGGTCCTCTCTCAAGTTACTTCATCCTCTTGTTGTGAGAGAAATTGGAGCACATATGGGAACTTGTACAGTGTGAAGAAGAGCAGACTTGAGCAGTCCAGAGCAGAGACAATGGTGTATGTGCACTCCAACCTTCGCCTTATTTACAGGAAGAGGGAGGAGTGGGCGAAGGGAAAGACACGGATGTGGGATGTCTTTCCTGATGAGATGGGTTTGGACTGCAGTACTGAGTTGGCATTAGCCAACATGGATCTTAATGATCCAGTGCTAGGGCCGGTCACTTTTGATGAGGGTGATCATATGGAGGGGTCATCCTCCACACCAGCAGATGTAGTTAGTCAGATTGGCAGAGAGGAGGAGGAGGAGGAGGAGGATTAGGGCAATGATGAGTTTGTTGATTCAGGCATGGAGGAGGACTATTGAGTCATTGACAGATGGAATCTTCCATCTTGATCCACTCCTTTTTTGTATTTACTATTAGACTATTAGACTATTAGTCTATTTGGCATTTGCTAGTGCCCAGTGGCATTCCGACATCTATGTAATACATTTTGATTTTGATGACTTAATGAGAAATATGGTTCCGAGTCTCTGACATGCATCTATGTGTCTCAATGTCTCGTTGTTATTTGTGATTGTGAATGACAAATGTGTTGTGATTTGTGAATGATCTAATTTCTATTGAATATTTGTAATTGTAAATGTTAAATTTTATTAGATCTATATGTCTATATTTTTAAATTTTAATATATTTTAAATATATATATATATATATATATGTATATAAAATGTGTCCTACGTGTCCTAATTCTGGGGGTCATCGTGTCCCATGGGGACACTCGTGTCCCGTGTCCTCGTGTCAGGTGACTTAGATGGATACATTGTAGATAGGGGGGAGTTCTATTTTTTTCAATTTTTGGTTGGATTAGGAATTTTTGAGTTTTTGAAAAGGGATTCATTTTAATTATTCACTCATCTTGGTTGAGGGAGATGTGAATTTAATTAGAGATTGGGTTATTCCCAATTTTATCAATATTACAAAACTATGTTGTTTTAAACAATAAAAAATAGTAATTTAGGTTAAGAAATGACAAAAAATGGTATGGGTGAATGAATTACCTGATTAGATGACAATCCATCGGTGAATTTGCCTCCCCTCCAGCTAAATCGAGCTCCATCGATACTTCAGAGCACACAAACCGTCCTCGTCCAACCTCTATTTCGCGTTTCTGATGCGTGAAGAACGCCGCGGGTGGTCGGGGGGGATTGTGTTTTTAATTTGATTTTAGATTTCAATAACACGTACGCATTTTGTAGTTCTATAATGCGTATGCGTTATGGTTACCTATCCTACATGTCCAATGACATGTCAGGCTCGGGTCTTACCATGGCCGGTGCTAAATATCAGAAACGCGTTATGTTTTTATGTATCAGGAACGAGTTTTGAAAAAGTAGCATTGCATCTAAAGTGACCCTCATCTTCTTGCACACACCCATGATCATGCCAAAAATTTTGTACTAACTCCTTAACAACATCAAATAGATTCCTATCTGCACAAGGCAACCTACCAACAAAAGCCCAACAATCATTTCCACCCGGAGTGTCAAGATTTTCTCTTATTTAATAGAGTACTTTTTAATAGTTTTTCTATTTAATTTGAGTATGTGATAAGTGTGTGATAGCAGGCGATGTTGCTTTGTGGACTTGCTTACAACTGATTCCGCTAAAACACGGCGAGCCCCACAAAGATCTTTTGTACGAGACGTCCTCCCAATGACATTAAATGCAGATTGGAGATTTCTAACAATATGACTGTTGGCCTTTGAACTTTTAACCATCTTTATGCCCAAAATTCTCCTAACAACGGCTAAAGAACATGACTTTAACAAACATAGCAATAATTGACATTTACCTGCATCACCTTTTGATTCAAAATATTCTTTGACAATTTTGTTGCATTGCCATTTGATAGTGTGTTTTGGAAACTTGCCTTCAAGCCCCGACGTAGAACTCTCATCCACATTAATACCTCTAGGAGTTCTTCTTCTTGCACTGGACAGTCGAGGTAGGGAGGGTGGACATGAGACATGAATACCGGAGCTTGTTTGTTGTGGTGCTTCGTTCATAGATTGGGCCATAATGGGAGTGTGGTCGATAGGGTTGTGGTCTTCTTGGGGAGATTGCAAATTAAGCAAGGCTTGTATGTCCATCTCTACACATGTAGCATCTCCCAAAATTATTGTGTCGTGAGGAACTTCATAATGACTCATTGATGGATTGTTGGTTGGAGATTGTGTTGATGTTGAAATTTGAGTTGGGTCTGTTGGACGCGACCGCTTTACTTGTGGTTTTGAACAAGAGCTTGTCTTGTCAACAACTATGTTAGGATCAATGGCATGATCCAGGGCAATGATAGGACCATGTCTCAATCTTTCCATTCCCAACCTGGCCTTTTCTCTTAAGTCATTGACCTTTTCAATTGGCAGATTCCTTCAATTTTTTTTTGTTTGCGTTTCATGAGTTTCCCATCTCCAAAAGTATGTTTAACACAACTATCAGGCCTACCCCTGCAAAAGAAACAACAAATAAGATATTAGTGCCATTATACAATGAACCTGACACATTCCAGCATAGCTTACCAATTTAAAAATTAACATATACAACTACAGACTATGTTGATTTATTTGTGTTCGAATAAACATCATTATCCCTTACAATTCCAATCAATATAGATGATGTTTGGTCAAGTGTAGAGAGGAGAAACTAGTGTCTTTCCTAGCCATGAATTCATAAAAATTATGGTAGTAACACCCTACAACAAAGATGGCTAGAGATGCCTTGGGAATAGTTTGATAGTTTTTCTACATCAAATAAGGTAACCCTAATTAGTTGCATTTTTTGCTTTCTCCCTTAATGTTATCAATTCTAAATTTTGCACCTAGTTTGATTGCTTTGTCTTCATAGTGGAATGGTATATCCTTCCATTTGAGGCAATGTCCTTTACCATCGTAAATTACTAGGTTATATAACACATTAAGGAGTTGAAGAAACAACAACAAACTATTTGCTTATCTATAAACCTTGAGATGATAGAATGTGATTTTGAGTTTAAAATACCCATGGTTGAATTCAACAATGCATCCCAATAGAATGAATGTATACCTTGTTTTGTGCAAACCTTAAGGAGGATGCGAAGGTTTCTAACAAGGATCATGGTCTTGGGAAGGGTGATTAGGGGGAATATAATTTGACCTTTCAATGTGCAATATCTAGGGTGGGGAGCTGTTGGAGAGTGGGGAACTAGGGACTATACTAACAATCATCATGTTGAATAGAGAATGAAGTGGGAAAGTCTTGGTTTTTGGAAAAAAAATCATTATTAAAGGTGATGGGATATTGTAAGGATGCTAAATATGGATGAATATTATACTATTTGGATTCATAGAGAAAGGAAAGGTGCATATACTTATAGATATCCTCATTCCATACAATGGTATTGAATAATAGATGAGAGAGTTGAGGTTTTGTGGATGAGTTGAAGTGATATTTTTAGCTATGTTTAGTGAGTGTGTGGTTTTTTTGCTATCATAATATGAGGTGAAAAGAACAAAATTAACTTGGGAACTAATTACACAATGAGGAGGTTGCATACTTCATCTTGTCTAGTGTTCATATGAGTTTTTTTAGATGTGAACTTGGGAAATCTTCTTATCAAATTCATTGTTGTCTATGCATGGATATTGTTGTGGGCATATGATAAAAAAAAAGGCATGGGCTCATCTCAAATCTTGTGAATGAAAATACTTAATTACAATTCACCATACCTCTATAGAAATGATCTCCACTTGCACTGGAAACTGGTAGCTTGAATGAATCCACTAGATTCCAAGACCACTGAAGATGTTTGTTAGATTCCAATGCTGATTTTGTGTCCAATAGATCAAAGAGTGTCCAAAATATCAATGAGTGTGAGCCAATAAGAAACCCGTGAGAGCTTGAAACCTGTGGAAGAAGTGAAACCCGTGTTTTTGGTGGAATTCTCGGGAAATAGAGAACTCTATTTTTTTTAACTAGTAACAGGGCCGCGCATGTGTTCTTAAACATGTGCATGCGTTTTTTTTGCGCGTACACGTCAGGAGCACACACGCGCCCCTGTATAACATTTACACCATTTATTCCCCAATGTTTACACCATTTAATGACAAACCTTCCCCCACTTCAAAAATATTTGCATAAATTGGACTCAGTGATGAAGTTTGAAGGGTGGGTCTTAATTTTTATTGGAAGGGCTTACTCTTTGACACATTTGATAATTTTTGGTTGTCTATGCGCCTTGACCCAATTGACATTATAAGGTGAGGATGTGCATGCATAATAATCCTTATTTATGACTATGCAATGAGGATTTAAATGGAAGAGGATGTAAAGACGTGTTATTTTTGTACGTATTTTGATGGGGAGTGTCGAAGAGAAACGTGGTGATAAACCACAATTCCTGAGCCAAAAATTGTTTTTTTAAATTTTATTAATAAGCATCGTGGTACTTTGGTCCAAATGTTTTTTCTAACTCATTGTTTCTCCATATTGTGTGCCTACTGCCACCTCTCTATATTAATGCATAAAATCAACCTCTGCTTGCTTTGTGGTTATAGTTGCATGCCATTATTTGTAGTTGCATGCCATTGAGTGTTGTTTAGAGTTTTCATGAGTCAGTGACATTCATGCAATAAATTAAGTCTTGTAGAGGAGGATTCATCAAGGAGGCAATTTGAATTTCATTTTGACAAAACACATATTTTGTAAATATCAAATGCCATGAATGCATCCTCAGCCTACCATGCAAGACAGTGGATATGTTGAAAAGCATTGAACATCATCGAAGAATGAAAACAGGTTCCTCGAGATCTTATTGAAGCATATTGATCTCAATTGAATTCCACTTGGGACTTAATTGAAAATTCTAGATCTCACGTGTCATTAATAACACATAGAATCCATGACACTATCCCTCTACAAGGAGCCTCCTCCTCCTCCTCCTCCTCCTCCTCATCACCATAATCATCTTCGTCATCATTAGCATCATCATCATCGTCGTCATCATCATCATCCTCGCCATCATCATCATCCTCATCATCATCATCATCTCCATCATCATCATCATCGTTATCACCCACTTCCTCATCATCATCCTCATCCTCCTCCTCTTCCTCCTCATCATCTTGGTCATCATCTTCATCATCATCTTCATCATCAACATCGTCATCATCGGCATCATCATCATCCATCATCCTCTTCATCATCTTCATCATCATCATCATCATCTTCTTCATCATCATCATTGATAATGACGATGATGACGAAGATGATGATGATGATGATGATGATGATGATGAAGATGATGGAGGATGATGAAGATGATTACGAAGATGAAGATGATGATGCTGATGATGACGAATATGATCATCATCATCCTCATCATCATCATCATCCACTTCATCATCATCATCTCCATCATCATAATCATCATTATCACCACTTCCTCGTCATCATCCCCATCCTTATCATCATCACCATCATCATCTTGGCCACCATCTTCATCATCAACATCATCATCATCGTCATCATCATCATCAGCATCATCATCATCATCTTCATCATCATCCATCATCTTTGTCATCATCATCATTATCATCATCATCTTCGTCGTCATCATCATCATCTTCGTCATCATCATCATCATATTCATCATCATCATCATTATCAATGATGATGATGATGCAGATGAGTGCGAAGATGAAGATGATGATGAATATGATCATCATCCTCGTCCTCGTCCTCATCCCCATCATCATCATCATCATCATCATCATCATCATCATCATGGTCATTGTCTTCATCATCATCATCATCATCATCGTCATCATCATCATCATCATCATCATCATCATCATCTCCATCATCATCATCGTCATCATCACCCTGTTCCTCATCATCATCAACATCATCAACGTCGTCATCATTGTCATCATCATCATCATCATCATCTTCTTCTTTGTCATCATCATCATTTTCAATTGTCATCATCGTCATCAACATCATCATCATCTTCGTCATCATCGTTGTCTTCATCATCATCATTGATAATGATGATGATGACGAAGATGATGATGATGATGATGAAGATGATGATGAAGATGAGTACGAAGATGAAGATGATGATGCTGATGATGACGAATATGATCATGATCATCATCCTCATCATCCTCATCATAATCATCTTCGTCATCGTTAGCATCATCATCATCATCCTCATCATCGCCGTCATCCTCGTCGTCATCATCATCTCCATCATCATCATCATCATTATCACCCACTTCCTCGTCATCATCCCCATCCTCCTCCTCCTCCTCATCATCATCATCTTGGCCATCATCTTCATCATCATCATCATCATCAATGTCATCATCATCATCTTCATCATCATCCATCATCTTCATCATCATCATCATCTTCATCATCATCCATCATCTTCATCATCATCATCATCATCATCATCATCATCTTCTTCATCATCATCATTATCAGTGATGATGATGATGATGATGATGGATGATGATGCAAATGAGTACGAAGATGAAGATGATGATGCTGATGATGATGAATATGATCATCATCGTCATTATCACTTAATTCCTCCTCCTCATCATCATCCTCATCCTCATCACCATCATCATCATCGTCATCATCATCATCATCATCATCATCATCATCATCATCATCATCTCCATCATCATCATCGTCATCATCACCCAGTTTCTCATCATCATCATCATCATCATCATCATCATCTTCTTCGTCATCATCATCATTTTCAATCGTCATCATCATCATCAACATCATCATCAACATCTTCGTCATCATCATCTTGTTCATCATCATCATTGATAATGTTGATGATGATGAAGATGATGATGAAGAAGATGATGGATGATGATGGAGATGAGTACGAAGATGAAGATGATGATGCTGATGATGACGAATGTGATGATGATCATCATCCTCATCCTCATCCTCATCATCATCATCATCATAATCATCTTCGGCATCATCAACATCATCATCATCATCCCAATTCTCATCATCAACATCATCGTCATCATCCCCATAATCCTCCTCATCATCATCAACATCATCGTCATCATCCCCATCCTCCTCCTCCTCCTCCTCATCATATAAATTTAATTTAATTCAATTTAAAACATTATTAATTATTAAAAAATATATAATTTATAAAATTATTTAATCACTGTAACATCCCGAAAAATTTACTAAAAATTTAAAATTTTTAAAGTAGCATTAATTACTAAAATGCTAATTGCGGAAATAAAATGTTTGTTAGCCATTCAACTAATGGCAGTTTAACAGAGTGACACTTCAAAATTCTTAAACACAAGAAGACAACAGTTCAGTTGTAATAAAATATAAATCTATAAACAGTATTTAAAATCTCATTCTATACAGCTTTTGCAATAAATACTGACAGTTATGTTTTTGAATGTTGATGAAGGGGTTCCTACGGGGTGCCCTGAGGTTTACTTAGCTTTGAAAGCTAAAACATTGAACCTGTTTCCTTTCGCAGATTCACAGGTAAGGTATTACGACAATTTCAAGTACTTCAAGCAATTCGAATTATGTTTCAGCTATCCGTCAATGCATTAAGATAGTTATGAGTACTTCTGTGCATGAAAGTTATTGATGGTATTGATCTTCAGTTCTTTTTCAGTTTAACAAGTGCTAGCCTAGTTATTCATACCATTCACGGAAATAATTGTTATCATTATCTACACTAGACTGTTAATGAATGCATCGAAAAGAAAGTACATACTCTACAGGCTCTTAACTTCATGCTAAATTACAAATGTATAAATTTTATGTGGATCCTATTATTGTGTCCAAATGCAATAATAACATATCGAGAATACTTGATATGTGGGTACTACAACTTTTATGTTGATTCATGTTATGGAAACATGTGTTGCATTCTATTCTAATACCTGCAAGGGTTAGATAACTTTTATAATTTCAAGTACCAGAATATAGTGATTTCTTACTAATGTGAACAAGGTTTGACATATTGCATCCATTATTAAATGATGTTACAAATGCATAATGATGAAATCATAGAAACTAGAATGATCCTTTAATTTACATGCTCACTATTTAAGATTTTAGTGTGACAATGTAATAATATAACATTACTATGTGCATTGTAATGTTCCCTAACCTATATGTCGAAAACCCATGATATATAAATGCGATTTATGCACTATATGATTGGTGAACTATACAATGGTGATGATATGAATTTAATGTATTGCAAACCCTAGATGCAATACTATACAATAGCTGCGATAACCTTGATAACATTGAAATATTAATACTGTGTAATTCGCGCCCATGTAGTGTTAGTGGGAATTTGACCGATCCTTTATTGCTTCTGCAGTCCTTCGAGGTTTGTTGTGTACGTGTCTGAACTGGAATTTAATGCTATCGTCTACTCCATTAGTGGATTGTCTTGTTGGTTGTCCAAGTGGTGGATTCCACGTGAAGTCTCATGTGAAAAATTGATGACTGTTTGAGCTGTGTGATAGTAATTTGATGAATTGCCTCTGAGCTGAATTCTGCGTTGGTTGAGTTATTAATGAAGCTTTGAATGTATTCGATGTTTTGAACTTTGTGATACCTGGTTGGCTCGATTGCATCCGTTAGATTATTCTACCTCGTGTTTAGGTCTTAAACCCTAATAGCTCATAGTATTTCTCCTTTTGTATTACTCCTTTGCATTCATTTGGAGAAACTGGGCTTAGAGAGAGGCTGACAGGCCACGTAGTTGTAGGGTTTGATACCTGGACGTTTGAGGAATCCTTCCTTGGGTTCAATGGTGAGATATTCGGTTTAAAATGTTGATGGTTTTAGGTTTTAGAATGGAGCTTGAGTGTTGATCACCAGTAGCATTCTTTGTACACTCTTATAGAAGGTTGTCTCAGGGTTTTTTTGTTGTGTTTATGGTTCAGTTTTGAACCAATGGTCTTTGAATGAGATGTAATGGTGAAATCGTGGTGTCTGAAATCTTTCTCTGTTGTGGTTGTTAGATGAATCTGAACTTGTTACTAACGGGTTCTAACTTCGTGTTTTTGAATGTAAAGGTAAAGTGTTCGACTCTGTGGACAATTACTTTGTAAAGTCTAAAGTTGAACTTGTGCATTTGCTTGTTTTAGAAATATGTTTTAACCTCGTGATGTTGCTATGGTAGATATTGACGTCATTTGGAGGTTTGAAAATGCTAAAAGTTCAGTGGAAGATACTAGCTCGCTCCACCCAGTAAGCCTCAGTGGTTTAACTCCTCGTAGGTTCTCTTGGCATAGATTGTCGATGACGCTGCTCGTCAAATGCTTGATGCTGGATCTTGGCATCGTTTTAGCCATAAACGTAATGATTTTGAATGTAATTTTTTTAAGGATGGAGGATGAACTCTCGTCATGTTCTGTTAGACGGCCCAGCCATGTGTTGTTTTAACATTTGCTTAGTATATAACTAGGGATGAAACCCTCATATGTGAAAATGATAATACAGTGTTACATTTTGGGAACAATAATGGTGCAGTTTTGTTGTTAAAATAATAATGTGAATTGTCTTAATACTACGGCATTTAAAAGAAAAAGACGCTGAAAGCCATAGGCTGTCTCATTGAATTGGTCTGTGGTTTTAAAACTCCGTGTTAAATGTTATTTAAAGTTTAACGTTTTCAAAAGATAGTTCAAAAGATTAGCTAAGTGGCTTGGCCACTTGTTAGGGTAGCTGTTCAGACGTGGTAGTTGTTATGAATGTTTGTGATGGTTGTTTTCTGGTTCTTTAGCTGTATATTAAAATGATTTGTTTTCAAATTGATGGCTCCATCCTAATGGAGGGATTACATCAATTTTTATGTGGATAAGTGCGAAGTTTTTCGCCAAGAGGGTATTAACCCTTGGTCAATTGACCGTAAAATAAATGTAATTTCAAGTCTTTGATACCGTTTTTTAAAAAGTAATAACTAGCTCTATCATATAAAAATGTTTGTGAAAAGAAACACTAAAGTGTTAGGGTTTCAGTCGAGGGTTTGGAATCTTTTGGAAAAACTGATATAATTTATTTTTATCAATTTCTGATATTATGTTGAGAGTTTGGTCGGCTCTTGTTTCCCTAACTATAATGCTAGATACTACAAATATTTTGCACAAAATATTTAAATAGGAATGAAAATAGAAACTGCTGCAGAAGTTAGAAGGACAATATAAAAATAGCATAAACCCTAGACTAATCTATTACTGTTGAAAAAGAAAAGAGATAAAATGTTTGATGATGTTATATAATTACAGCTGTTATAATTTCCTAAATACTGTGTAACAGGAAGAAAATTTCTAATACTTAGATATGAAAACTGTTTGGTCTTATGATAAATATACTTGTTAGCAATAAGGGATAACAGTACTGTGTACTTAGAAAATAAATGTTTTTGCAGCTGTTATATTTCAATACAGTCTGATGAAAGAAATACAATGAATTTTTAAAAACATTAACTAATGAAAGAATGATAAAAGAAGGACATAGAATTATATTATTTAATACACAATACTAATGGAAAGAAAAACTTAATGAAATACATCAGTATTGATCTTCTCATTCATCTGGCAATATGCCTATCATTTTATCTACCTTAATCTCTTCTCTGTACTAGAGTATGATGCAGATCCATTAACATGGGGAAAAATGCAGAGAAATATTTTATTCAATTCATCATACATAATTAGTACTATACAGAATCCTAATTAAGTCAGAAACTAAAATAAATGCATTTGTTCAATAATATCTTTGAAAACAGTAAATCAATAATTGCGGATAGAACTTTAACTACTTAGAACTAGAAAAAGACACCAGAACCTGAAAATGAAGATAGGGCCGACAAACACCCAAGGAGGCCTGTTCCTCCCAACCTTCTCCAGAAGAAGCATCCAATCTACTTTCCTCCTTTGGACCCCCGAGCCTGTTCACTGAACCACTAGGTAGAAGATTCTAGGTAGAAGCAAGGCATTCAACTTCAGCACTCGGTAGAATATCTTCAACACTCAATACTATATCTTTAACACTCAATAGTAGAACTCTGCACTCAGCAGCATAAGAGGCAGACTTACTCCATGATAAAAAACTCAGCATACCCCCTCATTGAATCTCTTGGGTGCAAGCACAGCAAAACCCCAAGGTAAATTTCCTCATCAGGAAAAGTGATGAACCTCAGTTCACAATTCAATGGCTCTTTTATAGATTGCCTAGGTCTTGAGTGGTCAGTTTCAGAATAAATGAGCCTCAAGCTCCAGTCCCACCTTCCAGGGCACTATGACCACATTTCAAGGGAGTTGTCCCATACCAACAGCTAGTTAGTTGAATCATGATGCTGCCATTTGTCCATTGCCTTCTACCCCAGATTCCATTCCACCTAGTGGGTCAGTAAACACTCTTTCAACAGTCTCCTTAGGTGTTTGTCTCCTATTTAATTTATTAAATAATAAAATATTGTGCAAATTACAGTCATCCTTGGACACTTGTCCAACGTAAAAACTTTACAATAAAATTTAACATAATGATTCCAACATAAAATGTCATTCAACAAAAAGGGTATGTTACAATCACTACATGACAAATTTCAAACTTTATTAAAAACAATGCGCACAAGCCATTGTGTGCATACGTGCTATTATGTGCGTACGCGCTTTTTAAATACACGCGCACGCACCAGTTTAGTTTTTAAATTTTGGCGGGTAATGCGTTTCCCACCAACGTGGTGGATGACTTGGCTGCTATGGTTTTAGGTTAGGGTTTCCAAAATACATATAATAATATAAAAAAATACATCTTATAACAAAATACATCTTATTCTATAACTTCTTCTGTTTCAAGCATGGTTCTGCGTATGCTATACTTGTCCATTGCTAATGAAATTTCACACACTTGTAGAACTATGTGTGCAGATTCCGAATATGTAATTTTTTATTAAAACTATTATTTGCTCCTATTTTTTAGTTAATTTCAATTGCACTAACGTCAATCTTACACAAAAAGTAAGTTATTTCTTCCATCTATAACTTTTTATCGGCTCACCTATTTTGAAAATGGAAAAGAACCTGCACAAGTACACACAAAAACATACATCCTAAAAAAAATGTTGATTGATTATGTTAAGACCATGATATTGAGGGCTAACGCTCAGCCTAGTCATTTTAGGGATGGGCTGACTTCCTTAATTAAAAAAAAATTAAAATTAACATAAATAAATATGGAAAAATAATGCCGCACTAGAACGGCCTGTTAGCTACAACTGAATATAATTTTTTTAAGAAAAATCCACCATTTGAATACCGAACCAGGGCGCTAACGCAAACATATTCATTATGTTTTCTTAAAAAAATAACATACCAACCTTAGGAGAACCCCATTTTTGGGAGTTATACTTAATTTCCATAAATAATATTTATATATTCCAGAAGGTAATCCGATTTTCTACGTTTGATCTTCTTGCGCCATATTCCAAAAAGTTGTGTAGGTAGCTCTAATATTGCTTTTTGACGTTCAGATTTTTGTTTTTCCAGAAGTCCATTGCGACTAACGTGTCATGAGTGGCCATCATTAGCTTGCACCAACCCATAAGTCAACCAAGATTAAATTCGCAATGAGAAAACTGTTGAGGACCATTGCATATTACTATGTTCTAGAAGGGTTAATACAACATAACTATCGAAGAATGTAAAAATCCCACATAGTCAACTAAGATTAATGTCGCAATGAGGAAATCACATTATATTAATGTGTAGTAATTTCACATGAGCAATCCAACATGAATGTCACAACAATACATAACCATTAAGGAATGTTGGAATACAACATAACCTTTCAAGAATGTCATTATTCGACATAACCCTTAATGAATGTCTCAAAGCAACATAACCACTTAAGAATGTGCTAAATTCGAGATAGGTCAACTAAGATAAATGTCACAAGAACATAACCATTTAGAAAAATCACAATGCAACATAACCCTTTGAAAACATTACAATGCAAAAAAACCTTGTTGGATGTGGCAATGAACATAATCATTGAGGAACATAGAAATTCAACATAATATAGTCAAGATCAATGTCACAATGTGACGTAACCATTAAGTATTTACAGATTATCATACATCTTGTAATGAACTATTGCATACTTTTACTATGTATCAATTCTAGGAATTGTATATAACCTTTAAGCAATGTCTCAATCCAATATAATAGTAGAGGATTGTTATAATTCAACAAAATTCTTTAAAAACATCACAATGCAACATAAGTGGTAATCCAACATAATAGTAGAGGAATGTTATAATCCAACAAAATTCTTTATAAACATCACATGCAACATAATTGGTAATGAACGTTGCTATACAACATAAAATTACCGAAAATGTAGCTATTCCAAAATAAAATTAATACCTTAGTACATTATTAAATATTAATATGTTATTATTATAGTATTATTAAAAAAAATTCAATTGTATAGCTAATTTTCAATAATAATATATAATAATAATTATTATATTATCATATACTAAATGATATGACAATTACATTTTGATAATATTAGTTAAACAAAATATTTTAAATAAAATACATTAAATATTAATAAATTATATAGTAAAGGATGTCCATTCTTGCCCATACATTATTAATTTGTAATTATTATAGTATAAAGTAAATAAAACTAATTATGTTAAAATTATTTTATTATTAAAAAATTCAACAACTATATAACTAATGTATGATAATTATTATATGATCATATGCTAAACTATATCAACAATTACATCTTAATAATATTGGTTTGATGATTCTTTTAAATAATATTGGTTTGATGAATACATTAAATAATAAAATATTATATAGTTTAAAATTATATAATAAATAATACCAATATTTATTTTATTGTTTTCGATCTATATGCCATCAACGATATCAACATTTACATCTTAATAATATTGGTTTGATGAATTTTTTAAATAATATTATTTTGATGAATACATTAAATATTAAAATATCATATATCTAATTATATAATAAATAATATCAATATTTATTTTATTGTTGTCGATTTATGTGCCATCAACGATATCAACATTTACATCTTAATAATATTGGTTTGATGAATACATGAAATATTAAAATATCATATAGTTAATTATAAAATAAAAAAATTTCAATATTTATTTTATTGTTTTCGATATATGTACCATCAAGTAACTAGTAAGTATATTTAACAAGTATATTTAACACATTTTATGGATAAAATATTATTAATAGGTTAAATATAAGTATATCCTACATATTATTATTAACTTGGTAGTTGCTAGTTATTACTCTATTAGTAATGTCTATTTCTACTAAGTGTATGCGTAATGTCTTAGACTTACAAATTTATTAACTATAAAAAATACCACAAAAAAAGATCAATAAGATATTAACATTATTATTACCATTTAATTTCTAGTTTTGTAAAATATTAAAATCATCTTATTTATATTTAATATAGATTAATATAAATATATTTAATATAGATTAATATAAATATATTTAATAATTAAATTTATACTTGGATGATTTAATATATCTTTTTATTTAAATTGTAAGTTTCTATAATATTTTTATATTAAATTTAAAGAAAAAAACATATTCTATAAACATTTAACCCATCTAACTAAATTAAATAGTAACACCTTTTGATACAGTAACTAAATTAAATAGTCTACTTACAACAATTAAATATAACTTATTTAATTAATATAATATATTTTTAATTAATAGTTAAGAAATAAGATTTAAACTTAAAAAGAAAGTAATTTAGTAGTATTTATTAAAAGTTGTGATTGGTTTATCATATACATATTTTTTTTTATAAAAATACATTTTTTAAAAATACATTGAGAAAAAAACAACTCTAATGATTTTTACTTGCAAGGATTTTTTAATTAATTAAATAAACTTTTGATATAATGTTTTAAACCACGGTATAGTGAGCCAGCATTTGAAAAAATGCCAATTACCTTTACCAAAATAAAATGGAACAGGACTAGAATACAAACCTGTTTAATATTGTAGAAAGTCGCCTGAGGCAATGGATCGATCAAAACCATGACGCGGCGTTCAACGAATTTGTCCTTTGCATTTATTTTCGTTAGTACAAAGCTCCCGGTTGCCTCGCTGTTTCCCAAATAAATGGAACATGAATTTTAATAAAATAATTCACCGTCAACGAAGTCGTTGCGTGTGTCTGTTTCCGATATAAATGGAACAGGATTCCATTAAAATAATTGACAACCAACTACGCAACCACTCCTTAATCAATGGCTGAAACAAAGCTTGTCGATGCACGGCTGTTTTTTCCCATATAAATTGCACATGGTTTTATTATATGGCTGTTTCCCATATATATTGGACATGGTTTTATTATCATATATAAATTACATTTAACTAAGAAACCAATGCTTAACCAATGGCCGGCTTTAAATTTTCATTCATAATTTATGCCAAAGTTGCAATTACAATTATAAGGTATATATTAAAATGGTTGATGTTATTTTATTAAATTTTTTATTTTAAATTCCAAAACCATAGATATAATTAGGTTATACCATCGTAACAAACTTATTTAGTTATCCAGATAACTAAGAATACTATAATTAAAAGTGATATAACTTGTGACTGATAAAATAAACCATAAACTAACATGAAACAAAGTTTAAATTATGCTTATTACACTTGAAATTACATGGATGTTTCCTACATAAATTGAACATGAATAGATGATCAAACAAGCAACAATGGTGGGCTTGTCTTTCGAAAATTAATCACTTTCAAATGATGTGGACTTGGATATGGAGCTACCAAAAAGGTGAAGCAACTTTCGGCAAGGAATCTGATATATTTGCAAGCTGTCACTTGAACTGTAGGATTTTGTACATATGTATTTTTATACTGCCAACACGAGATCCATGAGCAAACGGAAAATGAAGGAGATAGACTAGTGGATGCCACTGGACAGTGTGATTTCACTCACCGATCAGCACAGAACGTGAACAGGTGTGGATTGGACATGGAGAATATTTCAACAAAGTGCGTCGATTTCACTCGTCGATCCGCACAGAACATGAAAACTGTGGATTGGACATGGAGAATATTTCAACAAAGTGCGTCGATTTCATTTTATGAGATAGGGCAACCCTAAGTCAATTTTCGTGGGCTCGGCTCAATCTACTTTACGTGAGCGAGAAATAAAAATAATGAAAAAAATAACAAAAGGGGAGCGGTTTTTGGGATTATTACCCAGGGAAAAGCACACCGCAGTTAAAAAGATTAATACTTTGCAAAGTAATCTTTTAACTTTTACTTCACAAATTCACTGTGTGAAAAATAACTGTGCATTTCAATTTTTTATTGTTAAAAGTAAATATGGAGAAGATGTGCGACATGCAATATTTAACATTTTGAGAATGAAACATAAAACTATAGACTTATATATATTACCATAATAAATTTCTCTCCCTTTCACTTTCTTTACACATCTCTCTCTGATCTTCAATTAACTTTATCTATATATAGGAATTGCATAACGACCACATACTTTCCTTAGTATATGGAGATGAGAGCTTGGGCTCTTATACACTTCACGGAATGACCTTCTCCTCCTTTCACTCTTCTTACACATCTCTCTTATCTTCAATAAACTTTAACTTGAAGCTATTCTAATACATTTAAGACTAATAAATTTCTACCTAAAAATTATTGATATGCAGAATACTAATAGAATTACATAAATACTAACTTAATTTGCCCCAGATTGACTGCAAAATAACTGATTGATAAAAAATTTAACTAACTTACTGACAAAGCTGGCTCAAACTAGATACACTATCAACTCTTAATTACATGTCTCCAACAAGCAAGAACAAGTTTATTAGGCTACTGGACAAGCAGCTACAGCTCCGGCTTGTCGGTCACACAGTAATGCTGGAATTCCGCGACGCATTACAAACAAAATTTCAAATGATTTTGGTTTTTTGAAATTTGAGGTTTACGGGGTGATGAAAAAAAAGGACAAAACCCATAACATTGAGACACAGATTTCTCCTCTCCATCGACACTAGTCTGACTAAAATGGAAGTTTATTTTTTACCTGACAGATCTTGTCAGCTGGGGAAATTTGACTGTCCCTTATCGCAAATAAATTTGAGTGCCCCTTATCGTGAAAAGGGAAACCACTTATTCAACCTGAAAGCGAGACAGAAAATGTCAGCTGGAGAAATTTGAATGCCCCCATATCCTAAATAAATTTGAGTGCCCCTTATCCGAATAGGGAAACAACTTACCATATTTCAACATGAAAGCGAAACAGTAATCGTAAGCTGGGAAAATTTGAGTGCCCCACTGCCCCTTATCCGAATAGGGAAACAACTTACCATATTTCAACGTGAAAGCGAAACAGTAAACGTCAGCTGAGAAAATTTGAGTGCCCCTTATGCCGAATAAATTTGAGTGCTCCGAATATGGAAACGACTGGAATTAGATAGCGTGTAACAGAGAAATTAGGAATGGATATCTGTCGATACGTAGATTCCCGTGGGCCTCATAAGTTTGAAATTTTGTGCAGATTGCACCCACCCCGCACTTATTCTCTTCATTTAGTCAAAACTCATCAAATTCGTCATTTGTCACCGCACGTTTCCAACTGCACTACATAAATTCTTGGCAGTCTCTCACATCACAATGGCTGGCTGCAGAGAGAATAGGATAATCCTCTTTCAACTTCAACTTGAATCTCAGCCCTATAAAAATCCAGTCAGCCCAACTCTCCACACACTGGTCCTCCCTAAATTCAATTCTGTTCTCTGACGCAGGCAGCTTCTTCTAAATATGATGAGGACTCTCCTATGCATTTCCGTAATGGTGTTTATTTGTTCCATTGATAATGGTGTGCATGGACAACTGAGCTCAACGTTTTATGCCAAGTCCTGTCCGGCGGCACTGTTAATCGTGAAAGCCACCGTGAAACTAGCAGTCGCCAGAGAGAAAAGGATGGGGGCGTCGCTACTCCGCCTTCACTTCCATGACTGCTTCGTTAATGTAAGAACGCAAAGCAAGACTTTCATTCAGCTGATCATGACTAATTAATCACTTCTTTGCTTGTCTCGTCATGTTGAATTTTGGTTTTGGTTCGCTACAGGGGTGCGATGGTTCGGTACTGTTGGACGATTCTTCGACTATAACCGGAGAAAAGACTGCAGGCCCAAACAACAATTCCTTGAGAGGATTCAACGTAATAGATACCATCAAAACTCTACTGGAAGTAGCATGTAAAGGAGTCGTGTCGTGTGCCGACATTCTCACCATTGCTGCTCGTGATTCAGTGGTTGAGGTGATCATTTTATTTCATTAACGAATTAATTCTTATCTTCTCGATCTATCTAACTATTGCAGCTAAGTCTATGAATTGGAATCAAATAACGCTGTTTTCTCATGTGTGATTGCAATTTGTTAGCTGGGAGGGCCAACATGGACGGTACTCCTGGGAAGGCGAGACTCGACGACAGCGAGTTTAAGCGCTGCAAACGCCAACATCCCATCGCCAGCTTCCAGTCTTAGCACTCTCATCTCAGCTTTTAAAGCACAGGGTCTTTCCACCAAGGACCTCGTAGCACTCTCAGGTATAAATAATATTACTGGCAGCCACATTTTCATCGTAATAATCCAGTGGTATATCTAATACGAAACATTTAAAATTTAAAATTACAACAGTAATAAGCATGCGTTCATCTTATTATAATTTTTATTATAGGTGGTCATACAATTGGCCAAGGGCGGTGCACAATATTCAGAGCTCGCATCTACAACGATTCGAACATTGACGCTTCATTCGCCACATCTGTGAAGGCAAATTGCCCAAGCACTGGTGGCGACAACACGCTTTCTCCCTTGGATGTGGCCACTCCTGTGACATTTGACAACAAGTATTACAGTAATCTGATAGGCCAAAAGGGGCTTTTCCATTCAGACCAAGAGCTGTTTAATGGAGGTTCCACAGATTCTCTAGTTACTTCCTACAGCACCGCTCAGAACACCTTCTTTGCGGACTTCGCAGCGGCCATGGTGAATATGGGTAATATCAGTCCGCTTACTGGCACCAGCGGACAAGTCCGCAAAAACTGCAGGATGCCCAACTAATTAAATTCTTCGAAGACTGTATTATGTTTTATTTGTAACAAGTATACCAGCGATTGTCTGTTGAAGTTTTAAGGAAACTTTTCGAAACAGCAATAAGCTACAAATCGATAAATCCATGAGATTATGTTGATTTATAAGTCATTTGAAACACATCTGACATGTTGAATAAAATAAAGAAAAGAAGTGGATTAAGCATCAGCTGCACTCTTACGAGGATATTTACAACAAATGAAATTAAGAGCGAAGCTACATATTCCTTTGTAAAACTTAAAACTTTTAAAAATAAATTAATGTATAATTAAAAGTTTAACTAATTAAGTGAAGTAAAGTTGTTTATTTTCTACTTTAAAAATGTTTTAATGAAGTAATTAAATATCAATTTTAATTCAATACACTTCAATTGAAATAATTTTTAAAAATGTTTTACTGAAGAAATTAAACATCAATTTTAATTCAATATACTTAAATTGAAATAATTATAAAATATGTGGTTTGATATATCATGTATTATTTGCTCTAAGAAATGAGGGTGTAGTTTGAATTTTACGACGAGAGATTTTAATAATTAAATTTTATAAAGTTTTACTCTACTTTTTGTAACTAAAATATATAAAAGTAAATATGACTATGTCAAATTAGGCACAAGTTGGAGATGCAATAACTCATAATTAATATTAAAATATTTATATTTTTAAAAATTGATTTATTAAGAAATAAATATTAATAACTATGTTTATAAAAATTAAAATGGATTTAATTACAACTAGTAATTATTGAAAAATAATCAATTTCATATACGAAAAAACTGCAATTATAAAAAGTCAAACACATCATAAATATATAAATGATAGTACCTCATGATAAAGTGTCAAACACATTATAGATATAAGCTAATGGTAAAGGGTCAAACACATTATAGATATAAGCTAATGGTAAAGGGTCAAACACATCATAAATATATTTATACATTGAAGAGGTCAAACACATCATAAATATATAAATGATAGCAACTAATGATAAATTGTTAACACATAGTTTATATGTAAACTAATGGTAAAGTGTCCAACACATCATAAATATAATTATAGGTTGAAGAATTTAAATTAATTTGATGTTATATATAATTTTATTTTTAAAGTTGTAAAAACTTTTATAAGTGTTCACCACAATTTCATCAATAACAACTATTATACATTAATAAAAAAACCTTATAAAAGATTAACATACAATTAAAATAGATTTTTTTATGTTACTTTATTTGGAAAAAAATTTGTTTAAATAGTATATTATAATTTGTATAATATATAAAATGACAAAATTTGCACTTTATTGTTATTTGTAATTACATAAACTAAACTATATGTAGAATCAACAAGATAATTATAACACATAATTCAATATAATCTATGTGTTATCATTTACAACATATTCCAATTGGAATAATGATATCTAGTCAATTATAATGGAAAATATTTTGAGTTATATATTGTTAAATTAATAGTGTGACAATAAATCAAATATTAGATTTGTAACAATTGCAAATAAATCATTAATTTGGTAAATTGCAACCATTTTACTTCATAATTAATTAATCAATGCATTTTTTTTGTGTATTTGTCGGATTTATGTGTTATCATTTACAACATGATTTCAAATTAGAATAGTGACCATTATAATGGGAAAAAAAATGGATTATATATTGTTAAGGTAATAATAAAACAATGAATTAGATATTAGTTTTGGGTAATAACTATTTTACTTTATAATAAATTAATTAATGCAACTTTTGCCTATTTGTAGGATTTATGTGTTATCATTTACAACACTATTCTAAATTTGAATAGTGAACTATGATAATGGAAAATATATTGGATTATTATTGTTAAGTTAATAATAAAAGAATGAGTTAGATATTAGTTTTGCAATAATTACGAGCATAATCTTAATGATGACTCTATCAAGAGCGGATAGGGATCAAATCCCTCGAGATGCAAACCCCTTTTAGAGTCCTAAATGTGAGGAAAGGTTTGCACTGAACAATTTGTACACATGATAGAGCCAAAATTAAGATAGATCTATGCTCGTTTTAATCTTACTCCATACACTCTCTGTGCTCTACAACCTAGTTTAAGGAAGATGTTGTCAGGATACTCCATAATGTTTCCAAAAAATAAAAATGTAATTAAAAAACATGGAGTCCACTCATAACTTATCAAAAATAAAGAGTAATTAAAAATTCATGTCTACTCATAAAATAAAATAAAATTAAAATCAGCATAGACCCATCTTAAATTGGAAAGGGATCCAATCCAATTCCTTGAGGTGTGATAATTTTTTTTTCCCTAATATTTTTAGACATAAAGAAAAAATTTACAGCTCAACAAATTGGATCCCTCTTGGTGCTTAATAGATGCCGGTTTAAGATAGATTTATACTCAAAGGGGCCCTATTATTATTTAGCATGAGAATATAAAACCACATGGACGCAAAGTGAAAGCATGCATGCCTCTTCATCTAATCATGTTGCTTGGTAGGAGTTTTTTATGCTTATGTTGTTTTCCATCTTTCTCATGCTCTTCACTTGTAACACTGTCAAAACCCATAAATTCCAAAAAATTTAAAATTTTTAAAATAACATGTAATATTAATAAATGCATTCATTGATCTGTTTGTTTTGTTAACATGATCTTAATTGTGTTTGAATGATCTGTTGTTATACTTAGATTTTGTTATGAGTTTCTTTACCGTCGCTGATTGTTTTTCTGCTTTTCAACCACAAGGGGGAGTTGTCATAGAAGACTGGGCTTACTTAGCTTCCGAGCTAATGCATCAAATTGTCTTTCTCTTACAGATATACAGGTAAAGTACGGGTCGCTGCAAATAATCTTTAAAGCATTAGAATTCGTTTAACTGTACCAAAACATTCAGTAAAAGTCGAACATGCTAGACAGGTTGTCAAGTGTTTAAAGGTAGAAATCCCTTCCGGTGATATTCATGTAATCTTATTGATAGAGAGTTGGAATTTACATGAGAATATGATATATATTGTTCTTGATCAAATGACTTAAGTATCCCTATGGAGTATTGTTTCCTTGATATTATTATTGTGTTGCAATGATATCTCTTATCTAGCACTGTATAATGTCACTGTATTAAGATATTCAGACCACTTTTACTTATCTGTTGTTACTGTATGATGCCAAGTTAAATAGACTTGAATTACAATTTCGATTTACAGCTTGAATGCACAGGAAACATCTGATATAAGTCTTCTCCTATCATTTTAGGGGTTTAGCATTGATTATAAACTACTTCTATTTGTAAGATCGACGGTTGATAAATTTTGTAAGCACCTTCAGGCTTAGTCCTAAATCATCATGATTGATTTCATTTATGATCCTTTCAGACTATACTGTCACCAGGTATGGTTATAATAAATCACCTAAATCTGCCTAACAAACAATTCACTTTAACATCCTTGTACTTATTGGGTATGAAGAGTAACAAGTATAGTCATTATTACAAAGAATTCAAGGACTTATTTAAGAAGCTAAGAATATAGTAATAACAACAAATATTACTCCAATCTACACCTCAATTTCTTATAGACTTATTAGAAAATGTTTTATCTCTTGTCTTCCACAAGGGACTAGGGTATAGGGCAAAAGGTGAAGAGTTTTTATGGAACACTTCATAGCTGACATATTAACCACATTGTTATAACCATTCTAAATAAAAATCATTCCTTTTTGCCTTAAATTACCTTCGCGACTGAAAATTCTAACGATAATTGAATTGCAAGGTTTAAAAGAACGTAAGGTAACATTTTCATTATAAGAATAGCAAGGTTCATGGTATTATCTTAATGTTTTAAATGTTAAAAGGACAACAAGTGAACTATGGTTTTGCCATCAATATAGATAACCATGAGATAAATCTGTTTACCCAAGCTATGATATTAAATGGGTAAAAATGATGGAAATTTCATCGAAGTCATGGACACTATTGACTAATGCATGATCTTATTGAATGTAGGGCAAGGTGATATTATTCACTATGCAAATTTTTTTGGCATTGTTTTGGATCATGGATTATATAAAACAGTTTCGAACTATGGTGTCACGACCTTAAGGGAATATCCATGTTATCATTTTAATTGGCAAACAAATGATGAAGTTCTCGTCGTAGAAACTATGAAAGGTTGACCCACTGCATGGGAAATATTAAAAAGGGTACGTGGTTGTTTCAGATCCAAGTGTTAATGATATAAAAGGTTGAATAACCCTAATCCTTTCATTTCTTCCCTTGCCTTCGGGCTCGGTCGCTCTGTGAATTCTCCTGTCCGAAATTCGCTAAAACAATGGTGGTAACAGCTCCCATGCTGCTACAGCTCTTCGTCCCTATCTATTTGTATGGTTTGGGAGTCGTGTTTTGCTATTAGCAGCTATAGGTTTGTGAAAGCCCCAGGGTTTATCCCTTTTGTTACCAGTTCCATCCCTGTCGCGGCTTCCATTGTCTGCATCTTTTGACTTAGTTCTGTAACAGCTTCCATTGTGGAATAATCCTTTTGCTTCTGCCAGTTGCTCATTTGGCGACGAGGAAGGGCTTACACCTTCTCTGCTCGTGGTTGACGGGATAATTACTGAGTTTGGAACTCCATTCAATTTCGCTGGTAAGCTACAGTTACTCCTTCGTCTTCCAGTTTAAAAGAAGTGGTTTAACAATATAAAGTCTGTAACTGATGTCACTTTGTCATTTGCAGGTTCTGGCCCTTCTCCAAGGCGTGGATGGCACAAGCTTTTGACGAAAGGCATCTCGGGTAAGCCTGGTTTTCACCATGGCACTTTCCTCCTTGTTGGTGGTCTGTATGGTTGGGGTTTTGGTTTGACTGAAAGGCACAGTGGCTATAGAAGCCTTGCTAAATCGTTTAACTGTATGTTTAATTGAAAATAATATGGTTTTAACCCGGTGTTGTATTTAAATGTTACGGCTTCGGTCGGTTTGGTAGCTATTTATTCTCCCTTTTTGGCACTTAGGTTTTTCTGCAGAAGAATTGTATTGTAAATTTTGAAGAGAACGAAGGCTGTGAGCCTGTTCTGTAGGTGAGGTTATGGCCTCGGGTTGTTAATACTGTACTCGTAATTTTGTGCTCAGGGTATTACCCAGGGTTTGAAATTTAACTTAATATAAGGTTTTTCCTATCCAACAGGCTTGTTTCTTGTATGCGTTTTTCTTTTGTTCTATGCTATGTACAGTAACAGGTAATTCGTTAGTTTTTAAACCACTTATACAGTGGATTTGTGACTCGGCTGTAGGCAGAAATATTGTCTTAAGTATTTAGCATTGGTTTTTTTTTTTTTTTTTTTTCTTCTGTGTAATTTAAGCTTTGATAATGTGACTTATTAAAAGTCCTTCTATAAATTTGAGCTTGTTCGTGGTGTATATTTTTAAATTCTATGTTTTTATACTCGCTTATAATGTGAACTCGAGCTGTGGCCATAGGAGAAAGTCAATGTCTTACTTCGTAGTATTGATTCTGCTTGTAAAATCTGGAGTGGTAGGGTTCTGTCCAAAATTTACAGTTGAGATCTGGGTTTTAAATACTTATTCTATTATTTTGATTATTACCCTATTGGTAATTTGAGAGTAAGAAGAGAAATGATATTACTAGGTTGTTTGAGCTCGACAATGAGCTAAAATACAGTTCTACTATTTATTTGGTTTTTAAACAATGACCAGGTTTCTATGAAAATGACTCTGTAGACAGAAATGAAAGTCAAGTGAAAGTTTGTACGTTAAAGCATTAGCTCGATAATGATTTAAACAGGGTTCTGCATATTGATTTGATTGTCATGTAAAAACTGGTTAATTTTAATTAGGGTTTGTGCATTGGTGTAGATAACCTAACTGTGGCTACAAATCCTCTGCAAGTTTATTTATCATGATATCAGTACTATAACTTTTGTTGTTAAAAGTATTTTTATTGTTTCCTACGACTGTTTATTTAATTCAGTAATATACAGAGTGCAATTATTTAAATGTAATCTTTACTTGTCTTATTCAATAATTATAATCAAGTAGGTTTGTAATTAGATTAATAAAATACTGAAAGTCTTACAATCGTGTTGAGTACATGATAGATACGTTGCTATATATGTAATAATAAATTACTACTTACGTATTACTATATATTGAATTCAGTATAAATACCTAAATAGTAATAATTACTCCTTAGCTGATAAACACAGTAACTCTGCCAAATCTAACTATGGCTATTCTAATTTTTTTAACTTTCTAAATAATTACTCCTCGGACATATAGGAATTAAACACAACATACATCCATCCATATATAATAAACATAAAGGAAATAAATAACAATCATAAAGCAATAAAATAACAGAACCTGTATAAGCTATGGACAACAACAACAATGGGAGGCTGTTCCTCCCTACCAACTCCTGGAGAGTGCCCAGATAGCACTTCTTAGGACCCCCGAGCTTGCTCTGGTCTCCCTTGCTGGAACTAGGTGCAGCAAAATAATTCACTCAGCCCAAACAACTATAATGGAACCAAGTTACTGCAACATTCCTCTCAAACAACTTCCTTACTGTAATTCCCTCTTCCTCAATGGGATTCCTGAATAACATTCACCTGAATGCTTTCTCCCTCTAGAACAAAATCGAACCCCCAACTCAGTTCATTGAGTACTATTTAAAAGATTGCCTAGGTCTTTGTTGGGTTAACTGTTAATTAATGAGCCACTTGCTCAGATTCCACTTTCTTGGGGAATCATGACCCCAAATATAGGGAAGTTGCCACCTGCAACTTAGGAAGTGTTTGAGGATGCTGCCACTTGTCATTTTCCTTTCCACCTAGTTCCATCCACCAGTTTGACCAGTAACCTCTTTTTAACAGCTCTCCCATGCTGTTGTCTCCATAATTCATTTATTAATAATAAAATATTCTGAATTACATTCCATTTCTAGTGACTCTGCTGAGTCATCAATTCCTACTTAGCATTAAATTTAACATAATGTCTCAGGAATATAATAAAACAATTACATAATTTTTACAAAATTGGGATATGTGACATACACACCCCCTTAAAATGTAACATCGCCCTCGATGTTACTTATTCCTCATCCTCAGCCACCTTCTGGAATAGATTTGGGTATGCCTCCCGCATCTTACTTTCCAGTTCCCAGGTGGCTTCTTCAGGACTAAGGTGCTTCCATTGCACCTTCAGCTGTCCAATTGTGCGGTTCCGTAGAGTAATTTCCCTCCTCCCGAGGATACAATCTGGTTCCACCAGAACTTCCCCTTCTGGTTCTACCTGTACAATGTTCCAATCAATAACATGAGTAGCATCATGAACATACCTTTTCAGAACAGAAATATGAAAAACATTGTGCACTTTTAAATTAGGTGGTAATGCTAGCTGATAAGCAACTTGACCAATTCTAAATAAAATTTCAAACGGACCACAGTAACGTGGTGCTAACTTTGCACAACTTCCCAATCTTAGGGAGCTCTTCTTAGGTCTTACCTTTATGAACACATGTTCACCCACCTGGAACTCTTTAGGAGTTCTTTTCAAATCTGCTTGACTCTTTTGCCGATCCTGGGAAATCTTCAAATTTTCCTGCACTTGATTCACAATCTGTTCCATTTCTTTTAATAATTCAGGTCTTAACACTAATCTATCTACTGGATTATTCCAAGAGATAGGAGTGTTACATTTACGCCCATACAAAATTTCAAAAGGACTGAACTTAGCTGACGATTGATAGTTGTTATTGTATGCAAATTCTGCTAAATATAAGTAATCCTCCCACTTACCAGGTTGATCCTTAACATACATTCTTAGCAGATCTTCCAATACCTGATTAACTCTTTCAGTCTGTCCGCCCGTCTGAGGATGGAAGGAAGTGCTTAAATTCAATGTTGTGTTTAATCCCTTAAACAAAGATTTCCAGAAAGTTCCGGTGAATTTAGGATCCTTGTCGGAAACAATAACCTTTGGGACACCATGTAACCTAAAAATCTGTTTCAGAAATATATCAGCTATATTTGCAGCCTTGTATGTGGTTTTAACAGGAATAAAGTGTGCTGATTTACTTAATTTGTCTACTACCACCATAATTGAATCATTCTGATTTTGATTTCTGGGTAATCCAGTAATGAAATCTAAGCTGATTATTTCCCACTTCCAACTAGGAATAGGCAAAGGTTGCAATAACCCAGCTGGATGATGATGTTCTGTTTTTACTTGTTGACAATCCAAACATCTAGCTATATACTCAGCTGTTTCAGATTTCATATTAGGCCAAAAATAATCTTTTCTCAACATGGTGACAGTCTTCTGGTATCCTGGATGCCCTGAGTAAGGGGTTTTATGAACTTCATCCAGAATTAACAATTTAACTTTAGATACATTCGGAACATACATTCTGTCTTTAAACAATAAAAATCCATCTTCATTTAAACTATAACCCTTTATCAAACTTTCTATAGGTTTTTCTTTAGCTGTGGCTTGTAAATTTTGATAAACTTCATCCAATTTTGTCCCTTTAGTCAGCTGTTCATTTAAATCAGAGGTATAAGTGCTGATAGCTGTTGTAAGATTCAGCTTTGCATTTCTGCTCAAAGCATCAACCACCTTATTTTCCTTTCCTTTTATGTGCTGAATTTCAAAATTGTATTCACTTAAGAAGGCCAACCATTTGGCTTGCCTTGCATTTAAGTTAGGCTGATCTAAAAGGTATTTTAGGCCCTTATTATCAGTCATTAAAGTAAACTTTCTGCCTATTAAATGATGTCGCCACATTTTTAAGGCATGAATAACAACAGCTAATTCTAAATCATAAGTGGCATAATTCGTTTCATGAATCTTCAGCTTCCTGGACTCATAGGCAATGACATGCCCATCCTGAGTCAACACTTCTCCTAGACCGTCATTACAAGCATCGGTGCAAACCACAAAATCCTTATTAGGATCTGTTATTCTTAGGATAGGCGCAGTTGTTAATAAAGTCTTTAATTTCTTAAAGCTTTCTTCACACTTCAAGTTCCAATCAAACTTCTTGCCTTTCTTTTGCAAGGAAGTGATTGGGTTGGCTATTTTTGAAAAGCCTTCAATGAATCTTCGGTAATAACCGTTAATTCCCATGAAGGACCTAAAATCTGTTACGTCTTTTGGTACTGGCCATTCTTCGATTGCACGGATCTTTTCAGGATCAACTGAAATCCCTTCCTTAGTCACTACGTGACCTAAGTACTGGATTTTATCCTTGAAGAAATCACACTTACTGAACTTCGCAAAGAGCTACTGTTCTCGCAATTCTTGTAAGACTATCCGTAAATGTTCTTTATGTTCCTCTTCGTTTTTAGAATAAATTAAAATGTCATCGATGAATACGACAACAAATTTATCTAAGTATTTATGCATTATGTTATTCATTAGGCACATAAAGACGGCTGGGGCATTAGTAAGCCCAAATGGCATTACGACAAATTTGTAATGTCCATACCTAGTTCTGAAAGCTGTCTTGAATATGTCCTTTTCTTTAATCCTCACCTGATGATAACCCGATCTCAGGTCTATCTTAGAGAACACCGTAGCTCCACGTAGCTGATCAAACAGATCATCTATGTGAGGCAACGGATATCTGTTTTTAATTGTCATCTTGTTCAGTTGACGGTAATCTATGCAAAGTCGCATAGTTTCGTCCTTCTTTTTAACAAATATTACTGGTGCTCCCCAAGGGGACAAACTGGGTCGAATGTAATTCTTATCTATTAATTCCTTTAACTGCGTTTTTAATTCGTTAAGCTCCAGAATATTCATACGATACGAAGCCTTTGAATTGGGCGCAGCACCGGGTACTAGTTCAATTGTGAAATCCAGTTCTCTCTTGGGAGGTAATCCTGGAATTTCCTCCGGAAAAACATCAGTAAATTCATTCACTATCGGAATATCCTCTATTGTTATCTGGCTTATTTCAGACTTAACTGCCTCATCTGTAATAGTTACAGCATAGGCCTTGCACCCTTTTCTGACTGCTCTTTTAAGTTGTAAAGCAGAAATCTGCCTGATTACTGTTTTCCTAGGAATAACTTTTACAGTTACAGGCTGTTCATTGCTATTTACACACGTAAAAGTTTTATCAAAACAGTTTAAAACTACCTTATGCTGTTCTAACCAGTCCATACCAATAAGTATGTCATACGAGCCAAGTGGCAGAATATTTAATTTAACAGTAGTTCTAAAATCCTTCATATCTAGATCACATTCCTTAACATAACAGTTCACCTTCCTTTTTGCCTCGGTAGCTAGTTGTACTGACCAAGAATTATCGAACCTTTCAACAGTCAGATTACATTTTTCTACTATCTGCGGTGAAATATAACTAAGGCTAGCACCTGGATCTATTAAAATAGTTACAGGGGTTTTGTTAACCATACCTCCTACTTCCACCATGGAATTTTGATAGTCAGCTTGGCAGTTCTCCAACGTTGCATTGATTCGGGGCATGGTACCTACAAAGTCTCCAACAGTCATTTCATCTTGTATAGTATGAATATTGCCATTTGGTTTCTTCCAATTCGGGCAAACTGATGCATAGTGTGGGCCATTGCATTCCTAGCACTTAACAAGCTCCTTTCGTTCAAAATTCTTAGTGTAATTTCCATGATTGTTAGAAACCTCCTTGCTGCCCTTGAAGTTGTTGGAATTATTAGTAGCTCCATTTTTGCTTCCCTGGAAGTTTTTACCATTAAAATGGTTTCTGTTCTTGTTATTCTTGAAATGTTTTTGGGGTACAAACTCCTTTTTCCTGTACTCCAGCTGATTACTGTTCTTTTTAGCCTTCCAGTTGGCTATTCCTTCTTTCTTTTTATTCTGTTCAAAACAGAAATTAGCCTTTCGCATAGCTTCTTCCAGAGTTTTGGGGTTATCATATTCGATTTTGTCCTTGATATGATATGGCAGGCAGCTAAGAAACTGCTATACCTTAGGTTTCTCTTCAACAAAATACGACACATATCTCAACAGACTTAAGAACTTACTGTTTAAGTCCTTCATCGTCATAGATCCTAGCTTTAACTCATAAAATTCCTTGGCCCTTTCTTCATAGTATTGTTCGGACATAAATTTATTTTTGAAGTATCTTTTAAACGTACTCCAATTGACCTCTTTTTCTTTGATCCCCTTGACCCTTTTCAAGTCTTGCCACCATATATCCGCCTTTCCGGAAAGGTTATAGATGGCCATTCTTGCCTTCAGCTGATTTGAATAGTTGTATATCTGGAAATATTTTCTCATCCCGGATAACCAGGATTCTGCCTCTTCTCCTATCTCAGATTCTCCATTGAAAGTTGGGGGTTTTATTTTCTTAAACTCCCCGGAAATCTCTTCATAAGGCCTGAACTTCTTCTTTCTGTTATACAACTCAGCCTCACTACTGTCACTAGCAGTGTGATAGCTTTGTTGTTCCCTTCTTCCTTCAGATGATGAACTGCTGTCTGATTTAACTAGTTTCACCCTTTTAGACCTCTTTTGATGACTAGCTCCTTCAGATTCAGTTCTTTTGCTTCTTCCTTCTGTCTGAAATTTTTCTATCAATAATTGATTTAACTGCTCTTGAGTTTTCAGAATCCTTTCATTATCCTTCTTGACTGTTTCTATCTCAGTCTTTAAACCTTTTATGGTCTGCATCAGTTCCGAGGAGTGAGCAATTACCTCCTCTATCACAGGTTCTCTGGACATCTGTCTTGTCTCAGTGTTTGGAGATTCCTCCTCAGCATATTCTCCTAGCTTCTCCATACCTGTCTGTTAGATTCAGAAAAAGAAATTTTTCTGCTCTGTTTAAGTGAAACAAAAATACAAATTAGTACATTATATATTTATATATATAAATTTTCTTTTTATTGTCACCGTTCTGCGGAAACTAGTTGGGCCACATCAAGGCCTAGTATTTGAACCATGCTTTGATACCACATGTCAAAACCCATAAATTCAGAAAAATTTAAAATTTTTAAAATAGCATGTAATATTAATAAATGCATTCATTGATCTGTTTGATTTGTTAACATGATCTTAAATGTGTCTGAATGATCTGTTGTTATACTTAGATTTCGTTATGAGTTTCTTTACCATTGCTGATTGTTTTTCTGCTTTTCAACCACAAGGGGGAGTTGTCATAGCAGACTGGGATTACTTAGCTTCCGAGCTAATGCATCAAATTGTCTTTCTCTTACAGATATACAGGTAAAGTACGGGTCGCTGCAAATAATCTTTAAAGCATTAGAATTTATTTAACTGTACCAAAACATTCAATAAAAGTCGAACATGCTAGATAGGTTGTCAAGTGTTTAAAGGTAGAAATCCCTTCCGGTGATATTCATGTAATCTTATTGATAGAGAGTTGGAATTTACATGAGAATATGATATCTATTGTTCTTGATCAAATGACTTAAGTATCCCTATGGAGTATTGTTTCCTTGATATTATTATTGTGTTGCAATGATATCTCTTATCTAGCACTGTATAATGTCACTAGATTAAGATATTCAGACCACTTTTACTTATATGTTGTTACTGTATGATGCCAAGTTAAATAGACTTGAATTACAATTTCGATTTACAGCTTGAATGCACAGGAAACATATGATATAAGTCTTCTCCTATCATTTTAGGGGTTTAGCATTGATTATAAACTACTTCTATTTGTAAGATCGACGGTTGATAAATTTTGTAAGCACCTTCAGGCTTAGTCCTAAATCATCATGATTGATTTCATTTATGATCCTTTCAGACTATATTGTCACCAGGTATGGTTATAATAAATCACCTAAATCTGCCTAACAAACAATTCACTTTAACATCCTTGTACTTCTTGGGTATGAAGAGTAACAAGTCTAGTCATTATTACAAAGAATTCAAGGACTTATTTAAGAAGCTAAGAATATAGTAATAACAACAAATATTACTCCAATCTACACCTCAATTTCTTATAGGCTTATTAGAAAATGTTTTATCTCTTGTCTTCCACAAGGGACTAGGGTATAGGGCAAAAGGTGAAGAGTTTTTAAGGAACACTTCATAGATAACATATTAACCACATTGTTATAACCATTCTAAATAAAAATCATTCCTTTTTGTCTTAAATTACCTTCACGACTGAAAATTCTAACGATAATTGAATTGCAAGTTTTAAAAAATGTAAGGTAACATTTTCATTATAAGAATAACAAGGTTCATGGTATTATCTTAATGTTTTAAATGTTAAAAGGACAACAAGTGAACTATGGTTTTGCCATCAATATAGATAACCATGAGATAAATATGTTTACCCAAGCTATGATATTAAATGGGTAAAAATGATGGAAATTTCATCGAAGTCATGGACACTATTGACTAATGCATGATCTTATTGAATGTAGGGAAAGGTGATATTATTCACTATGCAAAGTTTGTTGGCATTGTTTTGGATCATGGATTATATAAAACAATTTCGAACTATGGTGTCACGACCTTAAGGGAATATCCATGTTATCATTTTAATTGGAAAACAAATGATGAAGTTCTCGTCGTAGAAACTATGAAAGGTTGACCCACTGCATGGGAAATATTAAAAAGGGTACGTGGCTGTTTCAGATCCAAGTGTTGATGATATAAAAGTTTGACTACCCCTAATCCTTTCATTTCTTCCCTTTCCTTCGGGCTCGGCCGCTCTGTGAATTCTCCTATCCGAAATTCGCTCAAACAATGGTGGTAACAGCTCCCATGCTGCTACAGCTCTTCGTGCCTATCTATTTGTATGGTTTGGGAGTTGTTTTGTTTTGCTATTAGCAGCTATAGGTTTGTGAAAGCCCTAGGGTTTATCCCTTTTGTTACCAGTTCCATCCCTGTCGCGGCTTCCATTGTCTGCATCTTTTGACTTAGTTTTGTAACAGCTTCCATTGTGGAATAATCCTTTTGCTTCTGCTAGTTGCTCATTCAGCGACGAGGAAGGGTTTACACCTTCTCTGCTCGTGGTTGACGGGATAATTACTGAGTTTGGAACTCCATTCAATTTCGCTGGTAAGATATAGTTACTCCTTCATCTTCCAGTTTAAAAGAAGTGGTTTAACAATATAAAGTCTGTAACTGATGTCACTCTGTCATTTGCAGGTTCTGGCCCTTCTCCAAGGCGTGGATGGCATAAGTTTTTGACAAAAGGCATCCCGGGTAAGCCTGGTTTTCACCATGGCACTTTCCTCCTTGTTGGTGGTCTGTATGGTTGGGGTTTTGTTTTGACTGAAAGGCATAGTGGTTATAGAAGCCTTGCTAAATCGTTTAACTGTATGTTTAATTGAAAATAATATGGGTTTAACCCGGTGTTGTATTTAAATGTTACGGCTTCGGTCAGTTTGGTAGCTATTTATTCTCCCTTTTTGGAACTTAGGTTTTTTTGCAGAAGAATTGTATTGTAAATTTTGAAGAGAACGAAGGCTGTGATCCTGTTTTGTAGGTGAGGTTACGGCCTCGGGTTGTTAATACTGTACTCGTAATTTTGTGCTCAAGGTATTACCCAGGGTTTCAAATTTAACTTAATATAAGGTTTTGCCTATCCAACAGGCTTGTTTCTTGTATGCGTTTTTCTTTTGTTCTATGCTATGTATAGTAATAGGTAATTCTTTAGTTTTTAAACCACTTATACAGTGGGTTTGTGACTCGGCTGTAGGAAAAAATATTGTCTTAAGTATTTAGCATTGGTTTTGTTTATAAGTTTTTTTTTTTGTGTAATTTAAGCTTTGATAATGTGACTTATTAAAAGACCTTCTATAAATTTGAGCTTGTTCGTGGCGTATATTTTTAAATTCTATGTTTTTATACTCGCTTATACTGTGAACTCGAGCTGCGGTCGTAGGGGAAAGTCAATGTCTTACTTCGTAGTATTGATTCTGCTTGTAAAATCTGGAGTGGTAGGGTTTTGTCCAAAATTTACAGTTGAGATATGGGTTTTAAATACTTATTCTATTATTTTTATTATTACCCTATTGGTAATTTGAGAGTAAGAAGAGAAATGATATTACTAGGTTGTTTGAGCTTGACAATGAGCTAAAATATAGTTCTACTATTTATTTGGTTTTTAAACAATGACCAGGTTTCTACGAAAATGACTCTGTAGATAGAAATGAAAGTCAAGTGAAAGTTTTTACGTTAAAGCATTAGCTTGATAATGAGTTAAACAGGGTTTTGCATATTGATTTGATTGTCATGTAAAAACTGGTTAATTTTAATTAGGGTTTGTGCATTGGTGTAGATAACCTAACTGTGGCTACAAATCCTCTGCAAGTTTATTTATCATGATATCAGTACTGTAACTTTTGTTGTTAAAAGTATTTTTATTGTTTCCTACGACTGTTTATTTAATTCAGTAATATGCAGAGTGCAAGTATTTAAATGTAATCATTACTTGTCTTATTCAATAATTATAATCAACTAGGTTTGTAATTAGATTAATAAAATACTGAAAGTCTTACAGTCTTGTTGAGTACATGATAGATACGTTGCTATATATGTAATAATAAATTACTACTTACGTATTACTATATATTGAATACAGTATAAATACCTAAATAGTAATAATTACTCCTTAGCTGATAAACACAGCAACTCTGCCAAATCTAACTATGGCTATTCTGATTTTTTTAACATTCTAAATAATTACTCCTCAGACATATAGGAATTAAACACAGCATACATCCATCCATATATAATAAACATAAAGGAAATAAATAATAATCATAAAGCAATAAAATAACAGAACCTGTATAAGCTATGGACAACAACAGCAATGGGAGGTTGTTCCTCCCTACCAACTCCTAGAGAGTGCCCAGCCAGCACTTCTCAGGACCCCCGAGCTTGCTCTGGTCTCCCTGGCTGGAACTAGGTGCAGCAAAATAATTCACTCAACCCAAACAGCTATAATGGAACCAAGTTACTGCAACATTCCTCTCAAACAACTTCCTTACTGTAATTCCCTCTTCCTCAATGGGATTCTTGAATAACATTCACCTGAATGCTTTCTCCCTGTAGAACAAAATCGAACCCCCAGCTCAGTTCATTGAGTACTATTTAAAAGATTGCCTAGGTCTTTGTTGGGTTAACTGTCAATTAATGAGCCACCTGCTTAGATTCCACTTTCTTGGGGAATCATGACCCCAAATATAGGGAAGTTGCCACCTGCAACTTAGGAAGTGTTTGAGGATGCTGCCACTTGTCATTTGCCTTTCCACCTAGTTCCATCCACTAGTTTGACTAGTAACCTCTTTTTAACAGCTCTCCCATGCTGTTGTCTACATAATTTATTTATTAATAATAAAATATTCTGAATTACATTCCATTTCTAGTGATTCTGCCGAGTCATCAATTCCTACTTAGCATTAAATTTAACATAATGTATCAGGAATATAATAAAATAATTACATAATTTTTACAAAATTGGGGTATGTGACAAACACCCCAAAAAAAATCACAAAAATTTAAAACTTTTTCTACGTGACAATATTGCTTATTTAGTGTATGCGGAAATGGAAAAATACATGAGATGTTATTTTGCTGTCCTAAAATACCATACTTGTTTATTGAATGCAACTAAAAGAAATTAGCTTAAGTCTTGATGTTATCCAAATCTAGATATGCTGCTACAAAATCTACTGTTGTTGTTTATGAATGAAGAAATATCATTTGAATAATGTTCTTTTGTTTGATTGATGAAGGGGTCCTTTGGATGCCCCGAGGCTTACTTAGCATACGTGCTAAAGCATGTGAAAGTGTTCTTGTTGTAGAAAGCAGGTGATGTATTTACTTTCAGCCTGCGTCCGATAGTTTTTCTGTACTGCTAAATAGAACGTTTTGGAAAGTGATATGCACAGGTAATCCCATGGTGAGAACCGTACTTATTAGTTTGATTATCCAAGTTACAAGGTAAAACGTCTTTGAGCGACAAAAACAAAGTATTGCGCAGTAATAGCATACTACTATTTCCTTAAACATTTGCATAAATACATATATGACTTGGTAGACCTATTCTATGATCTAACTGCAAATTTGTTTGGGCTATCATTAAACTCTTTATGAAAACAATTAGCACAACTATGTGATAAAATTAGGTGCAATAGTGTGACTCTATGTGATGATATGCTATCCTAGTGAACTACCCACTATTTGATACTATGCAAAAATGCGATATCAAACAAACTTTATTTGATACTTTGTGAACTTACGATACTATATGATTGGGGTTATCATATTATGTGAAACCATACTATAAACAAATCCTATGCAAAGGTATTAATGTGCAAGTAATACGAGTAATATGAAACTAACATTATACTACGTTATTATCATGGTAACTTCATGAATTACGATACAATCTACCCAACAAATGTTTATTATGATAAAATTAAATGACTTGGTGGTAATGTATACAGGTTGGCGGACAATTAATAATCTACCTACAGTATTAAATGCATGGGCCGTCGTGGTAATGGGATTCCACAGAGGATTGTACTAACGGTTCGATCATGTGTCCAATGGTGTTTAAGTCTAAACTTAAGTTGAATCGTTAACTGTTGGTTCATTGGTTGACTAGTTGGCTCCATGGTGGCTTGAACGTGGCAATTGTAATGATCGTAGTGATTAATGTGGTAGATTGCTTGGAAAACGTGATACCTGTCTATTGATCTTCACCGTTGGATGATAGAAAAATCGAGGGTTTATGTTAAACCCTAACTCCACTATGTAATGCGTTTTTAATGAATACCTTTTTCCTTGGCATTTGGCATTAGTAGCTTTGTGTTTCCCAGCTGACAGGTTGAGGGTTTGTAGGTTCTCTGTTTGTTTTTTGGAGGTGTTAAGTCCGGGTTTTGAACCCGTGACCTGAAGCAAGTTCTTCAGCCACGTCCATAACAGATATAATGTATCCTGCATGACGTTCTAGCAACTAGATTTATGTTGGTTTGAGAGCAGAGTCTAAAACTTAAGCATCCAATGCAGTTTGTAGTTGAGGATTTAGTTAGAGTTTTCTCCTTCCTCAACATACGATTGTTAAGTTACAGTGCCAAGCTATTGTTGTTGGTTGGCGTTTTTGGTTCTACGTCACAAATAAGGGTAATGTAAACGTAATCCAATCCTGTGGCTTTGAAATTTCGTGTTAAAGTATCTTTGGTTTCTTTAGTGGATACTGGTCAAGTAAAAAAAATGGTTTGAACCACTCTCCACGGTTGTTGCAGGTATTTAGATTTCGCGGTTCCTTTGGCAAGGAAGACAATGGAAGGCTACGGCTACCCCATCCGGTAAGCCTCAAAGGTTACCCTGTAACTCTAGTTGGAAGAAAATGGTGGCCTTCATGTTTAAAAATATAGACCTCGCGTTTGGTTTTGAGTATTTGTTATTTGTTGAGATGTCTGGGCCCAAAGTGAACTGGGTATGAATCCTTTGATTTGATGTTTGAAGAACTCGAGCTCTCTTCGGTTTTCTTTTGGAAAAGATGTGGAATTGGCTCTTAATGCCGACTTGCATACTGTAACTGCTATGTGTTTCGAGGAATGAGAATGGGTGTTTGAAACTTTAAAAGAAAGTTCGGCATATGAGTAGTTCCAAAGTATTATAATGATACTGTGTTTTTATTTAGGGAATTTTTCTAAGATCGTGTTTGACTAAATCTGTATACCTTGTTGTGTTTAGAATCCGAGCATCAACTGTTTGCAGTGTTTATGTTTAAAATGTTTCTAAAACAATGGAATAATATGCAACCTGGAATGCTACTGAAAAATCGTTATTAAGGAAATGATTGTGATTTTAAAAGTTTAGTTTGTTTACTTCAATGCTATCGTTTTGCAGTGAGAAGATATATACGAACCCTTGTCTAACAATTCTCTGTGTTTAACTTTGTTGTACCAAAAGATGGTGTAAAACTAGGTTTGCAACTTTCAAGTGATAAAATAGTAATATGTGTGCGGTTAAAAGAATGAGAGGTATTTTCATGGTAATGAATGCTGTAGTGAATAAAATGCTAGGGTTAGGGTTTGATGTTTCTTCTTGACAGAGTCTTAGCAATGAGTTGGGGTCTGCTAATTCTATTTATATTTAACCTACAGTATCAATTACTATGTAAATGTTTGGTTTTGAATTCTAGTTATCGTTAAGATACCAAATTTTGAGTATGTTGAGCTAGGGAATGGAATAAGTGGAAATCTATTTTAACTTAAAGATAATGTCATAAGGTCTGACATGAGCTTAAATGATGAAGAATGAGAACTATGATGTGAAAGAAAATATTGAACCCTAGCTTTAAGATAAGGAGCTTTGTCTGCTTATCAGTTCTGTACATACAATAAAAGAATATCTGAAATGACAGTGGACTTTTTAAAAGATTTAAATGTAAAGTCTCAAACCCTAAGTTGATAATATGATGTTTCTTGTTTGTCTATTTGTCCTAAATGTAAAACGATGAATACAACAACATCTATAGGTATTCTTTGGCAATAACATTTAGAAAACATGAATGTACAGAATTAGAAAAGAATTCCTTGTCTAATATAATCTTCTGTTATATCTATAAATTTTGATTTACTTTTCTATTGATGTTAAGAATGGGACAAGAGTAGTACTGCGAGTAAAGTAGTAAAAACACATTTTAATGTTAGTAGATAATGTACAGAGCATTTAAAAAGAATTAATACTTTCATCACCATGGCATTTTGCCTATCAGCTCTCATCTACTTAATTTGTTTCTGTACTAGAGTACGATGCTATTTCTTTTTGCATGGGGAAAAATACAGAAACTATTTTATTCAATCAAGTCAAATTATACAAAATTGTTAGTTTACACAGGAATCGAAATAACTTATGAAATAAACAATGAAAGTTATATAATCAGTAGTACTGTAAAATACAAAATTAACTAGATAACAGAACTTAAAAATAAAACAGATAAGACATTAGAACCTATAACTGATGATAGGACCGAAAAACACCCAAGGAGGCCTGTTCCTCCCAACCTGCTTCAGAAGAAGCAGCTCAGTTGCTGACTTCTAATGAACCCCCAAGCCTGATTACTGATCCAATAAGTGGGTGGAAAACTGTGTAGAAGCAAGGCACTCAAAATACCTTCTCCACTCGGTATCAACCTCCTGTAAAATGCCTTCTCCACTTAGCAACAACCTCCATAACTCACTAAGAGTTTTGGCAGACTCACAACATGATCAACCCTAGCCTATCCCCTCATCAGATCTCTTGAGAGCAAACAACAAAACCTCAAGGTAAGTTTCCTCGTCAGGAAAAGTGATGAACCTCGGTTCATAATATGATGGATAATATATAGACTGCCTAGGTATTTTGGTGGTCAGTTTAGAATAAATGAGCCTCAAGCTCCAGTCCCATCTTTCAGGGCACTAAGACCACATTTTAAGGGAGTTGTGTCATACCAACAGTTAGTTAGTTGCATCATGATGCTGCCACTTGTCCATTGCCTTCTACCCCAGATTCCATTCCACCTAGTAGATCAGTAACCACTCTTTCAACAGTCCCCTTAGGTGTTTGTCTCCTATTTTAATTATTAAATAATAAAATATTGTGCAAATTACAATCATCCTTGGACACTTTTCCAAAATATAAAACTTTATAATAAAAGTCAACACAAAGTTTTTTAGCATAAATTGTTTTTCAGCAATTAGGGTACGTGACATCACTCTTAACCTTTAAACCTTTTATAAAGTTCATCAAATCTTCATAATTTTGGTCTAACTAGTATTTTTTTTTTTTTTTAATTATTGATGTCAGGTTCCTATCCCCTCCACCCTCCACCACCTTCCTCCACCACCATCCCCTCCACCTTCCACCACCTTCCTCCACCACCTTGACGATGAAAGTCTTAATATGCCAATATAGCTCTACCATTTTCAAGAACTTTGTCTACCAAATTTGGTAGATACTTGTGTCAGGTATCTAGTCCCAAAGATCAACATTATGCTTAGGAGAGGTATAGCCCACTTATCTCACACCATTTTTTCAATTAGCTCAACCTATTGCTTAATATCGAGCCTAAGAATTGATGGTGGTATACCTCCACTACTGCCATATCCTTTGCATAGTATTTGGTTATATATGGTTTTGTCTCACACTCCCTTTTAAAACCTACCTATTTATGGTTAGCCTCTTCTTAACCTTTTTTTTAATCCCTTCTCCCAAAATATTCACCTCACCTTCATCCTTAGCCTCCATCTTGTCTAAGAGAGTAATAAAGCCATCAACTAATGACCTACTATTTCCAACCTCTACGCTATATAGCTGTGGGCCTTATTTGAAGAGTTATAAATGCATAAACAAATTGATACAAATTGACCCAAATTAAAAATAACTTGACTTAACAAACTCCTCCAAATTGAAGATGAGGTTGAAATAGCCAATAGCTCCCTCCCATAAGAATCCTGAATCCTCTAACTCCACCGAGAAACATCCATCATTTCTCTACATTGAAACACTCATCACTATCTCAAACCTGCAACTCCTTCTTACCATCATACTCCACATGAGTGTATTAGTAATGATTTGAAACGAAAAGAACAACTCAATATTGGAGAATCGAGTTTGAGTCATATCCTTGAGACTTCTTTATGCTTCCTTCATACACCCTCATCACAAACCAAATATATAGAGACTACTCTAATGCTTATCCTTTAGTAAGATGTAACCATATTCCCCCCTTACTTACTTGAGACACTTTGAACGTAAGATCTGATATAAAATATTAAATGCCAACTGTTAGTATTGAGTATAATTTCGTACCAACAAAAAACATGTTCATTCAAACTAATGTTAAAACACTATAATAAAAGTTACAATATGCTCTAGGTACTTAGTGTGTTCCATTAATTATATTTTAGCATTCTTCATGTTAATGTACAAAAAATATACCATCAATCGTTGTTATTTAGTGCGAATTACAATTTGTTTTATTTTGACAGTGTCACTCTTTAAGTGATGTAACGATTTGTAATTTGAAAATTTCCGTTCACTTGTTTTCAATGTAGCCTAAACGACGTTTGACGATTTGGCTTGGTTCTTTAGTATTTTTCGCTTTAAAAAAATTAGAGTTTTGCTTAATCTTGATGCCATATAAAAAATTAGATTTTTGCTTAATTTTGATGCCAAAAAAAAAAATAGATTTTTGCTTAATCGTGATGCCATAAGGTATTGGACGGAAACAAAATAGTCGATTATTTAAACTCCTTTATTTTTTCTCTACCTATTTATACAATTTGTTTTATTTTAACAATGTCATGGGTGAAGTAATTTATAAATTGCAATATTCCATTCACTTATGTTATTCGTTATTTGATTGTTCATAATTACTTTATGCTGGTAATTAATGTAATAGTAAATTTTCCTTTTTCTTTTTAGAGTAAGGAAAACAAATCAAAATTTTGCTTGCAACCATTTCTATATCGTATTTTTCATTAATGTTCACACAAATCTTTGTCCAAAAAATTATGGATATGTTTAGAAGTTGCATATTGGGTAGGACAATGGTAACATATGTTTATATAAACTACATTTTCAATATGGTTCAATTGTATTTATTTACTTTTAATAGTATATATAAAAAAAATCATATTAAAATATGTATTATTTAATGTATTAAGTGGTGATTTTTTAAAAATCAACACTTGAGTGAGATTAAGTTAATGATGGTCTTTAAATATGGAAAAACAACATGTTGATTTGGAAAGATGATTTAAGATATTTTCATAATGAATTTTAAAATGATATAAAATGATGAAATGTAGGAAATCAAGTTAAATTCTAAAATATATATGTTTTATTTATATAATTTTTATATAAATATATTAAATTTGAATGTTTTTCTAACTTTAATAATTTTATTTTAATTTTATTTTAAGGCAAAAGATAATGTATATGTCTGATTAGTGCATGTGTTGAGTATCTAAAGGACGATTTTTAAAATTGTAGAGAGCTGATTGTTCTTGTGCATGGCCATTTTTTGAAAATGTATAATGTTAGTTTTATATTTTTTTTAGTTTAAGAAAGTCAATATACCCTTGAAATTATGAGGTCTTGCATTAGTGGGGTATGATGGTGTTAACATTATATATATATATATATATATATATATATATATATATATATATATATATATATATTTTCTAGTGTAGACTATAATTTATTTTAAAAAATGGATCAAACATGAAAATGTTATACCATGAACATTAGACATATGTATTTTTGGATTTTTATACCAAGGAAAATTTTAGGGGCGGAATTTATCCCATGGGCTATTTTTAGACTTTTTTTTCCAATTTTTTTTTTGTCACTTTGCCTTTTTTTCAAAGATGATTCACCCAAATTCCATGTGAATTTTTTTACTCTAAAAATCACAAAAACTATATAAAGTCCTTCGAAATTTGAACATTTTTTTTTAAAAATCGCCAAACATTTTATTGTTGCAAATTCAAAAATTAGTTAGATTCACAAGTTTTTTACACTTTGAGAAAATTATGGATCCTTAAATTTTCCATGTTTGACACTTATTAAGTCAAAAATAGGTTAAAAATAGTAAACAATAATATATATTTTTTTAAAATCATATATTTGTAATCTACATTCATGAATCTATATGTTGCAATTTCATAAATGTAGTATTTGTGCTACCTATATAAAAATAACATAAAAAATGCAAGTATTGAGAAGCATTGTGAAAAATGGAGTTTTTATGTGTTTGCAACCCAAACCACTAAGTTTGTCTTTTGAAACTTACATCTGAACCAACCAAGTCAACAAACACATAATTTAGAATTGAAAGTGATTCCAAAATAAAGTTGAATTCAAATAACATGAACTTACTGTGAAATCACAAGGGCATTTTGAGCATGCGTGCTATTGGCAATTTGATGGGCTCTAATAAGCCCATACCTAGTGCTAAAAAATGATAATGAAATACACATCCCTGGTTAGAGGAAAGATATGCATTCAATAAATCATTTGCAGTGGTTCAAACTTGCATAATTATTTTCCCCATATGTCTAAAGTATTCCTTTACTGCCTAAGGCCTAAGTTTCATCCCATGACCATGATGAAGGCCTCAAGACCATACATAGTGTCAAAAACCTCATAACAATATAAATATCCTTTCTTGGAGGCTAAGGATACCTTGGAAAGGTAGTTGGTGGTGATTCAATGCATTATTCTTGGCCCTAGTCTAAGGTCTGAGTTTGCTTCCTTGTTCATAAAAATTTTAATGATGCCCATATTCTCACTGGAAGGCTAAAGATCAACACAAGAGCTAATTTATCATGGTATGTGGTGTCATTCATGGACCTTGAGCTCTAGAAGTTTCCTTTAGAGACTAATGCATAAACTTCCTCAATTAACCATGGTTAATGCTCATCCCCCCATACATAGTGCTAGAAAAACCATAATGGTTCCCATATTCTCACTTCGAGTCCAAGGATACCCTTAGGATGCCACGATGAAATTATATTCCTTGGATGCCTAGAAGCTTCATTTAGGGCCTCATTCTTTAGTTTCCTCCCTTGACCATGTTCAAGGCCACATGATACAACATTGTTGCTAAAAACCTTTTATTAGGGCTTATATCCCCTCTCAGAGGATAAAGATCCAAAAGTAAGGTTCTATGTTGTGGTTTGAGGTCATGTTCATGTTCCTTGAGCCCGAGAAGCTACATTTAGGGCCTTATGCTTTAGTTTCCTCCCCTGACCATGGCCAATGCATCGGGAACAATATTGAGTGCTAAATAATCCTAACTATTTTCACATTCTAATGAGGTCCTCGGGATTGGTTTTCCTCCCTCATCCATGTCTAGCAACTCAAAACTCATTTTTGGTGTTCAAATATTTCTAATGATGCTCATATTATCACTTGAAGGAAAATAATTCCATAAATAGATATCATCAGTGCTTTGAGGCATGGCCTCGAGTCTTAGAAGCTACCTTTTAGGACAAGTGTCTATGTTTCATTGACTAACCTTTGTACAAACATTAAAACTAATATCCGAGTTCTCTAAAATCCCCAATGGTGCCAATATGTCGACTGAGAAGAAAATAATCTATGGATATTTTTTTATTATAATTATTTTTGGACAAAGGATTGCAAATACACATTAATAACATAGGTGTGTTCCTAAGCGTGCATGCATTTTTTTCGAGGATTTGTCAGATGAGTTAGCAAGCCATGGTTGCAATTCAAGGGTACTAAGTTGATAGAAAAAAGAATTGGGGAGTTTTGAGGTCTAAAATGGGCCTCCTAAGGGAAATAATAAAATAAGAGTTAAAATAATAGAATAAGAATTTTGAATTTTGGAGGGGGGAAATTAAAAAAAAAATGTTTTTTCTTAAATCCTATTTTTGACATATCTCCTTATTGGTTTACCCAAATTTCATGTTTGGGCACTTGCTGAATGTGGAATTAAATTCCACATCCAACGAATACCCGTGCATGGCATACTTTTGAGGCACCCACGACATGGAAAACAAAAAAAATCAAATAAAAAACATATTTTAATACATAAAATACGTTTTTTATTGAATTTTTCATTTTCTATGTCGCGAGTGCCCCAAAAGTATGTAGTGTGGTTATGCGTTGGTTGAGTATTTGAATTTCGTATCCAACGAGTATCCAAACTTGAAATTTGGGTAAACCGATAAGGATATATGTTGAAAATACAATAAGAAAAAATAGTTTTTTCTTTTTCCCTCCAATTGTTTTTACAAATTTTACCTCATGGTTGGCATCATCATCTTCAATCCAGTTGGTTCTTATACAGTGAATTTTGATGGTACATTTTTTTGTTTTGAGGCCCATTTTTTACCTCAAAACTCCCATAACGAATGTGTGTTCACTTTATAAGAATGTACATGCATTATTTTGTGAGCGTGTTTGAAAAAAATTCCATTGTCGTTTTTGTGTTCATCAATAACTTACAAGCCCCCACTTAATATTACACGTCGAATATATATTAAAAATATGAATGAATATTAATCTAATATCCAACTATTAAGGAACAATGAATTGACTTGAGAAAACTAAGGTGAGCAATGAACTCAGAAAACAAAAGTGATCAATGAACTAAGTTATAATGAGTAGATTGAAGGACATATGTGCCATTCTCTCTAATTGAAGGACATATGTGATTCTCTCTAACAACTATTAGGTACAATTCATTTTTGACTTATTGAATGTTAATAGAATGAGCTATTGTAATCATGTTAATCATAAAGTAACCATTGTAAATCTGTAACGTCCCTAAATCAACAAAAATTTAAAATTTTTCCTGTATGGCTAGCATTGTCTATTCAAGCAAATATTTAACAAATTCACTTCAGTACTGGGAAATAAACATGAGACTCATTGGCACAATGAGAATACATGGTTTAAGCAAATTGGTTTATGATTCACTGTTTAATTAAATTAGATGTGGTCGTCTTCTATTTTATGGTTCTGCGGTATCGATGTAATGGCATAGTATACAAATGAACCTCAAATGATTAACATCTTAGACTGATCGATCAATTTAGTAGTTGTATAAAACTTAATGGTCTTTATGTATGCATCTTGCTTATAGTTTAACTATATGTGTGATTTGAATTTCTAAAGTGTTGAAACCCTTATGTTATTAGTTTAGGATTGATGGAATTCATGAAGAGAGTAAGAATACTTGGAATTTTAAGTTGAGTTGTTGAGTTTACTGGCAGGGCTGCCGAGAGGTAAGAGGTGAGTGATGTTTTACCCTAGGCTTACTTAGAAAATTTTGCTAAAGCATCAAATCGAACATTGTTTTACAGGTGTAGTGAAATGAAGACCCTACACTAACTTCCTAAACTTGGCTACCTAGAAACAATCTAAACTTATGAAATCAAAATGGACAAAAGGAAACTTTAGATTAAATCTATGTAATAAAAGAATGGAAGCTTGAACATTTTCATGACCCTAACTATAGAGATGGGTAAAGTATTACAGCACTGGTGGGGTTTGTTGTAGCATTGAATGCTACCCATGTGATATTCACATGTTTGCTTGCCAGCTGGATGAGGGTTTAACCCTTGGCCCTAGCGACCAGTTTGATCAATTCGTGGTTTTGGAGTTTGGTTGGCAGCCTCCTGTTGTGCTCAGGTTCAATGGAGCTCTACGCTTTGACCTGAGCTACGCTCATGGTCAACGTATTCACTGGTACTCGACATAGATATGGAGAACACCTGGGTCAAGATAAGGTAAGCTGCTTCTTTTTAAACAATGGTTTTTAGTATGCTTTCGTTATAGGTGGTATTAGTTTTTTGTATTTAACTCGTGGTTTTGTGACTCTTACTGGTAGGGTTTGCAGGTAAGGATGGTCTCTGCATTTTGGGATGGAGTTAATAGGGCATAGAAGATTGGACTTAGTGTAAAACTAGTAAGCCCAACACTCCTCATGGCTCGTCTCTCCCTCTCGCAACAAAGGAAAATATATTGAAATGTTCTAGCTTGGGGTTTTAACTTGTAATGAAGAAGTGCCCTTCAGGGTTTTAGGTTTTGGGTGAATTTTTTGGTCATGCCTAGTCTGGTTAGCGTAAGTGAAGGCGATTGTGGGTTTTGATTTGGGTCTTCTCAGCTTATGGGCATGCCGACCATTGTTTGTAATTTATTTTAAATATTTAAGTTGATACAGTGGTGGATTTAATTGAAGGGATAAACCATTAATGGTTTTGTTTTAATACTGTAGATTACGTTTCTTCTCTATGGTTTGAATGGAATGGAATTGTAAAATCTTCAAAGCTTAACAGGCTCTTATACATAGCATTGGGGGTTTAGATGAGATAATTGGTATTTGTAATCTAATGTATTCGTAATTTTGTCTAGCATGGCTCTCAAATTAAATGTATTGCTCTTATGTTTTGAAATCGTGCTTCGTTGGTTTAAATGCTTTTGTTAAACTCTTTTGTTCTCTGGTTTTCATACGCATGCTCTAGTTAGCTATGTCTATGAAATCGTGACTCTATGAAAAGAATTCTTAAATTGGAAAAATACAATGTATTTTGTCTCTAATTTATACTTCGTTTCTTTTTAAAATGGGAATGATGGTGGCTCTGTAATTTTTAGGCATTTCCTTTTGATTAAGAGTGTAATGGCTTTGCGTTTCATTCCAGTGTATTGATAGCTCTTTTAATGTTTATTTAAAACGATGTTGAGAGCGTTAGCTCTGTCATTGCATGTGTTTGGTCCTTAGGTGACCTCTGCCTAGATTTAAAAAGAAATGAAACCCCTGTTGATTTTGTGAGGGCATGGAATGCCTCTGTGAGTTACTTTTAAAGGATGAATGTACTTAAAGATTTAAAGAACGGCTAGGTCCTTCGTTTAGATTCCACGATGTAACATATGGTGAAATACTTAGATGTTGAGTTGATCTTTTAATTTAGGTTTGAGATCCTTCAAGATAAATGATTGATGAAAGCAATGGATGATTCCAAATTTGGTCTGTGTTTTTAGTTTAATTTATAAAATTTGATGTTGATTTTAAAAGTGTTTTGGTAGGGTTTCGTGGATCCTTGGCAGATCTCTGTTTATAGTTAATTACTAAATATTTTAAATTCTATACTCTTTAAAATATTTAATCCTACATTTATAAATTTAAAGAACTAAATATTGATGTGAAAGTTTAAGATGCGATTTAGAGCAAAAAATGAAATACAATATGAAACAGATTCTGTATATTCTAGAAAAGAATTTTAATGGTGGATTCTGTTTACGTTGAGATCTAGCACAGGCTAGTGCAACTAGCCCTGCAAGATCTTGGCACTCATATTTAAGATAGGGTTTATATTAAATAAATTCTTCAAACAAAACTTAGAAATGGACTAAGATAATTTAAAGTTTCACCCTAGGATCCCATGCCATCCATCCCTTGCTCCATAAAAGGAAATCAGATTATAACTACAGAAATGAAATTGGTGTACAATACTTTTAAATTTAAATCCTATTTATTTAGCTGTAAAATAAAATGTGGTTTCATACCTGATTCCTGTAGCTTGACTTTCCTTTGAAGAACCTCCACACTCAAACACTAGTTAATGGAACCAAAATAATTTTAGCTGACCTGTAACAGTGGACCGAATAACTTTGGAACTACTACGTTCCTCCCAACCATGACCCTTAGAACCATTCCTCGTTCTAACTGGATCCCCTGAGATAGTTCCAACATGCAATAGGAAAAGTAGAGGACCTAGGGCAGACTGCTGATGATGATCAGATCTTGGAAATAATAAGCTCCTTCAGTTCTGTGGCACAATTCTCTTCTCTTACCATAAGAGAATGATAGAAAGAAAAGATGATCCCCCACTTTGGGAATTGTCCTTCTTTATATAGGTGAACTTTTGGAATATAGTTGTTTGAGTTAATAATAATATTTCTAATACTAATTTCAGTTTTTATTTTAAATTTGAATTATAATATATGTAAAAGATATTTTAACTAATTACTCACTCCTAGTTTACCTAGGACTTTTAACATGTTCCTTTATGAATTTATATTAAAGGAACTTTTATAATTTATTTACTTTGTTACAACTAGGTGTATCTATAAGTTATATCACAATCTTTTCTTTAAGTAAAATAATAATATAAATAAATATCTTATGCATAAATTTGATGCATACTATTTATACATAAGTGAGATTTTCTTTTATAAATAATCAATATGATTATTTAATTAATTAAATATCATAAAAACTCTTTGATTTAATTAATTAAATCGCATTATAACTTTTTTATGATTATTTAATACAAGGTCTAATTCTTTGGACAAGGTATTTTGGTAAGTTTGGATAGTTTGGCTAGGTTAGGTAACTCTAGGTTCCTCTTGAATGTTGGATTCTCTCGTTTAACATGGTAGTTTCTGCAATCCTTGATGAGAGATAGAAATGATTCATTTAACCAATTAAATAATTGTGATGAATAGTAGTGCTACTCAAAGTCTTCTCGAATCAACACTTTTAAGATCAAGTAACCCCGAGTGCTCTTCAGAGCTTTGGCTCAACACTCTCACATGGGCGTTATGCTAGTGCAATTCCAGAGCATCCCGCTCAACACTAGTACTAGAATGTGTTTGTGAAGCACATCTAGAAATATAAATGGCCTCAGATCTGGTATTTTCAAGCTTGGACTCCTCCAGGGCTTATGCCCAACACTCTATGTACATCGGGGCTCACACCTAGTACATAATAAAATCCTCTATGTCCAATGGGGCTTATGCCCAGTACATAGGTCACCCTTGTGTTCCAGAGTCCACGCTCAACACATCACAAAAGTCAATCATGTATATCATAACTCTGCACAGTATGTAACAAACATCATCTCAGTATATTAGGGTTTTGTACTCAATCTCATAATAAAACATAAATCAATACATTGGGGCTTTCTTCCTAGTATATAACAATAACCTGCATTAGTCAGGGTCCATGCCCAAATATGTATATCTATAAAAGAAATGGATCATCTACATTGGGGAGTACGCCCAGTATATCAAGATAAATCATATGTATCGGGGCTTTCACCCAATATATAACATCAAAATTCGGGATATTACATCCCTCCCTGCTTAGAACAACACCGTCCCAGTGTTCCAGGGACTAGAAATGAATTCATGAAATAAGGCGGGGTAAGCCTCCTTCATGGTGGTTTCATTTTCCCAGGTAGCTTCCTCTGGTCCAAAGTGCCTCCATTGCACTTTCAATTGAATGACGGTTCGTCTTCTAGGCTGCACCTCTCTCTTGTCCAGAATGTGCAGGGGCTCCGATATGAATTCCCCCTCGGTTTCTACCTATAATAAGGACCAATCAATTATGTGCTTAGTATCATAAACATATTTCTTTAATAAATATGCATGAAAAACATCATGAACTTTTACATGAGATAGTAAGGCTAACTCATATGCTACTGGCCCTTTCTTGGCCAGTATCTCAAAGGGTCCACAAAATCTAGGGGCTAACTTCCTGCATCGTCCCAAGCTCAAGGAGCTTCTATTTTCCTTTACTTTCAAGAAGACATGTTCACTGACTTGGTAATCTTTGTCTTTTATTTTCTTATCTGCATAACTCTTTTGGCAGTCTTCAGCCTCTTTCAAGTTTTGTTGTTCTTTGGTAACTAGCTACTCCATGTCGTTTAGTAAATCTGGACCCAGCATAAGTCTGTCTACCGGACTATCCCAAGTTACCGATGTCCTACACTTTCTGCCATAGAGTACCTTGAAGGGACTCATCTTGACTGAGGTCTGGTATCTGTTGTTGTAAGCAAAATTTGCGAGGTGCAGATAATCCTCCTATTTCATGGGGTTATTCATAACATACATCCTAAGCATATCCTCAAGGATTTGGTTCACCCGTTCCATCTGTCCATCGGTTTGTGGATGCTACGTGGTATTGAACTAAAGTTGTGTCTCAAAACCGAAGAACAATGACCTCCATAAGTTACTAGTGAACTTCGTGTCTTGATATGAAATGATTGCCTTGGGTATCCCAAGCAATCGGAAGATTTCTTTTAGGAAGATGTCCATAATGTGGACAGATTTGTAAGTACACTTCACTAGCATAAAGTGTGTTGATTTTGATAACTTGTCTACTACTACAAAGATGGAGTCATTATGTCTCTTACTCTTGGGTAAACCCATGATGAAATCCATATTGATGACCTCCCACTTCCACTCTTGAATGGGTAATGGTTGCAGTAATCCCGAAGGGTGCTGGTGTTCCGTTGTAACCTGTTGGCACTCCTAGCACTTAGCGATGAATACGGCTATGTAGGATTTCAACTTAAACCAAAAGAAGTGTTTCTTTACTGCTAATATCATCTTTTGATATCCTGGATGCCCTGAGTAGGGTTTCTGGTGGAACTCTGTGAGGATGTTAGGTCTAATGTTTCCACTCTTCGAAACATAAAGTCTCTCCTTTGACCATAGCAATCCTAACTCGTCTATCTTATACTCTTTTTGTTGTTGGAATAACCTATCCTCTTGGATTTTTTTAAGGATCTTGACATAGAATCGGTCATTCCTACATGTCGTTCTAATCCTATCATGCAAATATGAGTCAGTTTGACTTACTGTCACCTAATATAACATATGATCCCATCGACTTAAAGCATCAACAATCTTGTTCTCCTTTCCTTTTATGTGTTTTAACTAAAAGTGGTACTCACTAAGGAAGGCTAGCCACCTGGCTTGCCTAGAATTTAGGTCGGGTTGGTCAAATAAGTACTTCAGACTCATGTTTTCTGTCTTTAATAGGAATTTCTTTCCCATAAGGTAATGCCTCCACATCTTCAAGGAGTGGATGATGGTGGCTAGTTCAAGATCGTTTGTGGGGTAGTTCTATTTGTTCTCCTTCAACTTCCTTGACTCATAGTAGATAGCAAAGTCATTTTGCATAAGGACTCCACCGAGCCCTTCCTTGCTTGCATCTGTGCAAACCATGAAGTCCCCATCGGGGTCAGCAATTCGTAAGATGGGTGCGCTAGTCAAAAGTTGCTTTAACTTTTGGAAAATTTCTTCACACTTGGTCGTCCAAAGAAACTTATTTGTCTTCTTCTGCAAGGCATTCATAGGACAAGCCATCCGCAAGAAGTTCTCAATGAAATTCTGGTATTAACTGGCTAACCCTAAGAATGATCTTATGTCGGTCACGCAAGTGGGTCTAGGCCATTCCTCTAAGGATTTAAGCTTTTCAGGGTCGACTACTATCTCCTTCTCAGAAATGATGTGACCTAGGTACTGTATCTGTGATTTGTAGAAATCACACTTACTAAACTTAGCGTAAAGATGGTGTTCTCGTAACACTCGCAACACTATTCGAAGATGTTCCTCATGTTCTTCTTCACTTTTGGAGTAGATTAAAATGTCGCTAATGAAGACTAGGATGAAATTGTCTAAGTACTTACTAAAGATGTTGTTCATCATACACATAAAGTTGGCAGGTGCATTCGTTAATCCGAAAGGCATTACCACAAACTCGTAATGACCATATCGGGTTCAAAAAGCGGTCTTACTAATGTATTCATCACATATTCTTACTTGGTGATATCCGGATTATAGGTCGATCTTTGAGAAGATCTTCGCTCCTCCAACTTGATCAAACAAGTTGTCAATTCTAGAGAGTGGGTAATGGTTCTTGATGAACAACTTGTTGAGTTGGCGGTAATCGATGCACATCCGCATCGTTCCATCCTTCTTGACAAAGACTATCAGTGCTCCCCAAGGAGACACACTCGGTCGAATGTATCCTTTTTCGATCAACTCTTGTAACTATAGCTTGAGATACACCAATTCTGGTGTCCACTCATGTGGTAAGGAGCTTTAGAAACTGGTACTGACCCGGGTGTCAATTCTATAGAAAAATCTAAGTCTCGTTTGGGTGGTAACCCCGATATTTCCTGAGGAAATACATCCTTTAATTCTACGAGGACTGGGAAGTCCTCGATCTTTTGTTCTATATTGGCTTCTACCGTTTGAATGTTGACTGCAAAGAGTTTGCAACCTTTTCTCACGCACTTCTTTGCTTATAAGGTATATATCTGTCTTACGTAAACTTTCTTAGGTATACCTTGAATCTTCTTTTGATTCCCTTAGATATATGTGCATAATATTGACTTGTTCAAGCAGTCCAGTAGGGCATGTTGTTCTTCCAACCAGTCCATGCCTATAAGTACGTCATATGACCCTAGTGGTAGGATATTTAAATCTACCCTAGTTAGGAACCCATTCAGATCTATCTCCGTCATACGACCCTAGTGGTAGGATATTTAAATCTACCCTAGTTAGGAACCCATTCAGATCTATCTCACAAACTTTAACTAGTTCGGAGAATTTTGTTTGGTACCAGTGGCTAGTTGTACCAACCATGGTTTCTCGTGACTGTCTCGGTTTAAATTACAAGTATCAACTATCTTAGGGGAGACATAACTTCGGCATGCACCGAGATCTATCAAAATTGAAATAGCTGTGTTGGAGATCTTACCCTCAATCTCGACCATAATGGCCTGGTGGTCTGCTTGTCGGCCATCAAGTGCGGCATAAATCCTTGGTATTATTGCCATGTCCCCTACTGTTGGTTTTTCTTGTATGTTGTGTAAGACTCCATCCGTCTTGTTGGGACAATCTTGGAAATAGTGGGGTCCTTGGAATTTCTAGCTAGTGACAGTTGGTGGGGAAGCCTTTGCTCCTTTGTTAAAATCTGGTCTGTTGGCATGTGGTGGGGGTACATTTGGTTGTGCCTGAGGGCAGTTGAAACCTTTGATGGGCGAGAAACTATTGTTTTGTTTTCGGTAAGGTGGTGGCCTAAAACCCGGTCTTCGGTTGTCTGAGAAGGTTCTGACTCCATCTTTGTTTCTGTTTATGTTATCATTCCTTGGCTGTCCATGTTCATAACAAAGTCTAGCTTTGTGTAAAGTCACATCTAAAGTTTTAGGCATGTCAAATTCAATCTTCTCTCGAAAATTGGGAGGTAGGCATCCTAAGAATTGTTGTATCTTGACTTTTTCATCCTTTATGTATGGAACATAATGTAGTAGATCCATAAATATGTTGATGAAAGCTTCCATAGTGAGGGATCCCATCTTTAGTTCATGAAATTCTTTGATCTTTTTGTCAAAGAATCTTTCAGACATGTATCTGTCTTGAAACAACTTGCTGAAAGCACTCCACCTTATGTCTCTTACTTCGTGCCCTTTTGTATGTTTCAAGTCTCTCCACCATCTGGATGCTCTACCATTTAAGTTGTAAATGGAAAGCCGTGCTTGTATTTCACTGGAATAATTGTGGACTTTAAAATACTTTTTCATTCCTAACAGCCACTTCTTAGCTTTCTCCCTGGTATTTACCTCTCCATCATAAGTTGGGGATTTTATTTTCCAGACCTCTCCTTGCAGTCTGTCATCATTATTCCTCCTTTTCTTGCAAGAGGAAGGTAAACCATCCTAATTGGAAGAGCTTTTACAGTCCTCTTCCATGTAATCAGGTATGTGTTCTTCATACTAATGTTCTTTAGGACCGATGGATCTTTTTGTGTGACAATTGTGTTATTTGGATTTGGTGGTTGAGTGGGTGGACTGTCCAAGAGATCTTGCCCCTATTAATATCTAAAGTAGAGCTTCATTTATGGATTTTTGTTCCCGTCTTTCCTGCATATTATCATCTCTGAAACTTTGCAACTCATTTTGTAACTGCTGTATTGATTTCATAGGATCTGATTTCAATTCCACCATGATCTCTTGCTCTCGTGGTGGGGAGTTCAAATTTCCATGTATACTCCTACCTTTTTATGTATTCATCGTTCAAGGTGTATTTGCACCTACAATGTTTCATCAATTTGTAAGAACAAAAATCTGTTAGTTTATATAAAGAAATCTATAAGTACATGTTTCAAGGTATATGTATCTGCATCGGATGTTTTCTATAATGAGCCCAATAGGTCACTTAGTATTGTAGCTGGGCTCTGATACCAATTGTAATGTCCCTAAATCAGCAAAAATTTAAAAATTTCCCTGTACGGCTAACATTGTCTATTCAAGCAAATATTTAACATTATCTTCAGTACTGGGAAATAAACATGAGACTCATTGGCACAATGAGAATACATGGTTTAAGTAAATTGCTTTATGATTCACTATTTAATTAAATTAGATGTGGTTGTCTTCTATTTTATGGTTCTGGGATAGAGATGTAATGGCATAGTATACAAATGAACCTCAAATGATTAACATCTTAGTCTGATCGATCAGTTTAGTAGTTGTATAAAACTTAATGGTATTTATGTCTGCATCTTGCTTATAGTTTAATTGTATGTATGCTTTGAATTTCTAAAGTGTTGAAACACTTATGTTATTAGTTTAGGATTAATGGACTTCATGAAGAGAGTAAAAATACTTGGAAGTTTAAGTTGAATCGTTGAGTTTACTGGCGGGGCTGCCGAGAAGTAAGAGGTGAGTGACGTTTTTCCCTGGGCTTACTTAGCAAAGTTTGCTAAAGCATCAAATCGAACCTTTTTTTGCAGGTGTAGTGAAATGAAGACCCTACACTAACTTCCTAAGCTTTGCTACCTAGCAACAATCTAAAGTTATGAAATCAAAATGGACAAAAAGCAACTTTAGATTAAAAGCTATGTAATAAAAGAATGGAAGCTTGAATGTTTTCGTGACCCTAACTATAGAGATGGGTAAAGTATTACAGTGTTGGTGGGGTTCATTGTAGCATTGAATGATACCCATGTGATATTCACATGTTTTCTTGCCAGCTGGATGAGGGTTTAACCCTTGGCCATAGCGACCGATTTGATAAATTTGTGGTTTTGGAGTTTGGTTGGTAGCCTCCTACTGTTTCAGGTTCAATGGAGCTCTACACTTGGACCTGAGCTACGCTCATGGTCAGGGTATTCATTGGTACTTGTCGTAGATATGGAGAACAATTGGGTCAAGATAAGGTAAGCTGCTTCTTTTTAAACAATGGTTTTCAGTATGCTTTCGCTGTAGGTGGTATTCTTTTTTATATTTAATTCATGGTTCTGTGACTCTTACTGGCAGGGTTTGTAGTTAAGGATGGTCTCTACGTTTTGGGATGGAGTTAATAGGGCAGAGAATATTGGACTTAGTGTAAACCTAGTAAGCCCGGGACTCCTCATGGCTCATCTCTCCCTGTCGCAGCAAAGGAAAATATATTGAAATGTTCTAGATTGGATTTTTAACTTGTAATGAAGAGGTGCCCTTCGAGCTTTGAGTTTATGGGTGAAGTTTTTTTTCATGCTCAATCTCGTTAGCATAGGTGAAGGTGACTGGGGGTTTTGATTTGGGTCTTCTTGGCTTATGGGCATGCTGGCCATTGTTTGTAATTTTTTAAAAATATTTAAGTTGATATAGTGGTGTATTTAATTGAAGGGATAAACCCTTAATGGTTTTTGTTTTAATATTGTATATTATGTTTCCTCTCTACGGTTTGAATGGAATGGAACTTTAAAATTTCAAATCCTAACAAGCTCTTATACACAGTGTTGGGGGTTTAGATGAGATAATTGGTATTTGTAATTCTGTCTAGCATGGCTCTCCAATTAAATGTATTGTTATTATGTTTTGAAATCGTGCTTCATTGGTTTAAATGCTTATGTTAAACTCTTTTGTTCTCTGGTTTTTATGTGCATGCTCTAGTTAGTTACGTCTATGAAATCATGACTCTATGAAAATAAATCTTAAATTGGAAAAATAGAATGTATTTTGTCTCTGATTTATACTTCGTTGCTTTTTAAAATGGGAATGTTGATGGCTCTGTAATTTTTAGGCATTTCCTTTGGATTAAGAGCAGAATGGCTCTGTGTTTCATTCCATCGTATTGATAGCTCTTTTAATGTTTATTTAAAATGATGCTGATAGTCTTAGCTCTGTCATTGCATGCGTTTGGTCCTTGGGTGACGTCTGCCCGAATTTATAAAGAAATGAAACCCCTGTAGATTTCGTGAGGGCATGGAATGCCTCTATGAGTTACTTTTAAAAGGATGAATGTATTTAAAGATCTAAAGAATGGCTAGGTCCTTCATTTGGATTCCACGCTGTAATGTATGGGGTTTTCCCATGCGTTGAATGGGTTTGATAAGGGAAAAGCACTAAAACCATGAATTAATTTAACGCTGGTGTTAACACCCAAATTAACCCCCAAGGTTGTGAGAGAAGGAAATTTTGGGTAACCACTAACCAATCTTTAGCTTGTGCTACTGACCCAACACAAACAGAGAGGGATCTCTCTATAAGCTCATGAAAAACTGGAATATTCAAAGGTGTCAACAATGAAAACATACACTAGTATTCATCATTCAAGATATTCAATTACAACATACAAAAGATCATATTTCTGCTGGAAACAAAATGATTTAAACGTTGTTTGGCTGAAACATATGAATCTCTATTTGGGGAATGGAGTCACATTTAAACAAACCTTGAAAATTATCCACAAAGGCTTTGCGAATGCATTCACATAGGGGCGAGGTAGTAAGTAGCTAATAGTCAAAGAGCTTTTAATTAGTGAAACAGAAGAGAAAAGGAAAATCCATTGATATAAGGCATACGACGATGAATCCTACACTAACTTTAGTAGAGAATAAGGATGAAATACTTGGAATGAGATTAAGCAGAGCATAATTTCTATGAATTTCAGTTAACTATTACACTGCACAAAGTATGAAATAAATATTACAGACATGGAATAACGATAAAAGAAGCACAATTAACATGGGAAAAGGAATGACAGACTATTAGACCAATTACACAAGAATCCCTGAAAAACGCAGACTTGGCTCTACAAAATTTATTAAATAGCTCAAAATGTATTGCAGACTGATTCTCAAAATTCCAAAAGTTTTTCAAATAAGATTTTTCAACCCTTTTTCATTTGATTTTCATCACATATATAAATGACCTGAGCCTTATGATCGATCTATCAAAACTGAAAACCGTTGCAACTGAGTGACACTTCATCAGGATTTATTCGTCACTTATCTTTACAAAACAGAAACAGGTAGAATCATCCTAACTGATTTTCATATCTAACAGTATTTTACCACATGATATTTACTTTCAACTACAAAGATAACGATAACGAAGTAATTGTTCCAGCTGACTATTTTCATAGTCGCCTAAAAAATATTACAAATTGTATTTAAAAATAAAAGTATCTTAGAAGTCTTTGTTTCTCAAATAAACAACAACTATTAAAAAAGACAACGACTATTGTGGCACTAGATTTTATACGGAACCGGTATCTTCTCCCAATTGACTCTCATTTCAGTCACTTTGCCTACTGTCAATACTGCCATGTTCAAAGTGTTATCTCTCATATCTCTGCTGGTCATTAAGGAAGTTTCGGTATTAGACAAATTCCTAGACCCTGGCATCGAATTAAATAGCCTTTGGGCCGAGGCCTACTTATTCTATTTGTAATGCTCGCACAGGTCATCTTTGGACTGAAACTTATTGGCTTCATCGCCCTCTTTGACATCTTAAAAATTATACTCTTTAATTTGGACCTCAGGAGCTGAAGGCCCCTCATTATCTTCTCTCTCACCATCCATTAGAATAGTCAATTCTTCCTGAGGCACTACAACGACCAACTCTTCTTTAGTGGGAGAAACAACTGACTCAGCTTGGGTGGTTGCAACAACTACTTTAACTTGTGTTTCCACTTTAATCCGCTTGTCTCCACTTCCTACCTTAGTATCCATATCTTGAACTTCCTCCAAGTCCCTTTTCCAGCCTAATTCCACAATGTCCGACAACTGATCTATGTCCATTATAAAATAGGACAGTATTATCTCTCCTTCCTGTAACCTCGCAACCTCCTCTGCCTCGAGTTCCCAGTGCAACAAATTTTGCTCCCTTAATAACCCTTCTAGCTCCCTATGCTCAAAAGCACTTAGATTACAATCTTTCCTTCTCTTAGAAATAATGTGCAAGGGGTCGTATTCAACTGCTACATCTTTTTTGAACCCCAGAGGTTTCAATAACTCTTCTACATCCTGGAGAGCTTCCTTGTTTTTTACCATGAAAGGACCCACCTTCCAAGGGTATTTTACATCAACGCCTTTCTTAAATTTCAGGAACTGATCCTCTTCCAAAATTAGTTTATGTCTGATAAACTCAAGAACGAAAAATCACAATGTTAGAAAAGCGGGTAAAACATAGGGATCCCGTACGAAACCGTACAACCTAATGACTGTAGCATCCTTTAATACAAACCAGTCATCGACAGCCAGTTCGTCCTTCAACTGCATCATAGTTTTCATCTCAGGTAATACCCTGGGCATCTCCTTCCCAAAGATGACTTTGTAAACCGGAGGCAAGACATAGTTTAGATAATTGAAATAATTGTCTATCAAATCACCTACCTGCAGTAGTGGAAAAAAATACAAGCTTTCTGTGCTGCTATACAAAATCATTTTCATCAACTATGTCTGATATCTAAAAAATATAGTATTCGGGAAATTGCTCAATTGTACATGTATCCTTTCTACCAAAAATTCATCAAACCTCAGGGATGGGATGAGCCCACTTTCAGACCTGGCCAAACTGATGCTAATCCTAAAAAGTAAACTTAACTGGACTTCAGTTACCCACAAATCTGTATCCAATCCTAAAAACTGAGCCACCAAAGAAAAAAACAACTAGGAATCGTCATAAAAAAGGCTGACATTTAAGGGGTAGGGTTCTTGGACGATTTCTGAGCAGGGTTTTAAACACATAGCTAATAAATCTTGGCGTATTTTTGGGGTGATTCGGTGATATAGGGAAACCACAGACTCTTCAGAAAAACCCTCCAACTCCTGGTACTGTGACTCAGGAATGAAAAAATAATTCCTAACAACTGATGCATCTACATTACAGACGACTCTGAACTTATGGGCGTCCATAATTACTCGTTGGGGTTCTGAGTAATTCGAAGAACACCATGTTACAAACTCAGGGAAAGGGGACACTTGGTAAAGGAAAAAGAAAATGAATGATGACCTAAATATTCCATGTATATCCAGTCCTTGTTCATGCAAGGCTTCCAATCTCTTCTTAATTTCCAAAACCGAGAGCCAAATGTATGTGACAAACACGTCAGCGTCTCTATCTTCCAGGGAAACCTTAACCCTAGAACTGGTAGAAGCTCAAGCTCTTCGCCCATCTTATGACTGTAAAAGACTTAAATTTCCAGAGAATGGCGGTTACAGATCCTACCTATCACTTCGGAATCCTTGCACGCACCCTGTCGAAGGTTCTATCACCTTCGTCGTCTGCCACACGCCGAGAGACTTTCTGACTTCAATAGGCTTCGAAACAAATTTCAAATCTTACGGGCGTTCTTATATATATAACCGTGTTTCCATAACCTCCGGATTATTTGGTCAACTGTCCTTTAATCTCAACCGTTGAACTCCCACGTGCTCACTTTTCGCCGTCAGATCTGGCTTCCCTTTACCTACTAATTTGACAACTCTTTTATTTCCACCGTCGGATCATCTTGCTAGTTCTCATCTGGACCGTTCATCTCATCCACATGCCTCTACGAGGTAGTATCACATGCCTCCAAAATGGTTCCTTATATTGCCCTTCCTCCGTGCGAGAGACTCTGGAGTTGACACCTATCTGGCGGGAAAAGTACATCGCATCCGCCTTGCCGCTATCCAGCGTGTTACTGCTTGATGCGACCATCTATGAGAACCCTCCATCTCTTCTCAACCGCGTATCCACGGTGAGGCCTCATGCTCCCTTTAACTCTTATATCATCCATCTGCTGGTGGGGTCCTTCCTATTATCTTTTATGCACTTTAACCTCCACTAGCCGTTGATGTGGCTTTCCTTTCCATCCGAACCGTAGATCTGCCGGAGACCTAGGCCTTTACTATGGTAAATGAACCCGAACCCTTAGATCTCAAAAGGATAACCTTCGTCGTAGATCCTTGCACCCATCCCCACCATCGCATGCGCCCAATATGGCACTGCTCACTGCTCTTTTCTCCATGCGACGCCTTCTTAAACCAACACCTGTCCGGTGGGACAAAGCCTATCGCATCCACATATTATTTTCCTTCCTCGCAACTTGGCCATGCGACGCTCCATTGAAAGCCATAGGTCTTGCTCCTACTCTTGATCAATGGTTTCGACCTGTGCGACGCTTAGTCTTTCATGTTTTTCCCACAGACTATAGGTTTTAAGGTATTCTCCACCTACCTTTGTCATTTTATTTGCCTATTAATGCCTAGCCTTTGAAATTAGTCCATCTTTATTGCATTGGACCTTTTCTATACCATTACTTTTCATGTCTTAGCACCTCGCCATCGAGGATGGAGATTACTTCAAGCTTCCATCAGGTAGTTTTCTGACCCTCCACCTTTCATATACAGTTTTTTATGCTGCAAAAGAACAAAAATATATAGGTGCTAACAGCTGGTTTTTAATTCGTTTTGAATTTTTAAATCTATGGTGAAATACTTAGATACTGCGTTGATCTTTTAATTTAGGTCTGAGATCCTTCAAGATAAATGATTGATGAAAGTAATGGATGATTCCAAAGTTGGTTTGTGTTTTTAGTTTAATTTATAAAATTTGATGCTCATTTTAAAAGTGTTTTGGTACGGTTTTGTGGATCCTTGGGAGATCTCTATTTATAGTTAATTACTAAATATTTTAAAGTCTATACTCTTTAAAATATTTAATCCTACACTTCTAAATTTAAAGAACTAAGTATTGATGTGAAAGTTTAAGATGTGATTTAGAGAAAAAGGTGAAATATAGTATGAAACGGATTATGTATATTCTAGGGAAGAATTTTAATGGTGGATTCTGTTTACGTTGAGATCTAGCATAGGCTAGTGCAGCTAGCCCTGCTAGATCTTGGCACTCAGATTTAAGATAGGGTTTAGTATTAAATAAATGCTTGAAACAGAACATAGAAATGGACTAAGATAATTTAATGTTTCACCCTGGGATCCCATGCCATTCATCCCTTGCTCCATAAAAGGAAATCATATTATAACTACAGAAATGAAATTGGTGTATAGTACTTTTAAATTTAAATCCTAATTATTCAGCTATAAGATAAAATGTGGTTTCATACCTGATTCCTGTAGCTTGACTTTCCTTTGAAGAACCTGCACACTCAAACACTAGTTAATGGAACCAAAATAGTTTTAGCTAACCTGTAACAGTGGACCGAATAACTTTGGAGCTACCACGTTCCCCCCAACCATGACCCTTAGAACCATTCCTAGTTCTCACTGGATCCCCCCGAGCTAGTTCCAACATGCAATAGGAAAAGTAGAGGACCTAGGGAAGACTGCTGATGATGATCAGATCTTGGAAATAATAAGCTCCTTCAGTTATGTGGGATAATTCTCTTCTCTTACCATAAGAGAATGATAGAAAGAAAAGGTGATCCCCCACTTTGGGAATTGTCCTTCTTTATATAGGTGATTTTTTGGAATATAGTTGTTTGAGTTAATAATAATATTTCTAATACTAATTTCAGTTTTTATTTTAAATTTGAATTATAATATATGTAAAAAAGATTTTAACTAATTACTCACTCCTAGTTTTCCTAGGACTTTTAACTTCTTCCTTTATGACTTTATTTTAAAAGAAATTTTATAATTTATTTACTTTGTTACAACTAGGTGTATCTATAAGTTAGATCACAATCTTCTCTTTAAGTAAAATAATAATATAAATAAATATCCTATGGATAAATTTGGTGCATACTATTTATACACAAGTGAGATTTTCTTTTATAAATAATCAATTTGATTATTTAATTAATTAAATATCATAATAACTCTTTGATAATTATTAATACAAGGTCCAATTCTTTGGACAAGGTCTTTTGGTAAGTTTGGATAGTTTGGCTAGGTTAGGTAACTCTAGGTTCCTCTTGAATGTTGGATTCCGTCGTTTAACATGGTAGTTTCCGCAGTCCTTGATGAGAGATAGAAATTATTCATTTAACCAATTAAATAATTGTGATGAATAGTAGTGCTATTCTGAGTCTTCTCGACTCAACACTTTTAAGATCAAGTAACCGCGAGTGCTCTTCAGAGCTTTGGCTCAACAATCTCACATGGGTGTTACGCTAGTGCAATTCCAGATCATCCCGCTCAACACTATTACTAGAATGTGTTTGTGAAGCACATCTAGAAATACAAATGGCCTCGGATCTTGTATTTTCAAGCTTGGAGTTCTCCAAGGTTTATGCCCAACACTCTATGTACATCGAGGCTCACACCCAGTACATAGTAAAATCCTCTATGTACATCGGGTTTTATGCCCAGTGCATAGGTCATCCATGTGTTCCAGATTCCACGCTCAACACATCATAAAAATGAATCATGTATATCATAACTCTTCATAGTATGTAACAAAGTTCATCTCAGTATATTAGGGTTTTGTACTCAATCTCATAATAAAACATAAATCAATACATTGTGGATTTTTGTCCAGTATATAACAATAACCTGCATCAATCAGGGTCCATGCCCAAATATTTATATCTATAAAAGAAATGGATCATATGTATCAGGGCTTTACGTCTAATATATAACATCAATATCAACATCAAAATTCGGGATATTACAAAATCCTATAATGCATTGAAATTTAAATTGAAAACTAAAAAGACTAAAACACATGATCCACCTCTAATGTTACCATCACGTGGAAAACACATAGGTCCCTTCCTCTTCCATTACTCCTCAACCCAACATTTGAAAACCTATACTTGAGATTATAAATATAATAGATATCTCCTAGAACTTACACTAAACCCACCCTTCCTCCTCCATTACTCCTCAACCCAACATTAGAAAACCTATACTTGGAGATTAGAAATATGATAGAGATCTCCTAACTAACACTAAACCCACTTTAGTTGGTGTTGTGTGTGATTTTCTAAATCAACCTTAACCCACTATAATTGTAGTGCATGATTTATTTTATTTCTCGCAACCTATTGTAATTGGACCAGAATGAATCTAGTAGTTGATAGCATTGTGTGATGCACTATAGGAGAAGAATCCAAAGCTAGTTTGTACCTAATAGCTTCAAGGAATGGAGGACCTGGATTCCTTGTATTCCCGTTACCTTCACAATTGGGTAAGATAGGACAATGTTTGTGCATAGAAGGCTCAATGCCTAACCCAATAATAGTATGAAACAAACTAGCTATTTGAAAAATTCCTTCAATAGTTCTTATAATGACCTTCTACATAGAGGAAACCAAAGATATAGATAGGGATTTTCCATGAGGGAGTATAGACCCAAAGAGTGAGGGTATTTGAAATATGGATTGGAAGTATTCCATTGAACCAATCATGGATATGATCAAATCAACCACATTTCCTCAAGTGCTCATCAAAGCCCCATTACTATAGGCATAGATCATCAAAGAATCCCTTCAATAGTTTTTGCAACAACATTTAAAAACATAGTCTAAAGTAAGAAAACATATATCTTTGTCTTGTTGTTGGGTGTGGCATCAATGAGATAATAGTCCAAATATAAATGATAAGCACTAGAAGTTGGGAATAATATAACACATAACACACATGAATGTAGATACCATTTCATAGCATAACACATAACACACATGAATGTAGATACGACTTCACAGACTATGCTAGATAGTTGACTCAAAAATAAATAGTAGCCATCAATAATTTAAATTTATCACTAAGCAGTGGACTTTAAAAAATTATGTTTATATTTCTTTGACAATCTTTTGCACATCAATCAACACTATCGGAGGATTGACATCTAAATTAACTAAATCAAGTATCTATTTTATAGCTACAAACTCTAGTTGATGGGAATATGTATGGAGGTATACGAATTACTAAAAATTTCAATGTTCATAATCAAAGAAGTTGTTTGAGGAGTGAATCAAAGTTATACCTACATCATGCCATGTATAGAGAAATTTGAATAATACTATGTTCCAGGAGAAAGATTTGTATGAAAGATAAACATTTGTTATGGCCTGCATATATTAGGTCATATATTAATAAGATAAACATGATAAAATTACTAAAATTATACTAAAAGGGTTGGCATGTAATTCAAGGTTTATAGGTAATATTACCTTAAAAACTTATAGAGAGTGAGGGAGCCACACTAATTGGTGGCATTTATGTGTAGATTATCTATGGAGAGATGCATGAAGCTTGGGTCATTAGTCGTGTGGTAAAGATTCCCATGACTACTTAGCTTGTCTTTTCATTTTTCTTCTTTATCAATGTATTGATTTAAGGGATAAAACATTACAAAATGATTTAGTTCATTTATTTAAAAAATGATAAAAGGAGTAATCTACCCATGTAGCAAGGCCTCTTTTACTAATATCAAATATGTACAAGGGATAAAATAAATAGTGCATTGATTTCAATGCTTATATAATGAAAACTAGATTTTGTACAAAGAACTAAGTTTTTTTAGCCTTGCTACATTATAATAATGCACTGAATTTAGACTATTGTATAGTGGAAAAAATCGATTTCAATGTATTGGTTAGAGTGCTCTATACATTGGTTTTGATTATATTAAATATATTTGTGTTTTTAAAGCTAATAATTTTTTATTAATTTTTTGTTGCATTGTCTTTACTATGGTGTATTGATTTCAATCTTTCTACATTGTATAATGTTGATTTTAGTGTTTCAGGCAATCACAAGGATTCGCATTGGAGAAATCAACTTTCAATTTTGAGAAGAAAGATAATAGATAGAGTATTACCTTTATTCCATTGGACTTTTTTTCTCATATAATTGATATGTAAATATTGGAAATCTAGTAGGTGTGGCGATAAGAAAAAATGGAGAAGATTGATTGAAAAGATCAATATATATAACTATTTGTTATTAATTGTGTGCATCATATGAAACTTTGTTATTATTCAAACTTGGTAAATACATGAGAATATTAGAAAGTGCTGAGGTGATCACTATGTACATTTTATCTCATAATCTATAAAAAAGAGAATAAATTTGGTATACTTTAAAAAAATTATACCTCAAAGAATTTGATTTCTCTTAGATTCAAAATTAAAATAAATCTAAACTTATTTAATACAAATAAATATAAGATTCTTTGCTATTTATTTATCACACTAATAATTATAATATGAGATTCTTTGTTATTTATTTATCACACTAACAATTACATTCCTAAACAATGATAGGAATTCTAATCCAACCCTTTTGTTAAAAATGTGATAATGAAATTAAAATAGTTTAATTTTTATTAAAAAAGTTATTTTTTATTTGTAACTTCAAATTAACTTAAATTCTCTCAGTAAGAATAATTCTATTGGTAAAAAATGATATAAGACTTGAAGAGTGACACTCCTCTTAAGCATGAAGGGTCGACACCTCTTTTGATGGGAGCTTCCAGAGTTATCTCTACATATCTAAATTTTAAGATCGAACTATGAATTTCTGCTGATTATTACATATATCGAACAGAAAATTGCGTAAATATCCCATCCCAAAACTAAAAAAAAATTAAAAATTCAATTGTCATTATTTTTTAAAAGATCTTTTCATTTCATGTGACATTTCATTGAAAAAGTATACATCCGAAATGGTCGTTAAAAAAAAATTCAATTGTCATTATTTTTTAAAAGATCTTTTCATTTTATGTGACATTTCATTGAAAAAGTATACATCTGAAATGGTCGTAAATTTATTCCTCATTCATATCTTAAGATTTTTAATTAAAATCTCAATCCGTATCTAATTGCATTTCCGTGACAAACGCGGTATAAATTTTTTAATTAAAATCTCTATTGATATCTTATAGCATTCATGTGACAAACTCAAAGTTACATGAACTATGCAGCAATTATAAAAAATATAATCCGATGACAATATATATTGTAACTATAAGCATGGGAAAGAATGTATCGACTGTTTGAGGCATCAGTTAGGTTTCCTACAGTTTGTTCTGATCTCTCCGCTTGTGCCCGTTAGAGGATTTATGTTTCCCATATTCACCATAGCAGCGCTGAAGTCCGTAAAGAAGGTGTTTTGATTAGTGCTGTAGGTAGTAACCTGGGAGTCTGTAGAACCTCCGTTATACAGCTGCTGGTCGGAATGGAGAAGTCCATTTTGGCTTATGAGATTAGAGTAATAGTTGTTATCAAATGTGGTTGGAGTAACGGAATCCAAAGGTGAAAGGCTATTGTCGCTTCCTGTACTCGGACAGCTTGTCTTCACGGAACTGGCGAATGTTGTGTTGATGTTGGATTCGTTGTAGATGCGAGTCCTGAAGTTTGTGCACCGCGCTTGACCAATAGTATGTGCACCTAGTTAAATAACAGAGAGAATTCAGAATTCAGATCATATTGTGGCAATAATATCGATTATATATGCACGAAATAAATAATTAATTGGAAGTGTATTAAGAAAAATAATATACCTGATAGAACAACCATATCCTTAGTTGAAAGGCCCTGGGCTTGAAAAGATGAGATGAGAGCGCTCAGATTGGAAGTGGGAGCCGGAATGTTGTTGTTTGCACCGCTTAGGCTTGCAGTTGTGGAGTCTCTCCTTCCAAGCAACACTGTCCATGTTGGGCCTCCCAACTGATATGAACAAAATGAAGATTAATGAGATCGATAGGTGATTATATTTCAGAATTTGGGGTGGACTACCATTTATGCTTTTCCTATTAAAAGAAGATAGAACAAGTGTATTATGCAGATTGATTTTATTATTATCGTTTAAAATTCAAAATAAACAATTATATATATAATAACTTGTAATTGATACATATATAACTTCTAGCTCATGTATAGATAATATGCATAAATAATAAGTAATTACAACTAAGTATCAAAACCTGATAAATAACTTGTTCATAACACTTACAAATACACATACACTAAAAATAATTCAAAATACACTAACCAAACAGCTCTCAATTGTAAGGAGTAAGTAGAAAAGTAAATCAGATATCTCATTAAATATTTCGGAAGAAAGAAAACACTCTCTGAGGCGTCAACATAAAGTAATCTAAATACTCATGAATAACCAGGTCAATTGCTAATATGAATTACAAAACAGAACACAATTACTTGGAGATAATTACGGATGTGAATATGGACAATGTATGGCTTACTTCGACAACAGAATCTCGAGCCGCAATAGCCAAAATATCAGCACACGAAACGACTCCGCTGCAAACAGCTTCCACTTGGGATTTGATGGTGTCTATCACATCGAAACCCCTGGCCGAATTGTTGTTTGGAACAGCGGTCTTTTCCCCAGTTATATTCGAGGAGTCGTCCAAGAGAATAGACCCATCGCAGCCCTGCAAAAGCACGCTTGCATTTAACAATCACGGCAATACGGAAGATCACGGTCTACCGATCTCATGAAAAAAAGAGCTTATAGATTTCAATGGACGATCAAACAAACGAAATAATTAAATTACATTTACGAAACAGTCGTGAAAGTGGAGACGAAGCAGGGATGCCCCCATTCGCTGCTCATTGGCCACAGCTTGCTTCACAGCGGCCTTCACAGTCGACAGGGCATTCGGACACGACGTATCATAATACGTTGAGGTGAGTTGCGCGTGCGCGATGGTCGAACACAAAACCAAAGCGAAACAGGCGATAGATCGCATTGCTGTAGAGGAAGACATGATGCTTCGACGCAATGAAATGCAGTGCAGTGCAATGAAATTGTTTGCAGATTGAATGGCATTTATAGTTGCAAAGCTTCGGCCCGACGAGTTCCAGTTTGGCGCGAGAACGCGTGCAGAAAAGATTGTAGGCGTCCTCAGTTTCAAACTCGTACCTTGTTTCCCTTCCACTGTTCGGCTCGGACGCGTAATTAGGTTAAACGTCATCTTACCCGACACGCCTAAACCGACGAAGAGTCGGTGATTGAAATGCTCTCATTGTTATATTATTTTCAACCCGATTTTTATGCGTTTGCTTAAATTTCCGGAAAGACATGGAAACCTTTACACATCAGCTGATAATCACATTGCACAGACCGAAGACTTTAATGAGTTTTCGTGAGAAATTGGAGTGTGCAAGGTCCCGAAGACCAAAGATTTTTCGTGAGAAACTCGGACTCTCTAAAGTCGACCGTGTGTTTCTTCCTCGACTCTTCCAGTGCATTTCCAAATTCGTTTTCATGATTATTACAAACTGACATAGTTAAACTACTACGGACGAGAATATAGATCCCGCCCGAAAGTCAAAAGATTGCTAACCTGCATGTCAACACCAAAGGAAATTAAAACCTAGTTTTCATAATTGTAACTAATAGTCTGATTCAAACCCATAACTAACAGTCTCATTCATAACCAACATTCGCCGTTGGAATAAGATGTTTAAAAAGTTTTTGGAAACTAAAACTTTCTGAAGCTTATTTTTAACGTAAGTGGTATGTTTAACGACTGCTATCAAAGTGTCTGTTTTGAAATTAAAAAACGTTTTCTGTTACGATCAAAGTATTTTATCGAGCATTGAATTGATTAATGGAGATTGCTTAGCTTAGATGTTTAATTGAGTTCTCTTTTTTTATTTCTATGTAATTGAATTGAAATCTCATTTTTTTGTTTCTATATATTTGTATTGAAATCTCATTTTTATTACATTATTTAATATTTTCTTTTTTTTCTTCAATAAAAATTGTTTCGAAAATCACATACTTTAATCTTTTTTTCTTTCTTTTCTATGGATTGTTGTTAAATGTATTACTATTCTATTGAATTTCTAGATTTATTGATTCAAAATCTCACACAATAATCAATTTTTTATTTGTTAACAAATAATTCAATACCTCATTAACCTTAAATATAGTACCTAATATAAGTGTAATTACAAACCTACACACTTTGAAAAATGCACCAAATATTCCAATATAAAACTTATGTGCCAATAAGCTTGCCTCTAATTATTGAGTCTCCATTGATCATTGAGTCTACATTGATCATACTCCAAGTGGGGTACACAACATATAACATTGTTTATATTAACTAAACATTATTTTGAGGTAGGTCACATATGCTTCATATGAAGAGATTAGCCATCTCTCAAAGTGTAGGTTAAAGGTATATATTTGATTAGGGGTATGCACTTTTATAAATGTCTGGAGTTAATATTAATTAGGGTTAATGCAAATATAATGGATATCAATTATTAAGGTTATAATGGTTAGGGGTTTTCCTTAATGGGTTCTTGGGTTTACATGGGTTTAAGGTTAATGAAAATTAGAAGCAAGAGGGTTATATGGATTAGTGATTAAGAGGGTTAGATAGGTTAGGATGTTTGTGAGGTTATATGGTTTGAAACTTTAGGTGGAACATGTATCACTAGGTAGTAGTGTAGTGGTCATAGATTAGTGGATTAGGAATTAAGGACAAGTTAGTGGGATTGTAGTCATCAAGGGCTAAGGACACTTAAAAGTTTATGGGGTTACAATAGTTATAATTGGGTTTATTAGAGGAAAGTGGGGTTATAATGGATTTGAGTTCAATTTAGTTTGGGGTTAGTGGGGTTCTAGAGGTTATGGTTTAATAGAAAACGAAATGACACATGGGTGTCAAGAAAATAAAAATGTATTAGTTTCCTCAACCAAACATACAATACTTTACTATTATTCCCTACAGTCAGGCGCATTCATGTATAATATAATACACATGTGGGCTAGAGCAAGCTAATGAGGGTCTCTTTTGATGCATTAAATGCAATTGAAAACTGAAAAAATGGGAATCCCTCACTTACACATGGATAGTTTGAGAGACATACACAATGAATCTTGACTTGAGTAAAAAATATCAAATCTAGGAAATTGAATCTGCACCTTTCCGAATATATAAATTTTATCTATTGAAAATGTTCATAACTATCTAAAGTTTGATCTTTTCTAACAATTAGTACTAGTGCAACACTATTTTTCCAAAATATATTTAAAATAACTTATAAATTTGTTTAATTATCAAAGTGATCAAACCTCAAAAACAATACACAAGGTGTGGTTGTAGCTTTTGAAGGACTTAATGAAATGATCATGAAATGGTTTTTTTATAGCATGTAGAGGTAAGTGTCTTATAGCACATAACTTTTTTTAAATGCTTGAGAAACAAAAAATTTATGGAAGAAACGCTATCAATGTTTTTTTTAGTTAAGGAGTAATGACACAAGAAACATAGAAAAAAATAATATTTGTAGAAAAAATGCTATCTGTGTCTAAAATTTCATAAAAAAGAAGATTGTGTGTAGCATATCATAAGAGTGGTAAAACACAAGCATATTGAGAAAATAGATGAAATCCCCTATTAGTTATGGTTTTACTATATTCCATAGCATAGGTTTGGTTAACCTGGAGCTAACTCCGAAGAAAACACATAGGAAGATGGATGACACCCAAACACATAACGAGGCTCGATTTAGATGGTAAGGAATGTGTGCACGTTTCATTTAAATTCAATATCCCTTTCTCACGTATCCGGGTGCCATGAAAACCAAACACATGCATTTTTTAGCTCTATAAAACGTGTGCACGTTTTAGCTTTGTGAAATGCATACGCATTTTGTAGAGCTAAAATGCATGTGTGGTGTTATAGACATCAAATTTACCTTAGGGGTAAGGGGGAGGAGGGGGGTTGGGGGAGATAAAGAGATAGATATTGAGATGGGGAGATAGAGGTTTAGGGAGGATTAGGGTAGTTAGAGGGAAGAGGGGGTAGAGAAAGAGATGGGGGGATTGGTATGTGGTAGGGGAAGCAGGATTAGGAGCGATAAAGACAGAGGGATAGGGATAGGGGCAGTAGGAGAGACAAAGAGAGAGAGAGGGGGGGTGGTTATCAGTAGGGAGAATAAGAGGGGGGTTAGGGAGAGAGGGGGGGTTAGGGGTAGTGAGAGTGTGTGAGAGAGAGGTAGGGGTGTTACGGGGTTGGGGGAGAGAGAGAGGGGTGGGGGTAAGGTGTAGGCGGAGGATTAGGGGAGAGAAAGAGTGAGATATGGGGTTAGCAAGGGTTAGGGGGGAGAGGGGGGGAGAGACAGAGAGGAGGATTGGGGGTTAATGGTAGGGGGAGGAGTAGAGGGGTGAGAGAGTGAGAGAGGGGGTTAGTAAGGGTTAGGGAGATGAGGGGAGATAGAGAGAGGAGGAGGAGGTTAGTTATAGGGGGATTAGTATGGGGAAGAGAGAGGGAGGTTAGTTATAGGGGTGGAGTACAAGGTATCGAGAGGGGGGGAGCATTAGGGGGTTGGGGGATAGATGGAGGGTTGTGGGCTAAGGGTAGGTGGAGGAGTAGAGGGGTGAGAGAGAGGGGGGGTGTTAGGGGGTTGGGGGAGAGAGGGGGGGGTTAAGGCTAGGGGTAGGTGGAGGAGTAGAGGGGTGAGAGAGAGAGCGAGAGAGAGAGGGGGGGTGTTAGGGGGTTTTGGGAGAGAGAGAGGGGTGGGGGTTAGGGTAGGTGGAGGAGTAGAGGTGTGTGTGTGTGTGAGAGAGAGAGAGAGAGAGAGAGAAAGAGAGAGAGAGAAGGGGGGGGGGAGGGGGGGGAGGGTGTGTGTGATTAGGCGTAGGGGGGAGGAGGGGGGTTGGGGAAGAAAATGAGATAAAGATCATGGTGGGAGGAGGAGGAGTGTTGGGGGAGAGAAAGAGAAAGAGATTGGGATGGGGGGAGGGGTAGGGGCTTAGGGAGGATTAGGGTAGTTAGAGAGAAGGGAGGGTATAGGTTGGGCCCAAAGAGAGAGATAGAGAGATATTGAGAGGGGGGGTTAAGTCTTAGGGGGAGGGGAATTAGGAGAGACAAAGAGAGAGGGGTTTAAGGGTAGAGAGAGAGAGAGAGAGAGAGAGACGTACATGGTGGTTATGGGTAGGGAGAGTCGGAGTTAGGTTAGGGAGAGAGGGGGGTTAGGAGTACTGTGAGTGTGTGTGAGAGAGGGGGGTGTTAGGGTTTTGGGGGAGAGAGATATGTACACTTTATCGCTTAGTTGGTTCTCCTTTTTTTGGGAATTTCTGTATAAATGTTTATAAATATTTATCGAAGCTAACCTCTTATCTTGTTTTCTGTGTGTGAAGTATTTGCACGGGCGTATTATCTCTCAGGGATTCCACGCTTGTATTTGAAGGTTGGTTGTAAGGCTCCGGGTAAGCTCATGGCTTCTTATGGATTCACTTTCCTCTATGGGGAAACAACTTGAAGATGTTTTGGTTCTTGTTTTTGGTCTGGTGTTCATAGTACTGGTTGGGTTGTGCTTTCAATGGAGAGACAAGGGGTTTTTAGCAAGCCATGGTTTTTCTTGGCAGGGTTTACTCCGTTTTTCGATTTATATTTGTAACTCATACCTACTGGGGTTTTACTGTGTAACACAGACATTTGAGATATAATAGTGATTTTGCTAGTTCAGACTATTACCCACGGTTTAAAATAAATGTATTAATCCTTTCATGGCATACAAGTCTCTTGGGTCTGTGTACTAGGTCCAGGTTTTAATTCTGTTTTTGGGTTTCTCTGCAAATCGCATTTATTTTGTAATATAATCGTGGCCCTTTTTTCCCAGGGCATCTATCCTTTGTTTTAAATACTTTCTATGTAATAACTACTTTGATTGATGTATCTCATTTTTTTTATCTTGGTGTATGTAATTGGGTGGGAAGGATCTGGGTTTGATGTTTTGATGAACGTGGGAGTTGTAACGTATACGGGATTTGATCCCATACCTCTACCTCCCCGTCTAAGTGTACTATGTTTGCAGATATGGATATGCTTCTTTCTTAGCTTTTGATTTGGTCTCACATGGTTTGATCCCTGGTCGAATGCTTAAGCGTGACCATGTCTGTCTGTTGAAGGAAAGACATGAACCCTGTGGTTTTTAGTCTAGTTATAACGTAATTTTGGTTGTATATCTACAAATTTCATAATTCATATGACGCCTAGCTCTCATGCCGAGAGCATCAATCTTTTGATTGATGAGTGGGGTCTTGAAAAATGGTATGCATGACATGTAACATGGATTCGTAGAGATTAAATGTACGTTGGAATAGTCTATCGCGATTACCGTAAGTCCTTGGGTATGTGTGACTCAGCGTGATACCCCATTGTGTTTCAAGTTTGACTATTAAAAGGTTATTCTTGGTCTGAATTTTGCATAGGGTAAAAGGAGTGCTGGATATCTATTTGATGCCTATGATATGCTATGATTTAACTAATGAAATTTGGTTTAATTTATAATTACTATTTGGTTTATTTAATATATATAATTTATAAATATATATTAAATATCCTATTAGAGTTTAGGGACTTGGACCTGGAATCCGGTTCTAGGATTCTCTCTCTATATAGGAAGTATGGGAGGTTTCTCTTGGAATATGATAGGTAACTATGGTATGAGATTATAAACAATATCAAGACTTAACAGAGAACCCATGCATCATGGCTAACTAATTCTTCCAATGACTGTACTTAAATTCTAAAAACAATCATTGTATCCTCTCAAATAAATCTGCATATCTAATATTTGAAAATATAACAATTACCATAATTATTTCAACAATAATAGATTAATCTACTGATTTACTCAATCTTCTTTTTATGAGCATATTTAACACATTTATAAATAAATCACCGCATGTAGATTTCCTTTCTAATAAGAATATTGCATGGACAGATTTAGAATATAAAGAGGATCGATTCAGATCTATAAAAATAATCTTTAAATTAACAATAATAACATGAAAATACTATCTTCGCCGCCCTTGAAGATCCGGCACCAACAGCAAAACCAAGTGACCCTGAGGAACTTTCGCCTCCGGCTTCTCCCTCTTCGGCCAAAAGGAAGGACGCTAGCAGCATAGAACTCCTGGAGGTGGAAAAAGAAGCAACAAACTCAGAAAAGGAAGACATCCCGCAAAACCCTGTAACGGATGAAGGCACAGAAGAAGAGGACACAGAAGAAGAGGACCCTGAGACCCCAAAGCCCGCTAAAAAGGATCGCAGAGGAAGAAAAACAGAAAGGGAGAGAAGGGAGGTAGCCACATACAAGGACAGGTTAACTGGAGTACAGACGACTCTGGAAAAGCATCTCAATCCAAGAAATACCATACAGCAGGGGAACGCCTCAAAGGGGGCAACCACCACAACCAAAGGTAAGTAATGCAGATCGTCTCCTGGAATTGCAGAGGGTTAGGAAGCAAGTTGAAATTGTTATCAATGAAAGATTTAATCAAAATCTCGAATCCCTATATCCTCCTGGTCCAGGAGACTAAAATGGAAGAGCAGGCCTGCCTTCTGGCTGCTCCTTCCTTTTGGAATCAAGCAAAATGTATTGCGGTCAGTTCAAGAGGGGCTTCTGGTGGCACAGCAACGCTCTGGGATCCCTCAAAGGTAGAAATGGTAAGTCATGCTAAATCTCCCCACTGGATTTTTACCGAATTTCTGGTTAAAGAAGCTAACCTCCGGCTAAGCCTATTTAACGTTTATGCTCCTATAAATATCTCTGAGAAGAAATCATGCTGGACCAGTTTGAATGAGCATATGACAATCTCCCAGTTAGAAAACTATGTTATAGCAGGGGACCTTAATCTTACTCTCTCCTCGGTGGAAAAAAAAGGAGGCAATATCGTCAGAGACCCTGCCAGGGAATGGGTGGAGGACATTATCTCGGAATGGGATCTTGAAGACATTAAACCAACCAAAGGGAAGTATACCTGGACGAACAAAAGGATAGGGCCGGGCCACATCGCCGCCAGACTTGATAGGTTCCTGGTCCAGCAATCTATCCATATTCATGGGTACGATCTGTCCTCCTCCATCCTACCTTTTTGCGCCTCGGACCACAAGCCTATCTCTCTCTCCTTTATCCAAGACCAGAACCTTGGACCCATTCCCTTCAGGTTCAACCCAGCCTGGATCTGTTTAGATGGCTTTGATGAGACTGTGGCAGCGGCCTGGGATTCCAATGTCAAAGGGTCTCCCTTTTTTGTCTGGGAATCAAAGTTGCGACAGGTGAAAAAAGCCCTCAAGGATTGGGCAAAACGACTGAAGTCTCCGAAGCAGCAAAGGATAGAAGCCGAAAAAGCCCTGGAAGATCATCTTTTAGGGAATGAAGGAAATCTATCTCAAACTTCCTTGGATAAAGAAACCTGCCTTCATAATAAGCTGCATGAAGCATGTAGGCTGGAGGAAAACTACTGGAAAATTAAATCAAGAAACACGTGGCTGCAGGAAGGGGATAAAAATACCAAGTTCTTTCACAAACAAGCTGAGATCAGGAAACATTTCAAAACTGTCACCAAGATTGAGCATTGGGGAAAGCAGCTTTCTGAGTTTGAAGAAATTAAAAAAGCTGCTCATGAACACTTTCAGGATATGTATACCGAAACTTCACCCGGGAGGGATTTCAATCTCTCTGAATCCCTCAATAATATCCCGTCTCTGGTTTCTGATCAAATGAACCTACAGCTCCTTCGCCCTATATCTCTTGAAGAAGTCAAATCTGCTGTTGATGAAATGAGCCCTGACAAAGCCCCTGGCCCGGATGGTTTCACAGCAAGATTCCTCACTTCCTGTTGGTCTCTCATTCACCTTGACCTGTTCCGGATGGTTAAGAAATCCCTGTCCTGCCTTAAACTTGGAGGGGGAACAAACTCCTCCTTCCTCGCCCTTATCCCCAAAGAAAAAGGAGCTTCAACCTTCTCTCGCTTCCGCCCTATCTCCCTCTGCAATATTGGCTATAAGGTAACCACCAAAGTCATTGCCAACAAACTGAAAGCTGTCCTTCCTCTAATTATTCCTGAGAACCAAGGAGGTTTTATCAAAGGCAGGCAAATCTCTGATAATATCATTTTAGTCCAAGAGGCCATTCATTCCAGTGTGACTAGAAAAGAAAAAGGTATGGTGGTTAAACCGGATCTTGCCAATGCCTTTGACAGAGTCCGCCATAACTTTCTCTTTCAGGTAATGAACAGATTTGGGTTTGCACCAAAGTTGATCTCTTGGATCAAAGCCTGTATCAGTACCCCCTGGATCGCCCCCCTGGTGAATGGGAGAGCTGCTGAATTCTTCCAAGCCTCAAGGGGGCTCAGGCAAGGATGCCCCCTGTCACCTCTTCTCTACGCCATTCAAGCGGCCTCCCTCAGCTTCATCTTGAACCATTATAGAAATCATGAAGACCTTCTGGGGTTAAAAATAGTGAGAGGGGTTAAGGAGGTAAATCATGCCCAGTTTGCCGACGACACCCTTCTCATGAGTGGAGCTAGTCCCACGACTGCCAGAAAGTTTAAAGAGGTCCTTGACATCTACCAAGATATCTCAGGAAGCAAAATTAATTATACTAAGAGCCAAATCTACAGCTGGAACTGCTCCCCAAGGGAGCTGCAAGCTATATCCAGAATCCTCAGGATAGAAGGAAAGTACCACTGGACGGAATTTAAATACCTTGGAGTTCCAATATTCAAGGATAAGCCTAAAATCTCCAGCTGGGAACCGTTGATTGAAAATCTGAATCAGAAAATCAAAGCCTGGGGAGCATCATGGCTAAATCTTGCAGGTAAATCTGTGCTCATAAAATCTGTTCTTGCTAGTATGCCTGTTTTTCAATGCTCCTTGCTTCTAGCCCCTTTAACTGTTCTTAAAAAGATTGAAGTTCTTCTTCGGAGATTCCTGTGGAAAGGAGGAAAACAGAATGAAAGCAAACTCCCTCTTGTTAAATGGGAAAAGGTCACAGCCTGCTATCATGAAGGTGGATTGCATATGCGAGACCTTAGGGCCCAAAACCTCGCCCTGGGGGCCAAGCTTCTGTGGAATATAGTGTCTGGCGACCCTTCATGGAGTAAAAAGGTCTTATGGAAAAAGTACTTTACATGGAATAGACTCAGATGCTTGGATCAGGGCCCGAAGACGACAAAAGGCTCTCCCCTTTTTGCCCTCTGTTCTAAAGCCTACCCCCTCCTTGCTGAGGATATTACGTGGATCCCTGGAAATGGCAAGAAAATCAGAATCTGGGATGACTCCATCAATGGCAACCCTCCGTTTGGAACCATAGAAGGGATGGAGGGAATCAGGAGGCTTCTTTCAAGCAATGGAAGATTCACTCTTTGGGACATATCAGTTTGGCATCCGGTCGGTCATCATTGGAATGGCTGGGTCATTCCGGATTGTCCTCAAAACTTAGCCGAAGAAAGAGATCTCCTCCTGCATTGTCTGGATGGGAATTCCCCGATCTCCAAAAAGCATAAGGATGTTAGAGGATGGGGCTCCAGAACAGGTCATTATTCTGTTGCCCAAGGGTACAGGAGCGCCAAAGCCATCCCCAATGTTCCCCGAAATCCTGCTGCATGGAAGTATATCTGGTCCAACACAACTCTGCCTAAAATCGATCACTTCATATGGGTCCTAGCCCATAACAGTGCTCTAACCACTGATGTCCTCCGAAGGAAAGGATGGGAAGGCCCATCTCGCTGTCCCTTATGCCTCTCAGCTGAAGAAACGTCCACTCACCTGTTTATTTCTTGTCCCTTCTCTACTCTCGTCTGGAAACTGATGACTCTTCCTTGGCATATCCCCCTGAACTTTGAAGATGTTCCTTCCCTCCTCTGTCGTTGGCTGTCGGCCTCCCCTGTTAGAACCCAGCCGAAAGATCCTTTGGCTATTGCCTGGTCAGTCCTTCCCAAGTTTATATGCTGGAAACTCTGGCTTGAGCGTAATAGTAGAATTTTTCGTGGAACCAGAACTTCTCCTCTGCAGGTGGTGGTCAAAATTAAAGCCCTGTTAGGGGACTTTATAAGCTCGCGAACTCCTAGGTGCCTAAATCTTGCTCTATCGGCAGAAGAAGCCAACTGGCTCCAGAGTATTCCCGGTAATATTGTCAATCTTCCGGTTAGAAACCCGGTGCTACACAAGTGGGAAATCAGACTTGCTGGGGAGGACTACGACAAGTGGTGCAAAAATCGAGGAAACCTTTTGTACTTTGATGGAGCATCCAAAGGAAATCCAGGGGAGGCAGGAGGGGGAGGGGTTCTCACTAGCCCCGATGGACATCTGATATTCATCTATTCCTGGAACTTAGGAGTGGAATCCAATAACATGGCAGAAGCCCTGGCCCTTTGGCAAGGACTTAACCAAGCTCTTCTTCATGGCGTTCAGCAAGCAACTGTCGTAGGGGACTCCAGGATGATTATCCAATGCATGAACAACATGAATTTACCTGCCTCCATGCGACTTCATCAGGTCCTCCAAAGAATTGCTCAGCTAATTCCTCTCTTCCAGGACATCGAATTTTTCCACGTCCTGCGAAAAAATAATGAACAGGCTGACAAAGCAGCCAATGAAGCTATTAATCTACAAAAAAGGCTGGTTAAAAGTCAATGACGAAGTCAATAGGGTCCCCATTCCGTAACACCGTTCCCATGGGCACTTGGCAAGGAAATAGTAATACGTTTGTTGGCCGCTGGCTCCGAACTTCAGGCACCTGGCGCCTCCGTGGACGGTTGGACTGCATGCAGGAGTGCGTCGTGTCCACATTCATGGACTCCTCCCTCCTTCTCAGCTCCCGTTATCTTCCCCTTTCCATCGTACGCTCCTCTTCAGCTGGGGTGACAGCATCTCCGACTATGCTGTTGATGGCTTGTACCAGACGCCGTACCAAGGATCATGGCATTCAATGGGAAAAGATCCGCTCGACTCCTCCTGAGCACCTGGACGTCGCCAAACGCGGGGTTTTGCTGCCATCATTCCAGCTCAGTCTGTACGCCTTTGCCACAAGGGATTTCGCGACCAGTTTCAATAATGAAACCAAGCTGATGCAGGATTCACCAGAGTTAATGGATATCGAAAGTACGAGCCGTTATTTAAGAGTTGGTACGAATTTTGGAAATGGAGCAAGCCGGAAATGGACGAAGGACACGGGGACATGTGATGAGGTAAAGGCTATGATGCCGAATTCATGGTATGAAGTGGACACCCGATTTAAAAACGGTAACTCCGGTCTCGGCTCAAATCAGCTCACCACCCTGGCTTTAGAATTTCAAGGAAGGAAGAAGCGAACCTCTTACGCTGCAATTCTGTGTCACCTGGTTGGCATCTGGTCTCTTTCCATGGCTGATACTGAAGACTCGGCTGCGTCTTCCCCCGACCCCTTGTTGGAAATAGAGGCGGAAATTCGGGTGCTCCGTCGTCGTATAAGAAGGCAAGGAGAGTTTATGCACCGTATGGACGCTCAAGGAGGTAGAAGGCTGGACAGGCTGGACGAAGAAATTGGAAGCAACCGTGAAGAATTTGACCGAGCTCTGGAGAATCTGGAAACGAAAATTATGGACGCCATTGAAAATCTCGATCAAAGGTTGCAGAACCTGGAGCTTGCGATGGAGAACTACCGCGGAACTGGGAATTCAGGCTCGAGCAAGCATCTGCAGCCTGCTGGAGCTCGTCACCGTTAATTGCTAGGTTCTTTTGTTTACTGGTTTCGTTTTGTAATCAACCTCTGTTTCTAGTTTTCTTGAAAAAGCCCTGAATAGTTACAGGCATATGTAAATTTGGGAACCTCTGTTACTAGTTTTTTTGAAAAAGTCCTGAATAGTAACAGGCATTTGCAAATATGGGCAGCATGGCTGTCTGAACTGCTCTCATTTTGGCTTGTAAAACTTTGAGTGGCATTGCCACAGATCTTTAATATATATCCTTTAACCGTTTTTGTCAAAAAAAAAAACATGAAAATACTATCAGTCCTTTATTTGCTTTCTGACTAAATTGGAAACTGCCATGTTCCACCCAACCGTATACCTCAAACTGTTCCTGGTTCGTTCCACAGGTCACCCCCAAGCCGAACTAAGCATGACAAGAACTAGAAGGCCTAGGGTAAATTTGTTATCTTCTTTACTAAAAATAGAGTAGTCACAAGGTCCATTTACCAACCATTTGTGTTGATCTTATAAAATAATTTCCCCTATTATTCCCATAGTCTTCTTTCTTGGACACACCAAATATCACAAATTTTGGTAATATGAGCGCTCAAAGATCCATGACTAAACCCTCCAGTGAACTTGGAATCACTTTCCTCTTGCAAGGTTCTTTCTCTGCTACTTATAAGTTTTTATGAGGAAAAATGCTTCTAGGATTTAGGTTTAAATCACTCAGTTTAGTTGTTAGACACACTGCTTGTTTTTTTTAATCTTTAATTAATAATTTAGTTTATTTTTAACTCTCGCCATTTATTTTATCTTGATTTAGTAAAAATAGGATTTTTACTCATCCTAACATCTAGTTGATCTTAGTTATCAACTATTCTAATCTCTTGCATTCCTGGACCCTCTTTGAGTGGCAGTCCCATTCAGTTTAAAAAGAATAAAGTAGATAATAATAATTTAGTTTTAATAATAATTTCATGGATTATTGATGCTCCAGATCTCTGAGCTCAACATCAGTTAATCACCATGATTCTAAGTGCTCCAAAGCATTACTGCTCAACACTCACTCAAATAATAGTGCTCCATAGCTCACTTGATCAACACTATTAAATCAATAGTCCTGGTGCTCCAGAGCTTATGCTCAACACCAGTTAACTAGTACAATTAGTCCATATGCTCCAGAGCTCACTTGCTCAACGTATTTTGATAAATAAATATTAAAAATTAGTGTAGGTGTTATTTAGAGCTCACTTGCCCAACACCCAAATAAATAGTCTAGGTGCTCCACAGTTTATTTGCTCAATACCTGCCAAAAATGAATTAGCATTTTTAGAAAAATAAACATAAAACAAAAGAAGTATTTTCTTGGGATATTACAGTTGAGGAGATTGAATTGTGTGGACCTATACACACAACATCGATGTGGATGGTGGAGAGGTATTTGAAGTCATTGAAAAATTTTGTTAGACAAAGAACACGTCCTAAGGGTTCTATTGTGGAGGGATATATGATATATTAATGCAAGGTGTATATTAGTCGGTATCTTCCTAAACTAGCAGAAAATATGAATGTGCCTCGCATTTGGCATGTCAAATCCATCAACAAATTTGAAGGGGAGGACCTGTTGGGGAAAAGTAGAACAAGGAACATGAAAGGTAAATAGATGTTGTAAATTTAATTTATTATCATTTAATTTTTCAATTTTATAAATATCCTACCCATTTAATTTGTATCATGCCATTGATTATATTAAACTTTGCCAATGACATCTAATTAATGATATTGAATTGTTAATGTTTCATATAGTTGGTTGAGAGTGGGATGTACTACGTTTGCATATTGCAAACAATCTTGATTGGATGGATGAATGGATATAACGATGCACATAATTCTATGGTAGGTTATCATGGTAAGGGGTGAGTAAGTTGATTAAAACAACGCATCATCATCAATAAGAATATACTGGTCTTGCGCAAATGGAAATTGATTTAGCATATGGTTTAAAAGATAAAAAGGAAAGTATATTCACCAACATTTCTTTAGTTATTTCCCATTTTATCCATGTATTTGGTTATTTTATTTCTTTAGATATATATTTACTAAGTCCATATTACATGATGTTTATTAATTGTGAATACATGTTTTACTTGTTGGGCATGTTGCAATTGAAACACCACAAGGATATGTGGTGCAATGGCCATAAATGTCGCATCAGAAATTCGGATGATAAAAAGAAAAACTTTTATTGTGGGATAATTTTTTTTTTCAAGTCATTAATGTTTCCTCTAGAAGTGATAGGCATCGAAAAGCATATGAAAATAGGTACTATGGGTATTTGGAAGATATAATTGAGTGTGACTTTAATTCCTTTAAAATAGTTCTGTATGAGGTCAAATGGTACATGATAAAAATGAATGAACGTGATCCTTAAAAAAATGTTATTGATCATTCTAATGGATTTACCATGATTAATATAAGGGAACTTGAAGTGGGTATAGAGCCTTATGTTCTTCCAATTCAATGTGAGCAAGTCTTTTACTTAGAGGTACTAGGTAAAGCAGGTTGGTCATACATTGTTAGATATGATCGAAGAGAAATATTAGTTAAGTATAATGTAGAGGAAGAAGATAATGTTGAAGAAGAAGATGATGTAGATCAGGAGCAGGTGACCACAAATGTGTGAGATGAAAAATCCAAAGAAGTTGATCATCCAAATGTATCAGAAAATGTTCTCATTAATGATATCAATGATGATATTATCGAAAATGACGTTGATGATGATGGTGATATGAATGATCCTTTCAACAATATAGATTATGAAACAAATCTGTTGGTTGTGGATCCTGATCTTCCTTATTCAGAGGTCATGTTTCAACTGTGTCTAGATCCCAACCCATGAAGGGGGGGTTTGTGGGTGCTTCCCCCCCTAAACAAATAGTCACCATGGGGGGTCCAGGGGAGGCAGCGACTAGTTTGGGAGCCCCACCCTGGAGAGGGTTCAGGGGTAGCGCCCCCATAGCGAAAATTTTAAAAAAAAGGCCTTGTAAAATGTTGTAATTGTATAGTCATGACTTGGTCAATAATGGGTGATTTACGAGCCCATGGTATTTGGTGTCCCATAGTATTTTCCCATGGTAATACCTCTTTAAAAGGAAGGCATTGTAATATGAATGTGTATTGTAGCATTGTAAAGATCTCTGATTGTGTGAGAGAGAGTGTGAGAGAGTGAAGAGGAAGTTGTAGTGGATGTGCTACATGTTGTATCTCTTCATTTGTTGGATGGTATAATAATAAGGATTGGAAAATTTATGTGTCGATGTATCCCATCTTGGGTGAACCACGTTATATTTGTGTCTCTCTTGTAATGTGTTTTATGTGATTTATATTTGCATCTTGTTTATTGTTATTGCTCTGAGATCCTGTTTTTCTAACAAAATCATGATATAGATGTTGAGTTAGATGTAGAAGAAAAAGATGAATGATCTTTAAATGTTGAAATATATGAGGTATGTGATCATATCTTTACTATGAATTATTCTATTGATTAGATATTTAATATTTATATAGGCTGATACTTAATTGTACTACTCTCGCTCTGCAAAAAATTCATAAAAGACCTATCGAATGATACTTATGAGGAGTTGGATTATCAATAAGAAGATCAATGATATTGCAAAAATTTTGAAAAGTAGGAGGTATGTGACTATATCTTTTATATGATTTATTCGATTTGAAGTATTTACATATATGGATTAATTACATGTTTTTAAGTTTTATGTCATTTCTATGTAGTGTGTTACATGTTCTTTATCATGTCAAATTGGGTATTGGGGAATTGAAAGTGATGTGAGAGGGGGGCGGATCCATGAGATCTTCCACCTTCACGTGGTTGGCCATGTTCAGTAGAGAATAAATTATTCTCTAAACCAAGAAAAGATCATTCAATTTTATGCCATCATCGTAATTGTTGTCATCGTACTAAAACCATCACTAGCCGCAAGTACCAAAACCTCTAAAAGGAAATTTACTTCAAATAAGTCATTTTTCCATAGTTAAATCCCCCAAAGTCCTAATATTGTAATGTAGGGTCCACATAAATATAGACATGTAGGTTTGATCATGAAGCCACCTATTACATAATATCATTATCCACAACATCTATGCATCATTTAGGTTGTTCTCATCATTTGACTAATGTTAATGCATGTTTCATGTCCAGATCACTCAAATGTCAATAAATATGCTACATCTCTTTATTAGTATACGCATAAATAAAAATCATGACGAATAACACAATCATTAAGGAAGATATACCCTAGAGTGTATAAGATGTCTATTTAATCCCCACATGCAAACACACAGATATCACCAATCATAAAATCTCACATCAAGTAATAAGTTTATAATTGGTCTTGACACATTAGGAAACATCAAAGTAATCATAATTTCCAAAGTTGAGTGTTACAATTACCCCCCTCAAAGAAGAGACGTATTTCCAGCAAATCAATATTAAACATGTGAGGGTAAAGTCGATAAACATCACTACTCAACACATTAATTCAAACATTATGTGATAAAGCATAAGCATCATAAAGCAATATGAGTTCCATAACATCTCATACAATATAGGATAATATTCTAAACAAAAGCAATGTGTCTAAGGTCTTGACAAGCTCATATTTGTTTCCATGCATGATGTGTAATCAAGTAATAAAAATTGGTGTAACAATTCCTCCCCTTGAAGAAGTAACATCACTATTTAGCTAATCAACGTGAAACTGTAAACGAGGGAATAATTTCCTCATATAAGAATCCAACAACTACTGAAAGGCCATGTAATCATCCCACCTGAATGTTCCAAGCCTCATTCCTCTCACCAATAAGCATTATCAAACTTCAAGTCACATCACATTGGGACAATTTCTCCTAGATAATCCAATATCATTTATTGACATCTACAACCCACGGAATATTAATCCATATTGAATCTTTCCATGGTCTTTCCCTGGCCTCACATCTGACAAGAGCAATGCTCCAAAATCATACAATCCATTAGCTCTGTTATTCATGTCTTCTATTAGGGTAGAAACCTTAACACTACAACAAGCGTTATAATAACCATCATCATCACCAATTCCATGTTATTCTCTACGGTTTACATGCATGGCACAAACCCTAACATCACAAGAGAAAACCTTAGTATCACACAAGCGAAATTTCTCCAAGAACATCCAAGGCATCTCTCTCTTCTTGTCTTCTATTAGGATTTCATCATGAACCCTAACATCATGCTCCTAGGTTTTCCTCATGAACTTTAGTTTCTTTTTCCCTAGAGGAATTCTCCAAAACAATAGAAAGGATAGAGTACAATGATGGTAATGAATATACAAGCTCTCTCCTCCCTTTATATTAAGCCATGGAGGCTAAGATAAAAAAAGGACATAGTTCCATACAAGTAACCAACAAGGAAACTCCAAATGGATCACTCTACAATACAAGGATGTACATGTGTCAAACTAGGATTTATCCAACCCTTGATTGAAATGCCCCTCGTTAGGCTCAATGCCCCTCCTCTAAGATGGTGTGTTCTCCAACAAGTTATTAGTCCAACACTCCCACATCCATGGTGGTCCACTATCCAAGTGTCCACATACAAGGTTCTCATGCTCTGATTGTGTTCAACATATCCTCTCATGCACTTAATGTTACTCTCGTGTGTGCCAATGTAGTCACTAAGCTCCAATGATCCTCTTCAACATACATGTCTAGGTCCATCACAAAGCTCCATAAATTATGCTCCTCGACTTAAGCATCCTCAAGTCAAGTGTCCAATGTCCAAGATGTCTATCGCATGGTCTCACGATCCGAAGGTTAGAATCTCTAGTTCATATATTGTGTTCAAATACTTCATTGACACCCTCCTCCAATCAATAATATTTCCTCCTAATACTCTACGCCTTCCACAAATTATTAAAATATTAAAAATATATATATAACAAAATATTAAAACAATATTAAAATATTGCAAAATATATAACAAAATATTAAATTATAAAAAAATATAAAATATAAAAAAAAACTAAAATTAATGATTAGAAAAACAATAAATTAAAAAAACATGGAACAAAAAGCATTAAATCAAACCCGCGCCCCCAACATTTTGTTCGCATTCCCTATCAAACACTGCTTCCCCACATCAACAATGTCTCATTTGCAACCTGACATGTCCAAGGTGGAAGCTCTCGCCATCCAGAATCCAAACCCATGCCCCCAACATTCTGTTCACATTCCATATCAAACACCGCACCCCCACATCGACCCTACTTCATTCTCAACCCGCCTTGTCCAAGGTGAAATCTATCACTATCAATAATTTGTCCAAGGAGATCGATGCCAAGGAAAAGGAGGCCCATGAATGAGAAGACTAATCCCATAGAAAAAAAGGCCTGCTAGGGAGGAGACCGAACAAGCAAGAATGCCATCGAATTCGACCCACAATGAAATTGGTAAGTTCCAAACCTTCACCATCTTGGTAGAAAATGAAACGATTGTATCTCTACATTGGGGTTCGAATTTGGTGAAAGGGTTTTCATTTTTTCATTTTTTGCATTTGGGGTTGGGTTTTCATTTTTCTTTCTGAAAATGCCTTTATGATGCAATTTGAGTCTTGTATGCTAGGGGTAGAATCAACAGAACTTTGCATAAATCCTCACTACCATGGAATCCATCCTTGAAATCACTGTCATTTCTAAAGGTGTTTACAACAATGCCGATTAAAGGAATTGTTCTTTATTGACCAACAAATAGGCCTTGAGCCTAAACTGAAAATATACCCATAGGTGGACTTGTGATCGGTGACATCACCAGCCCAATCAGAATCTATGTATCCAACTAGATCAAGTGAACATACTACTACATAATGTATCACAAAATCATAAGTTCCATTCACATATTAGAGAATCCTCTTGGCAACATTCCAATGTAGTTCATGTGGATCCTGCATGTATCCAGAAACTACGCAAAAAAAAATTGATATGTACAGTCTACTATGAGTGATATGAGTAGACTCCAAACTAACTTTCAATATTGGGTACTATCCACCAAAGGTGTAGCACCTCCATCTTCAATCTTTATTTCTAAAAGTAAGGGATATGGAGTTGATTTGCAATCAGTGATCTAAAATCTAATGAGAATATCCCATGCATACTTTGAATGTGCCAATGTGACTCCCAAAGATTTGGAGTCCGAGAAATAATTGTAACATTTCTAAATTAGTCAAGGAAAATTTATCATGCATAGTAGATTCAAACCATGCAATTGATGTAGAAGAAATATTAGGAGATCATCCACATAGAGTACAATCAACAAAAGTGAGTCACCTTCTCAAAGCATGTAGACATTTGGATATGAATTGCATTAAGAGAATCCTTGGGACAACAAATAAGAATCCATCTAAATGCATACCAAGCTTGAGGTGCTTTCTTTAGGCCACAACATCCCTATGAAGGAATTCCTTCTTCACATACATACATGATGAAGCTCCCACTATTGATTTACTAACAAGTCGAACATCATCCATCTTGGGAACCAATGAAAAAGTTTCATTGTAGTTAATAACATGTACCTATGAGAAACCTTTGGCCACTAATATTTACCTGCACTTACTGATGAGTCCATTGGCTTCCATATTCGTCCTATAGACCCACTTACAATTAACTAAATTTATCCCTAGAGGAAGAGGTACCAACTCCCAAGTGTTATGTCCATGAGGGATTAATACTCCTCATCGATGGTTGCTTCTAAATGTGGATTATCGGAAGCTTCTACATTATTTGAGGATCAATAGTAGAAACCATATAGTAATTTGTGGGATGCAATGTCTCTTTAGTTATAAGTGTATGTGGATTAGCATGAAACTGTGAGAAGTTTCTTCATGCCACTACTACATATGGTCTGATTTGCCACGAAAGTTCATTGTAATAGCCACGAATTTTCGTCCTTGTTTCAATGATTGGGGTTTTTTTTTTCGTGGAAAGAAATCCGTGGATATAGGGACGAAACTTCCACTTCGTGGCAATAACAACATTTTGTTGATGCCACGTGTCAACAACACAACACTTCTCATATCCACGGAAAATGAATCCTTCCATGCAATTTCGTCTCTATATCGACACACAACTCCTATAAATTTCTATGAATGTGTTGAACCTTCCACGAATATTCATCGCAATATACACAAATCCATTCACAATCTTTCGTGGTAGATTCAGCACCTACGTGGAAGATATTTTTATAGTTCCATGAATCATTGTCGCAGTATCCACGGTTGCATTCCCAAACGTTCATGGCAAGTTCAGCAACTGCGTCGAAACATTTTGTATAGCCTACATTGATGTTCATCGATATAGAGATGATACCTGGGAGTTTAAAAAAAAAATTTGAATGCTACGATACAATCATATATTGGCTTCAGATAGACTGAAAGCACTTCTCATGAACCATCTCTTACATCTCAATGATTCCTTTCAGATCTGTAAACAAGTCTACTTAATGATGGTTTCCAATTCTATTAAACTTCATCAAACAAATAATCTTGCATTGTATTCCTTAAAGTAGTTACCATTAAGTCTTTATGATAAGCAGTAACAAAAATAAAATTTGTTCAAGTAATTTTCTTACTTATCCCTTTTCAACAATCAATTCTTCAACTTCAAGTTTTGTCTTTTAATGGCACAAATATTCAAACTCAAACTCAATTTGGTCACAAAGAATAGGCTCGGTCTTCATGAAGATATAACTGATGTTCTCCCATAACACTATTCAAACTCAACTTCAATTTGGTCACAAAGAATATGCTCAGTCTTCAAGTTATAACACAAGTCCTTCAAATATGCTATAAATATGTTTCAATGCTTTGCAAATTGTTCTTCTTCAAGCTCAGATTTCACATCCTTGTGTCCTTTGAATAATCATAAGGCTTAAACAAATTTTTGCAATGTATGAGCACGGTCTTACAAAGAATTATACCTTAGCTCTATTCACTTATTAGCTCTATTCACTTCTTAATAGAACTTTATCAGAGTCATTTATCATCAAACTTGCTTGTAAACAACAAACACAGTCCTAGATAGATATCTCAAGAACTTGAACTAAATGTATAAACATGAAGAATTGTAAGCCCCAGTCTTAAGCACATGTGGATATCATTTGAATGGTGATCCGATCGCCATCGAAACTCCAACTTTCGGTAACCACCAAAATCTCCTCCTTGTCACATTTTGGACCCCACATCTGGCTGAACAGTCATGCCTTCAACTTCTCCCTCGGGCCCTTCTCCCAGCTCTATGGTAATATATCATTGAGGCCTTAAAGGCAAAGGCCCCTATTCTCATGGGAATCCTGATCAAGAATGTACTCAATAAAAGAAAGGTATCAATCTTTCCTTACTCAATAAAATAAAGGTATCAATCTCGAGTGCATGAATGAACATATGAAATGTATTTTGATGTTTCTATATGAAGTGAAAAATGTATGAGATTTGACTTTATAGAAATGTGACCTTAGTGTACATTTTTCATTAGTATCTGCATTAAAGCAATGACATGATAAAGTTTTACTTTAAACCCCTACAAGGAAATAAGATCACAATTCTACTTGTCATGAATACCCTATAAGCAACAATTGTTCCACAAATTCTATCAATTGAAGTTTGCAATGTTACAATTTTCAATTCTCAACACTCACTGCATTTTTTAACAAGCAACTCTTTGTAGGGCACAATAGAAGAGCCCAACTTATCTTCCATGTTAGAGGCCACCTGATCCAATGAATGCACCAACCCAATAAAAACCAAAACAAATAAAGATCCCAATTGCAAATTTTGATGAGCTGCATAAATTTTCACTATCAAGTGCACTTTATGTAAGAGGATTTGCCAAAAATTCCATGGAACTATATAGGCACCACATGAAAACAATGCAATTACCATGCACTCAAATGGGAAGATGTATTCACTTAAGACCAAACAACTTCAAACAAATACAAATTACACAATTTTACATGTATCACAACCATGTTTACTTCTGCCATGCAAATATTTTTGACTCCATACAACACTTCATGGAAAGGGGATTTTCTCCATAATCTATTGCCGTCTTCTTATGTGACACATGAAACTTCTCTGCACTTGCTGTTACCCAGAATTTCATTTGATTTCATGCCACCTTCTATATTTTTTCTAGCTGCATATGCATTCACACACAAATCAACATCATCATGTGTTTTCCCACAGTGTCTATATCTCATTCTATGATCAGTTCTGGATTCAAAATCTCTCCACTAAAATGGTTTAGTCTCAATCAAGGACTCCCAATTTCATTGAATTTCCTGTCTCAAGGCCAAGGCATGATACAATTAGAGGAAGAATTCTCTCTTCAAAGGGACCATCTTCCCTCAATTGGAAGCAAACATCTGGTTCATTACCAGTGGGCACATCACTTCCATCCCCCCTCAGGTGACTCACTGCTATAAGATTCCCTAAATGGAGATGATCCTAATTTGTTGTCAATGGAAAAGACCAGGTAATCAATTGGGTGTTGAGCGAGGAATATCAACTGATTCTGCCTTTCCCTTCTAGGATATATATAATATTTTTATGGTCAACTGACAGCACAATGAACTAAAAAAATGCTAATTTCTTGTGAAAGGTGGTGTTTGAGACCCTGGACAATAGTGAGCCTTCAGATGTTTTTAGATCATTATAGATATAAAACTCACTAATTTAGTTGCGAGCTTATATGTTTAAAACAAGCAAATACATAATTATTAAGCACCATGTTGAATATCAATACATAGCATGAACAGTGCCTTGAAGGACATGAATATATGTTGCACCTCACAATTTACCCCAGTATACAAATATCCAAATGCATATTTGTAACCACTGAGATAGGTTTTTGTGTCATTTGCATTCAAAGGTAGAAAACAGAGAGCACATGCACATGTGATAAAGTAACAGTGTCCCAACTTCCATGCAGTTAGATGTTGTGATTACAGTGCAGGGTTATAAAGTTTCTTGAATGATGTGAGCAAAAAGTCAATGTGCAAAAAAACATTTAATAAAAAACAAGAATGCCATAACAATCAAACACCTTTAAGGTAGTATGTGCCCTCCCTGTATCAGCTAATAATAGTGAACACAATTCACATTAGTTCCACAGCACACATGCCAATAGAAACAATAAAAACAAATTTCTAGAAAAAAGTATTCCATGGATATACATTAGTCAATATAAATACTTACCTCTTGAAACCAAGAACTCCAAATGTACAACCCATAAGTTCTTAACACAGGCTCTTTGGTATATTCAAAACTGTTATAATGACTTACACTGATAAGCAAACTAAAACGATAAACTATTAATATTCAATAACATGTAATAAAATAAACATATATATCATATAACAAAAATAGAGATATAGTTTAAGATACCAAACTGGGTGTGAAACTATTCTTGAAAATGTACTCAGAAGTGTTACTTTCAGAAAAGACTGTTTGTGCCTCGAAGAGGCTAGTCTTCTCTAGGAACCAGCTGACCCTACAAAAGGGTGTGTACAAACCAGAGAGAGAGAAATGACTGGAGTTAATTAGTTCAATGACAGTCAAGCGCAGTACATAACTCAACATAAATAAAGTCACAAAAATTATAAACTTCAACCAAGTCTCAGCATAAAAGAAGTGATTATCAGCACACCACAACTGATCACAGGTGATCAAAGTCAAGTACTCTATAAGACCAAAAATTCAACAAGGTGGTATAAAAAAAATGGAGGGTAAGTGTTCGCATTAACCACAAGTCAAAGACAAGGTACCAGAAGTCCAATAATAACTCAATCAAGGTGGGGAAGGTACAACAAGTATTTAATAACTCAATCAGTAACAGGTAATAAAATAAACATATTGATCATATAACAATAAGAGAGGTATAGTTGAAGATCTCCACATCAACATTAAACCAAAAATACGACAGCATAGGTGTCCACAGTAATCTGTTCCATCCAAACCTATCAAGTGTACTTTTAGGTCAATATTATTCTTTTCTCCAAACTGTACCTACAGTTCGGAGTCAAGAATACTGCTGACCTAAAAGTATACTTGATAGGTTTGGATGGAAACCATTTTCAATGTTGATGCCACTACCCTCGTTATTGTCTTACAAAAAGGCATGAAAATGAGGAAAAAGACTTAAAAGTGTGGACTTCACCTTCAAAGAGTGCCTTACAATCACATTGATACGATGTCCCACAACCATTTCTCTTAACACCCACTCTTCATTCATTCTGTATGCATTTCACTATGCAACCATCTCAGATTCTCACTGCGTTTTCCCTCAATTATTTTATCAAGTCAGTATGACCCACAACTGCTGGCAACACTCCTCGGACGGCGGGCGTGGGTCATATTGAATTGATAAACTAATTGAGGGAAAATGTAGTGAGAATCTGAGACGGTTGCACAGTGAAATGCATGAAGAATGATTGAAGAGTGGGTGTCAAGAGAAATGGTTGTGGGACGTCGTATGAGAGGAAATGGTGATGGTAATTGAAAGGTCAAATTAAATTTGCATGGTGGCAATAAACTACACTTGTATCTTCCATTGTTAGCTGCAATTCAAGCCTGAAGGTGGTAGCCTTGGGACCCATGACCCTTAGAACCAAGGGTATGCTCCAAATGTGGCGAAACAACCGTAGTACTCTATAAGAGCAAAACTTCAACAAGGTGGTTTTAAAAAAGTTGCTCAAGGAGGGTAAATGACCCCATTAAACACAAGTGAAAGATAAGGTACCACAAGACCAATCATATCTCAATCAAGGTGGGGAAGGTACAACCAGTCATATCTCTCTCAAATGTACAGCCGTCCAATATAGCCTGAAAGTTCATCATCACAGTATAAGGAAGGGTGGTGGGATGCCAAATAAAAATATCCCTCGTTTCTCTCTATTGATCAAATAACAATAAGAGAGGTGTCGTTGAAGATCTACACGTCAACATTAAACCAAAAATCAGATCTGAAGTGTGGGTACAAATATAGTACCTTGTACTATAGAAAATAAAATCCACCTCTGTTACCTTTCAATTTAGCAATATGGTCTACAGAAGCAAAATTTCCTCACAATTACCATCGAAATTTCTGACTAGCGCTAAAGCAACAGTAAAAGAATTTATAACATAATTTTGATCTCTATCAACTTCAACACTCTTGTGTGGTCCCTGTGCTAAAGTTGGTCCTCAAGATGTAAGTTGCTTACATAGATAACCCTTGCATGACTGCACAATCTTCTAAACACATATAAAGTAGACAGGAAACACCAAACAGTAAATGTGATACATACCCTGGCTTTGTCTTGAATATTTCTTTCCTATGGCTTAATTTATGAGGATGTGTGCGTTGTTATAGTCTTATCCTGTAGCTAGATCTATTGCTTCAACCATATCAAGGAAATTATGATTTGCAAACGTAGACTCAGGCATTCCATTACTTTTACAACTTTAACGAAAATGCAGGAGGTTTTTACACAGTTATCTTTCAATCAAATGAATTAACAATCATCAGCACCACAACCATCTTTCATCAAAACCGCATACATTAAATACAAACAAGCGTTGGGTTTCAAATGCAAGAACTGGGATCGAATCCCTTTAACATTCCACCCATTTAAACTCTTTTGTATCTCTATTTATGAAATTCCAGAAACACAGTAGTAAAGAAAGAACCAAAACTCATAATTTAAATCACTCAAGAAATCAATTATGGGAACATTACATAGTAAACACGATTTATCGAAACCATATCAGAACACAACAGAACCTTCAAGGATTATTACTACTCAAACCCTATGGATGCAAACTCTAAGGTTTATATTGAAACTCTAGAAACTTGACGGAATCCAAGGATCGAATCCCACATTGACACCAACAAAACGATAGACGCCCAGGTCAGGTATTGAAACCCCAAGTAGAATTCCAAAAGCCCAGGTCCCATGAAAATAATTTAGAAACGAGGCAAAAGTTTCTTGGGAAACATAAACATTTAAACTAAATCACCTACACAGAAGAACAAAACAATTTTATTCAGTATGGAATATCTATTAGCAGTTACCATTTATAGATTCTCATGCTACGGGAAAATAGGGCGACCTTCTTAAACCCCATTTCTTCTACGCATACACTTTGATCTTATACATAGGAAAACGTAGAGATTAAATAGAGAACCAAACATGCAAACGAACTATGACATCGAAACCCTCGATGAACACTCCACGGAGGCGAGAGGAAGAGGTAATGAAATGTGGAATCTGAGCTTACCAATTGCAAATGCCTCTAAAACTGTACCATCAACCAGTAACCACGCAAATGGAGAGGACCAAACTATTACTTGCCAAGTAAGTAAAAATATACCGGTCAGAACCTGAGTTTGTATTCGTATCAATTCAAATTAACAAGAAAGACAATAAGGGTATTACCTGCATGTGTAGTTGTCACCATTCCTACATATGCAACCTTCGTGGTGGGCTGACCATGAGCCAAGCTTAGGTCAGACCATGAAACCATCAGGTGCATCCAACATACAGACTCCAACAAACGAACTATGACATCGAAACCCTCGATGAACACTCCACAGAGGCGAGAGGAAGAGGTAATGAAATGTGGACTCTGAGCTTACCAATTGCAAATGCCTCCAAGTCTAAACCTGTACCATCAACCAGTAACCACGCAAATGGAGAGGACCAAACTATTACCTGCCAAGTAAGGAAAAATATACCAGTCAGAACCTGAGTTTGTATTCGTATCAATTCAAATTAACAAGAAAGACAATAAGGGTATTACCTGCGTGTGTAGTTGTCACCATTCTTGCATATGCAACCTTCGTGGTGGGTTGACGGCCATGACCCAAGATTAGGTCAGACCATGAAACCCTCAGGCGCATCCAACATACAGACTCCAACAAACGAACTATGACATCGAAAGCCTCAACGATGGTGTAGAAACCAAGAACCCATGTGCTATCGTAGAGTTACCTGCATGTGTAGTTGTCACCATTCCTGCATATGCAACCTTCGTGGTGGGCTGACGGCCATGAGCCAAGCTCAGGTCAGACCACGAAACCCTCAGGCGCATCCAACATACAGACTCCAACAAACGAACTATGACATCGAAACCCTCGACGATGGTGTAGAAACCAAGAACCCATGTGCTATCGTAGAGTTACTTGCATGTGTTGTTGTTACCATTCCTGCATATGAAACCTTCGTGGTGGGCTAACGGCCATGAGCCAAGCTCAGGTCAGACCACGAAACCCTCAGGCGCATCCAAACTCCAACAAACAAACTATGACATCGAAACCCTCGACGATGGTGTAGAAACCAAGAACCCATGTGCTATCGTAGAGTTACTTTTAATGCCCTCACCATTAACCCAAATTTTAGATACAAGTCATGATCCCATACGAGCTTTGTGGCATGCTTTGGTATTTCATTATTTCACCACCACTCTAGAGCTACCTATGGTATATATATCCCTATAGTAGTGGAGCACTCATGACAAATGAAGTAATTGAAAAAATGCAAGGAGTGTTATAAGGACCCCAAGTAGTGTGTAAAGGAAACAAGTAATGGCATCTTCAACATGCTTTGAAAGCTCAATAAGGACTTTAACTTCCAACAAAGCATTTCAAGTTGACAACCCCCAAACGTTACAAACATTAGTATTATTAGTATTATAGATACATAAATAACCATAACTTATAATATAATATGAATATCCCATAATATTTTGTGTTGATTTTGTTGTAGGTCAAGTGGAATGTGCAACAAAAGAAAAGAAAGTGGAATGGACCAAATAAAACATGAAACAATGATGTTGCCAAAGTGAATAAGTTGTTGAGATGAAAATGCAAAGTAATAGAGAAATCTTGAATAGGAAGATGATGAAGGAATACACATGCATGCTTGTCATGGAATAAGATGTTTAAGTGAAAATGCAAAGTAGATAACTATAAATATTGAAGATGAAGATGATGAAGGAATACATGATGTATTCATCATGGAGAAGTAGAAATTTCTCTAGTAAGAAGAGTTAATGTCAATAAATAGAAAATATGAAGAATAGGAGAAACAGTTTGAAGATCAATATTGAAATAAAGGAGTGGTTGCAATGAAAGCAAAGTATAATGATGATAAGTTTTCAAGTGGCGAGCATTAGTTGTGTTCATTGAGATAATGGTGATGGTGTAGAGGAGAGAGGATGGGGAAGTTCTGAACACCATTGAGTGGAACTAGCTTGAGGAAAGATGTTCCATTTAACAAGCACATTTTGGGATGTAAGCTCCATTGGGAGAGAATGGAAGCATATTGCAAAGATGTTGAATGTGGTAAAAGAGTTAGAGATGATGGTGATGAGGTGTTTCCTATGGTAGCAAAGTATATAGGATAATAATGAAGAGAAAAAGAATATGAAAAATAAAGGGGACTTACAAATAGTGAAACCTAAACAGTTCGTCCCTATATCGACGAAATTTCGTGGAACATTACAAAGCGTGGATATTGCCACGTTTTTTCCACCCTGAAAAACAAAAAATATAAAAATTATTTTTTTTAACCCACAAATGTTGAAAACGTGGAAATATTTCGTGGAACTATCCGCCCATATGTAGTAGTGTGCATATGAAGGATCTCCAACTAGTTGTCTTGCTACTTCAAGAGTTTGTTTTTCCCAACATGGTCGAAATATTAGATATGCAATATTCTCTTATTCATTCTACTTAGTTTCTTATTCATGTGAATATGAGTGGTCAACTAAATATGAAATTTATTTTGATATAGTGGATGAAACATCAGAATGATCATCATCAATAAGTAGTGGTGCATTGGTAGGAGGATTTGTTACATGCACGAGGACTTCTTCAAACATGACACTTTTTCCAATGAAAATGTTTTTAGTGAGAGGATTTAGTAATATATACCCCTCTATCCATTCATGATATCATACAAAGATGGATTCTTCACTTTATGGATCCAAGGCCCTCCTTTTCTGCAAAGGAACGCAAGCCCATGCACGAGATCCAAACACTCTGAAGTATTGACTATCGCTTTTTTACCACTCCAAGATTTGAATGGAGTAACTCTTTTCAAGATTTTATGAGGAAATTTTGTTTGAATGTAGGTTCAATAACTGATAGCCTCAGGAGAATTTTTTGGAGCACGTGACTTTGAATGTAACATGCATGTGTCCATCTCCTTCAAGGTTTGGTTTTTCCTTTATACAACCCCAATTTGTTGTGGAGTATACAAAAATATATGTTGCAACTCAATTCCTTCTACTACACATAGATGCCTGACATCTTTGTTGACATGCTCGCCCCCATTATCTGTACATAGGATCTTGATCCCCTTTCCTGACTATTTATCTACAAGGGCTTTGAAATCCTTGAAACTTTCAAATCCTTCATATTTATATTTGAGGAAGTAAATCCATGTGTATCTCAACCAATCATCGATAAAGTCAAGGCATACTTGGCCCTACTCATGGATGGGAGTGGGAATAGGCATGTTATGTCATTGTGAACAAGTTCAAGAATTGTTAACACCCAAAAAGTGCTCACTAGCTCATTCCCTTATTCACATGACCCATTTTCCCACTTTTTCCACCATTTGAGCCTCTAAAACCATCAAAAGGTCACCAAAAAGACCATAATACACCTTTTTCCCCTCAAAATATATATTTTTCCTCAAAAAACACAAAAAACCCTAAAAAAGGGTCCAAAATTCCCCAAAAATATTAAAAGGGAATAAAAATATAAAAAATATTCAAAAAAGGAAAAAGAGGGAAAAAGAGACCTAAACCATGTTGGTTAATACCATTGGTTTCCTTAAAACCACAATGGTATTCCCATCACCCAAAACTATAAAAAGGTGATAGGGGCTCCTCACTTTTCATCCATATTTTCATCCTATCCTCATGCTGCCGAAATCCATCTTGAGCTTTGCCCAACCATTGAAGCATTGGAGAAAAAGAGACCATTGGACATTGGAGCACCTCAACCTTGGAGCTGCCCAAAACTCACCATCCTCACCATTTGAGGTAATACAAAAGTTTTAATTTTTGTTTACATGTTTATGAATCAATTTTGTTCATTGTTATCAATCTAGAATTCTTTATTTTACTGTTTCCTGCCATCAATCTATAGTTTATATTTGCTTATTTACCTTGCTTTATTTGAGACTGCTGCTACTAGTTAGCAAGTGCATCCTTTCACATGCTTGGTTGAAAAACCAAGCAACAAGAATGGAGGAGGCTCTCCATTCCTTCCCTTTCTCAATTTTGTCTAAGTTGTTTTCTAATAGCACAACCTGGACATACTCCATCAGAATATGTGATTTCCAGAAAACATTTCACCATACCTTGCTTTATTAGATGTTGCAAGTACCAATAGTTTAGGTGACCAAAACTCTCATGCCATAACCTTCTTACTTCATTGTGGTGGATTAAAAGTATAGAGGAAGGAGATTTGGGGATAAAGTTAGAGAAACCATATAATTTTGATTTATGGTTAGATTTACCAATAGAAACCTTTGATCCAGTAGCCATATATGTGATGAATACTAAATGTTTGGTAAATTCCACTAATTTGCTTGATCCTGAGTGAGTGATTTGATATATAGAAAGAATATTCTTGGTTAAGGAAGGAACACAAAATACATCCTAAAACAATTTTTTTTCTTGAATAACTCCTTTTCCATGTACCTTTGTTGGAAAGTTATCTCCCATGAGGACTTCTTGATTGTTGCATGGATCAATGGAAGAGAGCATGTCCTTGGATGAGGCCATGTGACTGGAGGCTCTAGAGTTTAGGATCCATGAAGAAGACGATGAAGCAAAAAATACTACAAGTGCATAGACATTATCAATTTGTGTTCTATCATATCCCTTATTGAGCTTCTTCTCTTAAGCTTCTTCATTGAACTTCTTGTATCTACAATCATGTTTTGTATGTGGGCCCTTCCTGAAGTATGCACATAATTGTTACTCCTTCTTGGTCTTTCGATCTTTGGAGTAATACAATTTTCAAGTGATTAATTAAGTGACAAAATCATGAAATTAATCAACAAAACAAATAAGAGATGCATAATCTCTTTCATAAGCATAGCATTCCATCAATTGTGCAAAGGATGAATCAATTGTTACAGAAAGGAAATTCAAATTGGTAAGAGAGGTAATTCGAATTGATCTCTAGTGCATGACAACCTAGTTAGGCTTAACTGGAGCTCAAATGCCCTTAGTTAGACATGCAATCTCTTACATGTGATTTAACAATGTTGTAACGAACTTAAAGGACAAGTGGATATTCAAACACCTAAAAGAAAGGGACAACTGCATGATTAACTCATGAATGCGAGGAATATACTAAAAATACTCAAGGAGGCAACTACTATCATAGAATAGCAAAGATAGGTGCATGTAGTCCTTGATCAATGGAGTAAGCTCCATAGATTCACTCCACAACTCAAACACACAGTGTAGGACCCTAAATTTAGAGAAAAAAATTCCGTAAATGAAGGAATGCTCCCTCAACTACCAAAAATAGACTCGAGTATCACTTCCATGATCTATAAATAGAATATTTCTCCCTTGAATATATGGAGGAACCTCCTTAGTGGCTTAGATGGTCAAATTGAGTCAAATTTGGACTACTGTAATCATGAAAACAAGATCCAGGTCCCTAGATGAGAGATTGATGCTATGGAGAGAGTAAATATGCACTAATACAAATGTAAATATAATGTTAAATTTTTTGAATAGGAACCATTGCATTTTATCCCAAGCTATACATGAAATGGTATCATATGTGCCACTCTAAATCACATGTCTCATATGAATCATATATTAATAATTGAAATAAATATTTCTGCAAACAAAATGTTCAACACTACGAGTTCACCATAAAAAATAAAAAGCGAGATCGCTTTTGTTCCTTACACACATAAAGCACACCATTTATAGTGTGACATAACAAATATAGTGTGACACCATTTTAATAAACAAAGGCTAGCTTAAATGCACTAGAAAGTCTCTACAGAGATAAAAATAAACATATTATTCAATGGAAAAATATTTCAATGGCGGTGTGTGTAATATGGTTATGCACCATTGCTTATTTTATAAAGAGCACTGGTATGCATGTTTCATTTAAGAGTACCGACAATAAAAATTCCACTAAATCCTCTACCCACTCATCTCTACTAGCAACCTCCACTATAAATAGACAAAGGAGGATTTTTTAGGGATGTTTCACAATACCTTTATTAGAAGGTGTCTATTTTGTAGTGCACACCAAACAAGAAGATGGTATTAGAAGGTGTCTATTTTGTAGTGCACACCAAACAAGAAGATGGAAATGAAAAAATCCCTTTAAGGACTGGGCACTCAGCTAAACAAAATTGGATTAATGATTAGGTCCTCCTTGAAGAAGACACCCTAGTTACCCATTTCATAAAATCAACTAAGGATTACTTGGTTGAGTAGTAACTATCTACATGATTTAATATGGACATCGGCTTGCCTCTAGAAAGAATCTACTCTTCAAAGTAGTGTTTTATAATTCAATGGTTAAGCCCATCTAAAAGATTTGTTACACCGGTAGGTGTTTATATCTTAGAATTTGGGGCGGACTAACACCTATGCTTTTCCTAGATTGGATGAGTATGAGACAAGTGTTCTGTCAAAATTGATTCTATGGCAGTCTATTAGAAGGTGTCTATTTTGTAGTGCACACCAAACAAGAAGATGGAAATGAAAAAATCCCTTTAGGGATTGGCCACTCAGCTAAACACAACTAGATTAATGATTATGTCCTCCTTGAAGAAGACACCCTAGTTACCCATCTCATAAAATCAACTAAGGATTACTTGGTTGAGTAGTAACTATATACATGATTTAATATGGACATCAGCTTGCCTCTAGAAAGAATCTATTATTCAAAGTAGTGTTTTATAATTCAATGGTTAATCCCATATAAAATATTTGTTACACCAATAGGTGTTTATATCTTAGAATTTGGAGCGGACTAGAACCTATGATTTTCCTAGATTGGATGAATATGAGACAAGTGTACTTTCCAAATTGATTCTATGGCAGTCATTCCAAATTCAAAATAAACAATTATAGAAAAAAAAGTAATGGATAAGTTACTGGTAGTTGATGCATGGATAACTCTTAGTCGATGCATGGATAACTGGCAATTCGTCGAAAAAAAACTCATTTAACTAGAAAAACGCGAGAACAAGTAACATATTACTTATTCATGACACTTAACTTGTGTCATATAGGTGTTCACTAGCCACAAGTTAAGTGGCTCTACTAGTGATATAAAATGATATTTGAGGATCTTTGGATGTTTAAGAAAATGTACATCCATCCCATCCCATTGACTTTTCTAAGATGGGTTGTTTACAAGGAGATTTAAAGTCTTGTTTTATGTAGACAAACATAAAATGAGGCCATGCCATTTTTCTAATTTTATTTGGACAAACCTAGAATTGATCAATGAGGATGTTTTGATATTGAAAAAACATTTATTTAGAATTGAATTATTATCCATTTATGAGAATCTTTTGATGTTGGAAAATATGTATATCCATGCTATCCTTGACGTAATGGAACTTTTCGAAGATAAGTTGTTTACATTAAGATATTTATTCTAGTTTATGTGGACAAACTTAGAATAAATTTATTACCAACCTATGAGGATCTTTTGATGTTGAAAAAAAATGATATCCATACTATCCCTGATGCATGAAGACTATGAGAAAATTAGAATTAATTTATTACCAATTTATGCTGATGTTTTGATGTTGAAAAAAAAGCATATTCATGCTATCTTTGACACCATGGCACTTTTTAAGACAAGTTTACAACACGATTTTTATTCTAGTTTATTTGGAAAAAACTAAGAACTAATATTTTACCAGCCAATAAGGATCTTTTGATGTTGAAAATGATGGACATCCATACTCTCCCCAAAGCAATGAGAGAGGAAGAAGAGCTTTCCATGTCAAAAAATTACAGGAATTTTTACTCATATTAATTGTTACAAAATTATGTTATTTTATGTCTTTATAAATTGGTTGTGGTGTTGGAGTTTAAGGTTTTTATTGGTAGTGATATAAAGCTATAATATTTTATTTATATGTTTTTATTAAGTGGAAGTGATAGTAGAGGTGACACAATGACATTGATGATGATTTCCACTTTCTAATGAGGAGGAAGAGTGGGAAAGGATAATTTTAGGGGCGAAATTTAGTCCATGGGCTATTTTTCCATGTTTTTTTTCAAACAACGATTCACCAATTTGCATTTTTTGAAGCCCCATTTCGCCCAATTTCGATGGGGTGAACTTTTTTCAGTCTAAAAATCGCCAAATTATTATATAAACTATATAAAATCCCTATAAAATGAAATAATTTTAGAAAAATATCACCAAATATTTTATAGTTGACATTTTAAGAATTGGTAAGATTCGCCAATGTTTATACACTTTTAAATAACTATGGGTCCTTAAAATTATCCCTGAGGGTGGGTATTTGACTTTTGATTGTTACACCATCCATGTATTTTATTTCTATATTTTTTGATACCAACTCTCTATTTTATTTCTATCTATATTGGTATTTTACTTCTATCTATATTGGTATTTTATTTCTACTTGTATTTATTGTTATGCAACCATGTTATCATATTTCTATATTTTTATAAAGTGGTGGTCATGGTGGAGGTGGTGCACTAAGACTAATGATGATGGTTACCATCCACATAGGTCTGCATGTTACTATTTACTAGGCCTCCTATTATTATTCACTGAGACCTTTAATAAAGACGATAATGGTGATGATGAGAATGAGAATGACAATGATGGTGATGATGACAATGATAATGATGAAGAAGGTGATCATGACAATGAAAATGACAAGAATGATGAGGAAGATAGTGATTATGATGAAAGCAATAACTATGGTTTATTAAGATCCATGATTATTGCTACTATATACTAAGACCAATAACAATTGTTACCATCCACTAATACCAACAATGATGACGATTATTACCTCTGACTGAAACTAGTGATGAATGTCACCATCCAATGAGACCAATGATGATGATGATGATTGTGATTTTCCATGATATTTTTTTATGAGTGTTACCCTATACCACTTATACCAACTTTGGTCTATTGAATCGTAAGTAAATGATACTTGAAATTAATTGGTTTGATTTAGAATTTATTTATGTATTTGAAAATATCGGGGAGAAGCTTTCCTAAACTTCCATTGTTTTGATGAGTTAAAAGGTTATGAAGGTCAATACTATTACAATTATTTTGACTTTCATATCTAATGTGGTAATATGTAGGGATTTCTATGATAAAAAATTTTTATCCTCCACCTTCTTAGTAGCACAAATATGATAGATTTTTCATCCCACAATTTTTTAGGAATTTTCCAATACCATTTTTCACTATGGATGTCATGAGAGTTCATTCTTACTTTAGCAAAGTTGATTTTATTCTTAAACTAGTTATAATGGAAATATACTTTTGATCTTCTAGTTTGTGGCTAATGACCTCATTATAGTATCTTATCTTTTATTATATTACCTTTTCACACTACAATTTGTCAAATTTTGATGTGATAGTATTTTCAATGGTATCAATATTTTGGATTGTGTCCTTCTCCTCTATTCTCCAATGCTTTAGCCAAGACTTCGCATCTTTATGACAACCCTTCTAAGCCATGGTTGACTTTGAATAGAGTTTTAATTTAAATATTAGGAAGCTTCTAGTCTTTCATGTTAGTTTTCTTACAATTGTTAATTAGGTACCTAATCATAGCCATATTCTTAATGGGGGGGAGACCAATTTCTATGAGAAGAATAGGATAGGAAATTTTGCTTTGAATTTGAAGGCTATAAATTATAAAACTGATGCAAGTAATCTAACTGGAATACTTTCTTTCTTAACAATACACATGACACAAACCACGATGCTTACACGAAACAGGTGTAAAACAGGATGCCAGAAGTGGCTTTATATTACTTCTCTGAATTCGGTTACAATGTAGAATAACTGTAAACAAATAACTAATTACAATTGGCCTCAACCGTTGCAACTTAGAAGTAACTGTGGTGTGTTCTCCCCATGTGTCAACCTCACCTTCTTCTGGTTCACCTCGGAACTTTGAGTTATGGCTCGATCTCAACTCTCTTCTTCTTCGGTTGGTGTGACTCTTCACAACTCTCTTCGGCTCTGTTCTCTGATGTTGCTGATCAAAGACTGAAGATGATCCCCACTCTAATTTCCTCTCCTTCATCTTCTACCCTATTGTTATTGTTCTCGAGACTGCTGTAATCCCCAAGACACCCATCCTCCTGTTCGCTGATCGTTCCAAATCCTGCGAACCTACAACTGTTGGCTCCTAGCCGTGCTGCACAGTCTCTGTCCATGACGTCGGCTGTCACGTCTTTCACCTACTTGCAATAACTGTATTAACTTCCTCAGCAACCCTAAACGGCTAGGTACAGTCCCTTGACTTTTTTCCCTTCCGACCGTACTACAGTTGTCGGTCACATCTTGACCTTCTTGTTGGATTACTTCTCATCTTTTTTGGTTCTCCAGTCCTCCCCATCCTCCGCACTTGGCTCCGCCAAACCTGTCGTGTCTTAGTTCAACCACTCGTTGACTACCCGACGTCTTACTCCACTTGTCATCTATTGACCATTTCTTGTCGATTCTCGACCTAACACAACATCCGTTGCGTTGCTCCAGTTGGTCGCACTCCGACTGCTTCTACTCGACTTGTTGACTTCAACAAGTCAACCTGCACTCCGCACCAGTGGTCATCGGCACTCCCGGTAATCGAATCCCCCCTATCGATCAAACTCGACTGATCTGCCTAGCCCGATGCTCCTGCATCAAACTCCCTAGGTGAAAAAGAATTCGACTGCTCCGTCAATATCCTGAAATCTTCTTCGGAAATCCATGTTGCCCCCTGCAACTCGTCATCCTTCCATCGCACGAAATATTCCTTCTTTTGTGCGCTACGCGTTCACCCAACCTCACATTTTTCGATTACTTCTGCGATCTCTTCCTTGTGTCGATCTGGAATTTGGTCTGTCCAGTTGATGCTTACCACTTTTTTGCTTCTGCTGCTTGACCTCTCTTCAAACTTATACAGATCTGAAACATTAAACGTTGCTGAAATGTTCAAGTCTTCTAGAAATTCCAACACATAAGCGTTGTCTGAAATCTTTTTCAGAATCCTGCATGGTCCTATCTTCTTCAACTTCAGCTTGTTGTATGTTCCTGTCGGAAATATTTCGTTATGTAGGTATGCATAGACTAAGTCCCCTTCCTAGAACAATTGTAGCCTCTTTTTCCTATTGGCCCTCAACGTGTATACCATGTTACTCTTTTCTATGCGTTTTGGCACATTTTCATGAACTTCATGCATATGCTCTATGAATGATTTTGCATCTTCGCTCTTCCTAGTTTATGTTGGCAACTCGACCAAATACACCACTCTATGTGGGATTCTCCCTTGAACAATCTGGAATGGGCTCAATCCCATCGACTGATTCACAGAATTTTTATATGCAAACTCTGCCTATGCCAACACATTTTCCCATTGCTTGGGTCTGTCGGCTGCTAGGCATCTCAGAAGGTTTCCCAAACTCCTGTTTACCACCTCTGTCTGTCCATATGTCTACGGATGGTACGCTGAGCTAAACTACAACTTCGTGTCCAGTTTCTTCCATAAGGTTCTCCAGAAATGCCCCATAAACTTGGTATCCCGATCCGACGTGATACTCTTTGGAAACCCATGCAATATTACTATCTCCTTGAAGAATAGTACAGCGATCCCCGTGGCGCCACTTGTCTTCTTAAACGGTATGAAATGTGCCATCTTCAAAAACCTGTCGGCTACAACAAATATTGAGTCGCTTCCTTACTGATTCTTCGGTAATCCTAACACAAAATCCATGCTAAGATGCTCCCAAGGGTTATTTGGTACCGACAATGGTGTATAAAACCCTATGTTCTGACTCCTTCCCTTTGCCTACTGGCAAACTTGACATTGTCGAACCCACTTTCTGACATCTGTCGACATCCCTGGCCAGAAATACTTCTCGTCAACCAATGCTTTGGTCTTGTCGATGCCAAAATGTCCTGCTAACCTGCCATTATGAAATTCTCAGATTAGGTTCTCTCTTACTGATCCTCTGGGAATGCACAATTAACTTCCCCTGAACAGATAGCCTTCTTGAATGAAGTAACTCAAATATGGAGTCCTATCGATACTCCAAGGTTCATGACAAGCCTTCCATGCTTTCACAAAATCCTCGTCGGTATCATACTCCTTCTTCATCGACTCTATCCCTGTTGCCTAAACTGTCGTCGTGCTCAATAGCGCAACTCTCCTTCTCAATGCATCGACAACTTTATTCGACTTGCCTGACCTATGTCGCAACACAAATTTTTACCTCTGAAGTAGCTCCACCCACTTCATGTGTCTCTGATCCAATTTCGACTGAGTGTTTAAATACCTCAATGCTTGGTGATCTGTGTATAACACAAATTCCTTGGGCAACAAATAATGCCTCCACTTCTTCAATGCTTGAATGATAGCATAAAATTCCTGGTCATAGACTGAATACTTCTACTTCGCTCCATTCATCTTTTGACTAAGGAATGCAATTGGTCGGCCCTCCTGGCTAAACACTGCTCCAATTGCCATTCCACTCACGTCACAATCGACCTGGAAAACTTTGTCAAAGTCTGGGAGCGCCAAGAATAGGCTCTCAGTGACTTTTCCCTACAACTCATCAAAATATCTTTGGGCTTCGTCCATCCACTTGAACTCACCCTTTCTCATGCATTTTGTCAATGGTGCACAAATTCGACTGAATCCCCAAATGAACTTTCGGTAGAAACTAGCAAGTCCATGGAAACTCCTCACTCCAGTCGTACTTGTCGGTTTCGACCAATCTACTATTTCCTTCACCTTCTTTGGGTCCATCACCAACCCTTTACCCGAGATTACAAACCCCAAGTACACCAATTCCTTCTTCATGAAGAAACACTTTTGCAGGTTCACCATCAACTCTTTTTCCTACAATTTCTGCAATACTCGTCGAACGTGGTCCAAGGGCTCTACCTTCGTTCGATTGAAAATCAAATGTCGTCTAGATAGACTACAACAAACTTTCCCAAGAATGGCTTTAACACCTCATTCATCAATCTCATGAATGTGTTGGGTGCATTATTCAACCCAAATGCCATGACTAACCACTCGTATAATCCTTCTTTCGTCTTGAATGTTGTCTTCCATTCATCTCCTCCTCTAACCCGAATCTGGTGATAACCACTCTTTAGGTCTATCTTCGTGAAGTATGTCGCTCCACTCAAGCAATCCATCAAGTCATCCATTCTCGACAATGGAAACCGATACTTGATCGTGATCCTGTTGATGGCTCTGGAGTTGGTACACATTCTCCATTCTCCACCCTTCTTCGGTGTCAATACAACTGGTACTACACATGGGCTCAAACTTTCTCTGATTAACCCTCTGTCCAACAACTCTTGGACCTGTCGGTTGAGTTCCTGTCCCTCTGTTGGACTCATCCTATATGGTACTTTGTTTGGTAGACTCGACCCTGGAATCAAGTCGATCTGATGCGATATGCTCCTTATCGGCGGCAACTTCTCATTAGCCATTATGTCACTAAACTCTTCGAGCAATTCCTCGATCTCAACCGGAATATTCTCCTCTCGGGTCATTCCTTGGACATATGGTCCTTTTGGAATGATCGCAAAACATCCCAACTATCTCTCCTCTTCTGTGAGGAATTCCTTCACGGTGCTCATTAACACTCGCTTCTCCCAAAGATTGTTCTCGCCATGCTTACTGTCGACTTGCTCTTCCCGCCTCGGCTTAAGAGTCCTCTTCACGCCATTCTTCCACACTGTGACTATGTTGGCTTGACTATCATAGATCATTTTCCGATCATATTTCCATGGCCTTCCTAACAATAGATGGCATGCATCCATGGGAACTACATCGCACAGTACGTTGTCCTCTAATCCTTCAACTCTGAAGTTGATCAGGCACTGTCTGGTCACCCAGACATGGTGTCCTTTATGCAACCATGAGATCTTGTAGGGGTGTGGGTGTTCTTAACACTTCGACCCGATCTTGTCGATGACTTCTGTCGACACAAGATTCTCCGTGCTTCCACCGTCAACTATGGTCTTGCAACGCCATTCTCCGATCCGCACCTTTGTTCGAAAGATCGCCTTCCATTATGCTGGCTCCATCAGGTCGTGTTGATATTCCTAGATCAAGGTCCTCTGAACCGTCAGATTTTGGTTCTTCTTCTTTTCACCTCCACTGCTGCCGGATGCCGATTCTACCCTCTCGTCGACTTGCTCATCCTTTCGACGTCTGGGTTTCGACTCCTCTGCAGCATGTAGGTTCTTTGGGCATTCATATTCCTTGTGTCTCGTTCCTCGACACTTGTAATAGATTATGGCTGGTCTGTTAGCTCATTTCTTGTCGGATGGACCACTTCAACTATATGCACCTCGACCACGGTTCTCACAACCATCGCATTGATTTTTTCGCACTTTCTCTCATGTTGATGTCCCTTCCGTTTGTCAGCTATCTTCGACACTTTCCTTTCTATACCCGCTACTTTGGCCGTTTGTGGAGACATTTTTTGTACCCCGACCAGTCATCCTTCCCCTGGTCACTGTGGATTTTCTTGATAGTTTCTCTTCTTCCTTCAGAGCTGATTGATAGGCTTTGCTGACGGCTCTGAATATTGACATGTTGATTTCATCCTAAATAGCATATTTTAAGCCATTCACATACCTAGCAACAGCCTCTTCTCCTTCATCACTTTGTCCTGACCGAATCAACAATCGGTAGAACTCCTCCGTGTACTCCTTCACGGTCATCTCTTTCTATCGAAAGTTCTGTAACTTCTTAAACAAGGAAATCACATAGTCATTTGGCAAGAACTTTCCCTTCAACTTGGCAACCATTCTGTCCCAAGACTTGATTTTCTCTTTTCCTTTCTTGAGTCTATCAGCCTGTACATTGTCCCACCATAACGAGGCATGAGTTTTTAGCCTTAGACATGCAGTCTTAACCCGTTTAGGATCCTCGATCTTCTCTATGTCAAAGTATTTCTCCATCTCTCTGAACCAGTCGATCAAATATTCTAGGTCCAGGCTTCCCGAGTACATACGCATGTCTATCTTTGCCCGACCTCTCATATCCATCAGGAGTTTGATCAGTTTTTCCTTTGGTTCCTCTGTAGCTTCTTCCTGAGCTTTCAACTCTTAGACTTCCTCGTCATTGTGGTCAAGTGCTTCAGGAATACAACCACGCCTCTAGCTTTCTTTGATCGCGGCGACTTCAGTTGTCAAAGTTCGCATCATTTTGACACATTCGTCGAACATCTCACGATCCACTATGACGGCTACTACGCCACACATTCTTCGTCCTCAGACATTAACGCCTCTGTGAGCCATTTTTCAACCTCTGTTGAAACTCTCACACGTCCAATAGCAACCGGACTTTAAACAAGTCGTCCACAACTCTACCCAACCGCAACTGGAGCTGTCTAACTCACTTGCAGGCTCAATACCAACTAACGCCAACTGACACAAGTCAGATGGGTGGTATCGTCTTCCCAACCGGACTTCCTTCCGTGCTCTGATACCAACTAACGCAATTCACCTTACTGGAATACTTTCTTGCTTAATAACACACACGACACAAACCACGATGCTTACATGAAACAGGTGTAAAACAGGATGCCAGAAGTGGCTTTATATTACTTCTTTGAATTCGGTTACAATGCGGAATAACTGTAAACAAATAACTAACTACAATTGGCCTCAACCATTAAAACTTAGAAGTAACTGTGGTGTGTTCTCCCCGCGTGTCGACCTCACCCTCTCCTGGTTCACCTCGGAACTCTGAGCTATGGCTCGATTTCAACTCTCTTCTTCTTCGGCCAGTGTGACTCTTCACAACTCTCCTCGGCTCTATTCTCTGATGCTGCTGATCAAAGACTAAAGATGATCCCCACTCTGATTTCCTCTCCTTCATCTTCTACCATACTGCTACAGTTCCCGAGACTGGTGCAATTCTCGAGACACGCATCCTCCTGTTCGTCGATCCTTCCAAATCCTACAAACCTGTAACTGTCAGCTCCTAGCCATGCTGCACAGCCTCTGTCCATGACGTCGCCTGTCATGTCTTTCACCTACTTGCAATAACTATATTAACTTCCTCAGCAACCCTGAACGGCTACCAGGTACAGTCCCTTGACTTTCTGCCCTTCCGACTCTACTACAGTAGTTGGTCACATCTCGACCTTCTTGTCCGGTTTCTTCTCATCTTTTGCGGTTCGCTAGTCCTCCCCGTCCTCCGCACTTGGCTCCGCCAAACCTGTCGCGTTGTAGTTCGACCACTTTTCGTCTACCCGACGTCTTACTCCACTTGTCATCTATCAACCATTTCTTGTTGATTCTCGACCTAACACAACATCCGTTGTGTTGCTCCATTCGGTCGCACTTCGATTGCTTCTGCTCGACTTGTTGACTTCGACAAGTCAACCTGCTCTCCGCACCAGTGGTCATCGGCACTCCCGCTGGTCGGCTCCCCCCCTATCAATCAACCTTGACTGATTTTCCTAGGCCCCGATGCTCCTGCATAAAAAATGCTTCTATATTTGTGTGATATTCCTCCACATTTCTATATAGATAGTGTAGCCCTAAAATTCACATCCATATAAGATAACAAGAGTGATAAGTGTCTCAAAGAGTTCCTTTTTAGTAACAACTAAAATTCCATTTATTATAGTTAATCTCGAGGCCAAAATAGGTTTTCCACCCTCCATTATTCATTTTCAATGCTACAGTTCCAATTGAGCTTGTGATGAATGCCAACTTTAGGATACCTATATGAATTACATATGAAGAATGATAATGACTATCCGAGTTAAAGTAGTTCCAACACAATTTGCTTCTTCCAAACACGCCTCTAACTTGTCAATGTTAATGCCAAAAGGGGTAGTGGACAAGGGACAACCTTACTTAACTCCTATTAATTGATTTCTTCCTCTCAACGCTTACAATTCATGAACTTAGGAATAACATTCTTGTGCAACCTTATTGCAGAGAGTCTCAACTCAAAGGGATCCCTAAACAATTTTAACCTATTCCAAAGGTTATATCTAGGAACTATGATAAAAGAATTCATAAAGTCAATGAAGCAACACAAGAGATCCGGGTGTTATTATAAAGACATTCCCTCATGATGATCCTAAGTATAACTAGGTAGTCCACAGTTAAATGATAACTTATAAAATAGGCTTGGACTTTTATCGTGATTTTCTAACGAAATGCTAGTCTTCTTTTCTAGAATCATTTGGTTAAAAGATGGCTAATTATAATGGTCATATAATTAGAGGGCTTGTGTTTATTCTCACTTTTAAAAATGAAAACAAAGAAGCTTTGAGTCTGGATGGCCAGATCAAGAGATTGGTGTTATTACTAAGACATTCCCCTATACTGATCTATGCATAACTAGGTGATTCACAATTAAATGATAACTTCTAAAATAGGGTTGTCCTTTTACCATTTTTTGTGATTTTCTAACCCAATGTTAATATTTTTTTCGAGAAACAATTTGTTAAAAGATAGCTAATTATAATCAGCAGGCACGATTGAAAATAACCATAATATTCTCTATAGACTCTCCTAAACAAAGGATGAGATCTCAAGAACTATCTTTCGAGCATATTTTATTTCTGGGTTATTGTATTCAAAGCCATTAGTGATCCATTTTCTTGGAGAACATCTTAGGCTTGTAAATACCAAGTAGAAATGTAGCATTTCACCTCGACCTTCTTATTTCTGATGATAAAAAGACATAGAGGGTTATGTTCACAAGGAAATATGGAGACAAAAGTATTGTATTGGGTGCTCGGTTCACATCACTTCCGCTTTTGCAATCAAGGCTTTCTACTAGGCCTCTTGGGAGGAAATACTTTGTGACATCTTAGTCCATTGCTCAAATGGTAGAGACGTCTGCTTTGACAAGAAGGGAATGCACATAGCTAACTCAATTTATTTTCGATGATTTAACTTCTCAATACATATTTCTGTTTAATAATATATTACTGTAAGAAATCTGTTTAATATATTATTTCTGCTTAATAATATATTAGTGTAAGAGATTTCTCCATCTGCCATGGCCACTACTAGTATATTTGAAGAGATGAGTACAGTACATATTTCCATTTAATTAATGTATTATTTGTTGAGATTCACTTGAGATTTCCATCTGCCATGGCCATTGCTAATATATTTGGAGAGAAAAGTATCTTCGTCTGTTGTACATGCTCTCCGAGTGATGAACTCCAAGGCTAATGATCTCGTTTGAAACAAATATAGAAGGGACATATTTGACATTTGTTTACTTTATGATATTTGAGGCGTTTTCCATTTGCAAGTGTTACAGATGTGTTAGTGTTAATCTTTTTCTGGAGAACAATTTGATTAAAATATGGCTAATTATAATAGCCATGTAATTAGAGGGATTGTGTTTATTTTTATTTTTAAAAACAAAAACATAAAAGCTTTGAATTTATATTTTGGTTAACCTCAAATTGATGAATTTATAAATATAAATATAAAATAAAATCCTCTAATTTTTTCAATAATCATGGTCATATTATTATCTCCATATAAATTTTATTTAATTTCTAAAATAACATAGAAAATGTGAGTGATTAAGTTGGTAAGGATGTAATTAGGAAATAATATATATTAATTTTTATAAAATGCCTTTCGTTTTAATTTAGCATCATATTTACCATGATAAGTATTAACATTCCTCAAAAATCATGCTTCTTACAAAGGCAGCCATAGATCCATGAACTTGTAGCAATGATTAAAAATATATATATCCTGATAAGTGGTAAAGCATACATATTATAAACCCAAAAGTCCATGAACTCTAGCATTTATTAAAAAGACATTATTGATGGCAGCGTAGAAAGAAAAGTATACTCTGTTCGTATCATCAATTAGGTTTCCTACAGTTTGTTCGGATCTCTCCGCTTGTGCCCGTGAGAGGTTTAATGTTTCCCATATTCACCATAGCAGCGCTGAAGTCCATAAAGAAAGTGTTCGTATTGGTGCTGTAGGTAGCAACCTGGGAGTCTGTAGAACCTCCGTTATATATCTGCTGGTCCGAGTGGAGAAGTCCCATTTGGCTCCTGAGATTATTGTAGTAGTTGTTGTCAAATGTGGTTGGACTCAGGAGATCCAAAGGTGAGAGGTTATCGTCGCTTCCTGTACTAGGGCACTTTGTCTTCAGCGAAGTAGCGAATGCTGTCTTGATGTTGGATTCGTTGTAGATGCGAGTCCTGAAGCTTGTGCATCGGGCTTGACCAATGGTATGAGCACCTAGTTAAATACAAAGAGAGAATTAAGAGTTCATATCATTGTAAAATACACAAGTAATTGTTTATATATAATATTTTTCATCAAATATATCATAGATGTACATACATTTAAATAATAAAATTAAACAAATATTTAAAAAACAAAAATAACTGATGTTTTGGATAGTTTAACAAGAAATCTAGTTTAAATTTAGAAAGAATTTAAATTGGTCCAATAAAAGTTAGAGAATTAGTCCCTTTGTAAGACAATTCAAAACAAAAATATAAAATCTCAACCAAGTAGATTTGAGTGTGAAAAAGACTAAAAGTATTTAATAATAATTATTTTAATAAAAAAGTATGAAATTGAATGGTAATTCTGTTTTATAGTGTTTAAATAATTAAAGTTTGTTTGATTTAAATTAGTTTTCAAAATTTAATTGTCCACCATTGATAATCCCTATTACATCTCTACCAAATATTCAACCAATTAGAATTTATTTAAAATTTCTATAACTAATTTGAATTTGTTTAGAATTTCCATACATAAATTATCAATATCAATACCAATACACCAAATTATACTACTATGGTTGAAATCATATAGTGCCAATGCCTTACTAAATCTGCATGAAATAGATATTCTGAAATGTATTAAGAAATATAATATACCTGAGAGAGCAACCATATCCTTAGTTGAAAGACCCTGAGCTTGAAAAGATGAGATGAGATCGTTGAGATTGGAAGTGGGAGCCGGAATGTTGTTGTTTGCATCGCTTCGGCTAGCAGTCGTCGAGTCTCTCCTTCCAAGCATCACTGTCCATGTTGATCCTCCCAACTACGATCAACGAAATTGAAGATAAAATCTAATTAAGTACTACACTTCCGGTAAGAAATATTTCAGCATGCACAATAAAAGAAAAAGTCTTCCAGGTATCTGAATGGACATATATAGGAATATTCAATGACCAGGTAGATTGCTCATAGAAATGATGAAGTAATATACTATTACTTGGTTAACAGAAACCTATGAATATGATTATGGATTATGATCGGAAAAGTAAGGCAGTAGATAATTACTTCGACAACAGAATCTCGAGCCGCAATAGCCAAAATATCAGCGCACGATACGACTCCGCTGCAAACTGCTTCCACTTGGGACTTGATGGTATCTATCACATCGAAACCCCTGACCGAATTATTGTTTGGAACAGCGGTCTTTTCGCCAGTTATACTCGAAGAGTCGTCCAAAAGAATGGACCCATCGCAACCCTGCAAAAAACACGCTCGCAATAAAAAATCACGATTCACGACAATACAGAAGATCACGGCCGAAGCGATCTTAAAAGAACAGCAAATAGATTTTAATGGGGAAACAAACAAAAGAAGGCATTAGATTACATTAACGAAACAGTCGTGAAAGTGAAGGCGGAGCAGGGATGCCCCCATCCGCTTTTCTTTGGCCACTGCTTGCTTCACAGCGGCCTTCACCGTCGACAGGGCATTGGGACACGACGTATCATAATACGTTGAGCTCAGCTGCGCGTAAGCGGCAGTCGAACACAAAGCAAAAGCGACACAGGCGAGAGATCTCATTGCTGTAGTCGGGAAAAGCATGATGCTTTAACGCAATGAAAATTCAGCGGATTGCAATGAAATCTTCGACAGATTGAATAGTATTTATAGTTGCAAGGCTTCGGCCCGACGAGTTACAGTTAGCGCCACAATGACATTTACGCGTAAAACACTGTAGCACCAGTAATTTTCAATCTTCTTTCTACAGACGTCGAGAAAACTCGTTAAATACTGTAGCGCCACTAATTTTCCAGCTTCTTTCTACAGAAGTCGCCAAAAACTGGAATTTTGCTACAGTCCGTGGGTCCGTACGGCGCTATGCCGGACACGCGAAACTGACATAGAAGAATCGGAAACCTCTAAACTTCTAGGCAATGTTCACATTATATGGGATTTCTTAAAGTTGGGAAAGACGGGAAAACCTCTTCTACGCATAGAATAATCCAATACTCTCAGTTTAGGCCATGGAGGCTTTTTGATATGTGTGAAAAAATCAACTCCCAAGTCAGCCGCGTCTTTCCTCGAATCTCATCAGGTCTATATCATCATCGAATCTCATCAGGTACATTTCAAAAGACAGATGCTTAAGTCGATAGTCTTAACATACGTTAACACTGTTAGTCTCAAGGATCTCTATTGCATTTCAATCAAATAACATATTATTTTACTATTTCTCTTTTCATTTTCTGCACCGAAACTGTTTTTTCCTAATAGTTTTGATAAATCTCAATGTAACTTAATGCAATTTAGACAACGAATCATGGTTTTAATGTCAAAATTGCATTCTCACGCATATTTAAATTTGAAGTCTTTTACACGAAAATTATGCAATATGCCGTTGGCAACTCGATAGTCATTAAAGAAAAATAAAATATGGATGATGAAACATTTTCGGAATACCAATATTAATGATAATTAAAACCTTACTTTATTTAAAATAAATTAATAAAAATTAAATCATTTTTGTCTTTATAAAAATAATAATCTATATATATATATATATATATAAATTCGAATTTGTATTACACTATGTAGAAAAAATGTACATGGCAATATCAAAACAACATACTGCTTAGTGTGTCTAAATGTGTCCATGAAAGAACATATGTCCAAAAAGTGAAGATTGCTAAGAAGTAGTGTTGGCCAAACTAAGTGTAGTAGTGTGAAATTATAACTATCACAGTCCCCCCACACGTCGAGGGTTATGACCAACAAAACTAAACCAAGATGTGTTGAAAGTAGCAAAACAACATACTGCTTAGTGTGTCCAAATGTCCATGAAAGAACATATGTCCAAAAAGTGAAGATTGCTAAAAAGCATTGTTGGCTGAACTAAGTGTAGTAGTGTGAAATTAGAACTATCACAGTCCTCCCACAGGCGGAGGGTTATGACCAACAAAACTAAAACCAAGATGTGTTGAAAGTCTATTAATCGTGATACTATTGAAACAGTTTATTAAAGCTTCAAAACAAAGAAAATAAACCCATCTAATTTGACTCATCATCAAAGATAATAACCACAGAATGGTTGGAACCTAGGGTTTCCTGTTTGACTGCGCTTGAGCACCGTTTGATTTAGAGGAGGGAGAACAGGTGTGGTCGTATTGATCCCCTTTCCCTTGAATTCTTTGGCCAGTGCTTTCAACATGTTGTTGATGTTTTCATCGGCAGTGACCTTGTTCTGAGCTAAATGACACATACCATCCTCGAGACCTGCAAGTCGAGCTTCCATCACAGGGCCATGCCTCTCTTTCCTCATATCACCATCCATACATTCCTAAAATCCCAATATGAATAGAGATTTCATGGTCCAGAACCATTGAAGGGTTTTGGTGTGACGAGTTTCCCTGGTTCTAGAGGAGCCAGAGTCTTCAACTAGGCCCCCGAAATCCTCTATAAGCTTATGTTGCTCAAGCCTCAGTGTTTTGTTCCTAAGTTGTTCATGATTGTATATAGTGGTATTAATAATAAGAAGGAGGAAGACTGCATTAAATAGATTGAAATCTCGATGTTTCGAGCCTCATAGTAGGTATCATCCTCAGGAGAAAAGTATTATGAGATCTAGGTTTCTAGAGAATAACGTCTCATCTCTATGTGCTTAGTGCGCTCCCAAGTCTGTCGATTCGCTATGTTTTAAAATTAACGTCTTTCCATTTCCATATCCTGGAGGGCCCGTGGGATATGGGTGCACCTTGGGCTGTTCAGATTCTTGCATTCAATGACCTTGGTCCTCACCATCACTAAACCATCCCAAGAGACAAGCTTGGATGAGGGAGGCCTGTCGCAGAAGAGAAGGACAAAATGCAACTCAACAGACAAGATTGTAGGTGCGAGGATACGAAGACACCATCGGTTTGGGGAGCAACAAGGGAGAAGCCGCCTATGATTCCTCTTCTTGGAAGACCTTCCTATATGAAAATCCTCTTTCCCATTATGGATTGAGCTAGCATGAGAGGCCATGAATGTGCTCATGATAAACAACTCAAAATTGCGTACCAGAAACCAGAAGTCGAACCAAGCGAAGTAACAAACGCATAAAGGCCTAATCATACCAGGACTTCGGTTTTCATTAATAGGTTGATGGGAGTGGCCACTTTCTCTCCAATATGCCTCAATACTAATGCACCGACACATCTCCCCTTTCCATGGTGGTTGCCTGATGACACCCGTGGTGGGGTATATTTAAAACTTAAATCCAAATTAAGTAAAAACTTCGAATGACTTTCGGCACTCCATTCCATTCTTCATGTCATAGAAGGTTGGCGTTTCATTTTTTACTCTCATCGATTTTCGGATTGAAAGGATTCAAAACTTACTTGTTGAAGAAAGCTTTTCAAGTTATCTCATTATTATCCCTGCCAAGGCAGGATATACCTTTCATTTAGAAGTCAAACCTTTTTTACTTGTATTACTTTTATTCTGAATAAAAAAATTTAATCATCTTTTCTAATGTTTTCAATAATTGTAATATTAAACGTAATATTTAAAAAAAAATTAAATTATAAATTTTTTATTTTTTGATTGGATGAGGACAACTCCGATGGGACATAAATCCCTGCAGGAGTCTTTTTTATTTTCAAAATTAAAAAATAAATAAAAATAATTAATAAAACAAAAATCCATAAAAATGCCAACTGTAGTGTTCATCATGCAAACACCACCTGTCATGTTTAATATTGTTCTGTGAGACACAGAAAGCGAGATAAAGATGCTACGTTGTCTATCTTTCCAGGTTGTCGTTGGGCATGCATTCGTAAACCATAATCAGTTGTCGCTTCTCATGGCACCACCCCAGCAGCGGCACCAAGTTTCGATGACGAAGGCGATTGATAACACTGTTTTCTGATATAAATTCCGCTTTGCCTCGTTTGCAGTCTTTCGCCATGCATTTTACAGCAACCATAGTTTTTTCCTTTTGGAAAACTCCCTTGTAGACGCTTCCGAAGCCGCCTCTTCCAACAAGAGCTGCGGGATTGAAATTATCGGTTACCTTTCTCAGGTCTTTGTGTCTGAACTCCCGAGGCCGGCCTGGAATGCTCTGTAAGGATTCCACTATATTGATCGGTGCCTCTTCCACTATATTGATAGGTGCCTCTGCCTGAGAATTACAGAGCACTATAATCCCTGTTGCCGTGACCAATGCGAAGATCAGGAAGAGTGAAACTGCAATAACTATTGCCTTGTGGTTCGGCAATGACACGGGTTCTATTGTGAAAGTCCATGCTTTCACATAGTTGAGCTCTGTCCCCTCACCTGTGGAGGCAGAAAATCCGATATAATCCTCCGAGTCAAGAGTGCCGTTGGACAGATCGATGATAGAAGAGACGAGGGGCTGCAACGTGCGATCCTCAGACTTGTTGATCACGAGGTAAACATCCAGTTTCTTCGTATCACCATTATATTGAATCCAAGCTCGGATGTCTCCGCCAGTCAAATTGATCTGGTTATGTAGAGACGTCAAATTTATTGAATTTATGCTATTAACATTAATACCAACATGGTTTCCATCAGGATCGTTAGTCCCTGGGATCTGCCTTGTATCGAACTCCACCGCCACTACCTTAGTACTGCTGTTACTGCCATTAGTGGAGGCATTAAACAGTCCCAACAATTGGCCATAGCTATTAGTAAGCATCTTATGAGTTATGACTATCATAAGAGAACGAAGTTACAATAAAAGCCAAACCCTCCCCGCCAATTTTATCCTGGCCTTGAATATTGAAAATGAACGAAGTACTGAAGGATGCAGTGTCTTTTCCATGGTATAACCTGAATTTATTTTTCAATATCACTCTTCCAGATCTATTTTTCAGGGAGAAGAGGGGATCCTTATTGCTTGTATCCAGCGTCACCTACAAGGGTCAGGAGGATATTGTGGCGTTGTTAACCATAGAAAAATTACCAATATCTGTATTGACGTCGAAAGACGGAAAATTAATCACATGTCCGCCAATAGTTTCTCGGATCAAAATAGACGTAATGGCAGCAAGATTGTTGCTTGAAGGAAGCCCATTCAATTCAATACCGACACGATGCAACATCGATTAGAATTGCAATCAGGAAATGATTGAACTAATCAAGAACGATCACAAATGCCGAAGCAGTTTTGGCGTTGCTTAGATAGCAATGATACTCATTTATATGATCCATGGCAGGACGAAATACTTGTTTTTGTAGTGGGAAAGAGGGGATTTCTTCTTCTCCTTGGTCTGACTGAGTAAAAGATGCTATTTTCGCCCAAACTTCCTCTGAAGCCTCTATCGGCCGCAACCTATAGCGAGATCGAATAATATCCTCCCGGATTTCAATTTTTCTTATTGCATTTTAAATTTTGGTCAATGGAGAACTCTTCCATCTTCACTATTCTCAGATTTTTAGATAGAAATGTGAACGCGCCCAGCTCGACTGGGGTGGGGATTTAGATTACATGATGTACAAGGAAAGGCATTTGAAGCCCACGTTCTATATAATAATTTATATAGACGCGCAGGTGTTAGAGAATCAGGGGGAGCCAGAGTAGTTGCAGAGGAAGCTGAGAACAGAGCTCTACGGCTCAGCAAAAACTATATTAAAAATGAGAAAATATATTACATATACAGCTTCTGGATGATTCCAAAGAGAGGGCGGGAAGCCTCTTCTAAAAACTAATTTAACTTCAACTACCCTATTTAATTCACTACCTACATCATTGACAGGTCACGTGGGCTTAAATTGGAGGTCGGAATTGTTTATTCCAACACTCCCCCGCAATTCTGACCGTAAACATCTACATACAAAATGCTAAGCATATAGTCAATGACTCTGTGGGCTTACAACAGTTCAAATTTATGCCTGCTGGTCTAAGTCTTAGCCAGGCTTACATACAGTCACAAAACAAGTCAAAATTTGTTTTACCTTCACCGGCCTTTTTCTTCCGTTTGCTCCAGACCTTGTACTCCACGATCCTTCTCGTTTTCTTCTTCTTTCTCACCTTCTTCTTCTGTATTTCTTCAAGCTCTTTTGGTCTCATTCTTCCATCTATGTCATCGAACTTGCCAATGTCATTCTGCCATGTCTCCTCACCTTCAATGAAATTCAGAGTTGCTTTCATCATATGAGGTTCCCACATGCTATCTTCAGGTTTCATATTTTCAGCAACCTGTGAATTTGTGGCTTGCTGCCACATAAGCTCATAATAGTACCTTATCTCTTCAGGATTCCATTTCTCAAAGATCTCTTCAACTGGCTTTTCATCTTCACATCCTTCATCCTGTTCACCCATCTCCTCATTTTCAGCTGGCTCAACTGCTGTAGCAAAACTGTCACCCTTTTCTTCATCTTTTGCAGCTACATGGCTGCCTTCTTTTTCATTCATTTTTGCAACTTCAATGCTGCTTTCAGCTAAACTTCTAACGGCTACAACTGCAGTGCAATTCAGTTCAACATAGTTTGGCTTTTCGAGCCATTCTTCAATAAATTTCAAATATTCATCAAAATTTCTTGGTACATTGACTGCATGCTCTTTTTCTTCAGCTATTGCAGGCTGATTCTTGCTCTCAATACCTGCACACTCACAAACATCTAAACTGTTAGGAAAAATTTCTGCCCTCATGGGCAAGCTCTTCATGAGCTCATCTTCTTCACATTCAGCCTCTACTGGCTGTCGTGCAACTTCTTGAGTTGCTAATTCACCATTCTCTGCTGGTACTATGGCAGCTTCCTCTTCAACCTCAACAACATCCACATGCTTGACTGCAATGTGGGATTCACTCATTTTAAACTTCTTGTGCTCTGTTTGACTGACAGAGACTTCAAGCTTCTTCTCAGCTTCAACTTGAACCATAACTACCGCTGTTTCTTTATGGCTGCTCCCCCTTTCGCTGCATTCTTCCTCTAGAATGCACCATGCTTCCTTAGAAGTCTTTGCTGCTGTAATCATTTGCATCAATCTGTCATCCACAGCTAGTTGGATGAGATGCAATGCCAAAGCATCTTTGGCTTCATCATTTAATTCAACATGAGTATCTACAAATCGTAGATATACCCTCATTCTACTTGTCCACATGGCAAAATTCGTGCCATTAAACTGTGGAGGAGATGGCAGATCCACTCTGCTCCACTGATTTTCTTTCTTCTTGGCTTGTCTAGACCTGCACTTTCTGCCCATTTTTGCTCTACTGAGTTGCAGGTGTTCTGTGCTGGCAGAGCATAACCCCAAAAACAGAGTATGCGACTGTGGCTAAACAGAGCAGGGGCTGTCCATTCTACTATACTGAAGGCTGCAATAGAGGGTTTGATTCCTTATTCACAGAAGGAAAAGTCCTTAACACAATAAGGAGCCACAGCAAACATAAAAGGACAGATAGGCCACCAAGACTGTCTCACAACCACTGATATTCCCCTTAAACGCAATAACAAAACCACGTTGGAATTAACCCGACACAGAGTCCACCGAGACCGCCTCACAGCCAGAGCCCACAACAAAAGCCCGACGGCAACCCTAATCAATCAAAACGAGGAAGGAACGAAGACCTTACCAGATTTCTCTGTGCATAAAGTCGAACATCGACTACTGCTCTTATATTTGGAGTTTTCCTTCCCTGCACCGTAAATGCTGCTGTTTGCACAGATGCGGCACCAGCGCTTTAACCTGTCGGGGATCGAACTTCTTCCTTACAACGTGCTTCTTCAGCCCTTTTTTAATCAACAGCGACCACTTCGGCGGGAGCTTGAGCTACAGGCTGTTCTTTTAATTCACGGAACTATCCTCAGTTCACGGCACAGGGGTTGGCGACAGCCACATAAGCCAGAAACTAGAGCTATTGCTCAATCATCCTCTCGACTTCATTCATGGGAATATGACCCTTATTCATCAACGTTCTCTGCTCATTCTTCTTCACCTGCTCTGCTACCTAAATCATCTTCCTTCCCTGTTCTGTCAGGTTACGGCCATTTATGCGGGTTTAATCAGCCAACACCGCCGTCGCGATGCATGATTGTTCGTTGCCGGGTTTCGAACTCCGGATCTGTGTACTCTCCGCTACACTCCAATGATTCCGGCAGGCGAGAACCTCTTTTACTAGGCTGGGACTATGAACATTGACTCGTCACCATGGAGTTTCCAGACCCCCAAACTACCCATGGAGACCTGGGCTCGAATCCCAGCAGCCACACCAGCAAATGTTTCTTTTTACTTGGTGACTTCAAACAGTAACTACGGCTCTTTTACATCACTTCTCTACTCAAGCGGCTCTTCATAACAACACTAGAAATCACTAACATAGCCTCCTTCTAACTGCGGCTGTAGGCACTTACTACCAAAGACAACAGTAGGATCCCAACGACAATTGTTTCCTCAGTTTGCATCACAAATTATACGAACAGTCTCTTCAACAGCGCTTTGCCTACCAACAAATCATTTGCATGCATAATATCAAGGTGAGGGCGGAGCTGAAGATTCACGCATTCAACCAACACAAGTATTCACACAGGCAGGGTTCCTTTTTTTTTTTATCTTTTCTGTAGATGGGTTCTTCTAACCCGAAACTTAAGACTCAACCTTTATTTGAGAGAGTGTGGGAGCTCTCGCCAACACAGAGCTCGACCTGCAAACTGAACTTACTGGTGCTCTTTCTTCGTAACAAAGGGGGCGCTGGAGTAAGACTCAACAGCGAGATCTCCAAACAAAACGCAGAGGGTTCAACCTCAGAGCTCGAGGCAAGGGGATCGCTCCATGGGCTTTGATACCATGTTAGAGAATCAGGGGGAGCCAGAGTAGTTGCAGAGGAAGCTGAGAACAGAGCTCTACGGCTTAGCAAAAACTATATTAAAAATGAGAAAATATATTACATATACAGCTTCTGGATGATTCCAAAGAGAGGGCGGGAAGCCTCTTCTAGAAACTAATTTAGCTTCAACTACCCTATTTAATTCACTACCTACATCATTGACAGGTCACGTGGGCTTACATTGGAGGTCGGAATTGTTTATTCCAACAGCAGGTCCATCCTGACTCTTGATTGATTGAGTTTCCACCAAGTATGATGAGTTGATTGTTGAGTGGGTTATAATTATAAGGTATATGATATTTACTCTATTATTATAAATACATTAGTTAAGCATATGAGCCAGTTTCGCTACTCTATTATAATAATGGAATATAAATAAATTAGTTAAACATATGAGCTAGTTTCAAAGCCATAGCTCTCTGCTATAGTTTAAGATTTTTCTTAATATTTAGATAGATTACATACTAATTGATCTTTATAGAAGGAATACTAATTGATCTTTATAGAAGGAACGGGATGAAATGAAAATATCATTCATATTCTCATCATAAGATTTTTTTAACTAGTTAAACATATGAGCTAGATTCAAAGCCATAGCTCTCTGCTATAGTTTAAGATTTTCCTTAATATCTAGATAGATCACATACTAATTGATCTTTATAGAAGGAACGGGATGAAATGAAAATATCATTCATATTCTCATAGAAGATTTTTCTAATGAGAAAAATCTTCTTTGCTTAAATGTAAAATCTTTATAGATATGATAAATTTCATAAATTTAATTACTGTAAAAGTATTAAGTTAATTTTTTTTAAACTCTTTTTTAAAATATGAAATTTGAGGAAGATTATAAAAATATTAAAAATGTTTAAAAAGAACTTAAATTCATGAAAAAGGTAAAATATTTTTTGTTAAATCAAAACTTTTATATATGCTTTTAGAAAAGTTAAAAATAAAATACTATTAAATGAATGTGATTGTAATACAAAAATTATGAACAAAATCATAATTTTTGAAAGGAAATTTAATGTTCATAATATTTGATAAATCATCCAAATTAACTTATAATCTTTTAAGGCGAAGATTGAAATTGTAAAATTAAATGTTCAATTAATTGATTTCATTTAGCAATAATACTTAAATATTTATAGATGAATTTGAAGATCAAAATTTTTGAAGCTAACCCAATGTATTTGAAAGCAAATGATATAATCGACTCAAATGATGTCAAAGATGCACATGCAAGCATTTAGGAACATTCACCAACCCAAATCACCCAAATCTCTAGTGAATTGTCAATGCTCATCTCATAAAAGCTAGGTGAAAGAATCAATTAAAAAAAATACCAAGCATGTGAGCAAAATGATACCATCAAAACAAGCATTGAAACCACACAAAGCAAATGAAAAGCAATCAAAACAATGTATTTACAAATTTAAATGGGGGACCCTAAATTCTTTTGTGAAAATTTAAAGGTGGGTTGTTGGGGTGCCAACAAGATCTCAGGAACTAGGTCACACTCTAAGCAACATTAGCAAAAAAACAAACAAAGATACAACAAAAGATAGCAATTCCTGTAAAAGGATGCTAAACACGAAAAATCCATTCACTGAATCTACTACCTTTGCAAGATCTTTCATTTCGTGAATTCCTGCTGGCCTAATTGACACCCAATTGGTCTGCAACAATTGAATGATATATGAATTAGCACCCCAATTATAATTCTACGTCAGTGTATTCATCAAAGGGCTCTAAAATAGTGTCCTCCGATGCTTGTTGGTTAGCGCACGTGCTCCATTCCTCAGCATATTTTGAAATAATGGTTAATGGATTTTACATTAGTGCCCTACTCCTTGTATGCTTTCCCTTCACTATTCATTTGTCATTCCTTGACAGATTGTTTGTATATTTTTCCTGCACTATCCATCACTATTGGTTGATTGGATTGTTCTCCCGGAGCCACATCGTTGCACCGAACATGGCCCATAGCTTATCCTTTTTTGCTCCAACATTCTTTTGGCAGGGATATGCTGCAACACAGCTTTTACTTATTGTTATACAAATTTTTATTGGGTTAAACATTTGTTTTCTTGGATTAAAGGAAAGTTTCTTTTATACAACATAATTTTTAATTTTTAGCAATTAAATTTCAAACTTTTACATTTCCTTTTTGTTAAAAGAGAGTTTATTTTCTACAAAATAATTTTAATTAGTAATTTTATTTTTTTTATTTTTTCATTTTTGGGTGTATAGTACAAGTGTTCTTTCTATGCAAGAAAATAGCATATATAAATTAGTATTTTTTTCATTTTATTTTCTTTCCTTTAAATTTTATAAACATTTTTTATATATTATTTTATATAATAAAGAAAACATTTTTTATTTAAAAGGATTGATTTAATCTTAAATGATGATCTCTATTTATTATGAAGTGATTTACCCCATTTTTTAGATAATTTCTATGCAATTTATCATTAGACTGGTTAACAACATTTAGCTCATTCATAGTAGCACCCCACCCTTAAGAGGCTCTTCCTCAATTCTAGTTATTAATTATTGTATATTTTATATATAAACATGTTAGTTAAGCAATTGTACATTTTCAACCAACTTTAAACAGTATTAAAACATATAATTGGTTTCTCTTAACCATAGGGTTGTGTACATTTTCATATAGACCCATATATATTTGCATATAAAAACTAGTTAACCATCATAGTAATTAAACAATTTATCCTTTGAAACTTTGCTCCTAGTGGGAGCATCTCCATCTCATGCTCCACATCCTCCTCCTTCTCCTCACCCTGATCACCACCAACCACTATTTACTCCTCCACACCTAGTCAACTGTAAAATCTCCATAAAATAAAGGTAAATTCTCCATAAAAAAAAAAATTTTTGTTCTTCATTCTCCTTACTGGATTACACATCATTCGGATTTTGACTATCACATGTGTATACTAATCTAAACTAAACTAACTTCTGCCTTTTGTAATTCTTCCTACTGGATAGAGGAGTAGTAATGGTTATCATGCCGCTTACTTAGCTATAGCTAACACACTCCATACTTGATTTGCAGGTACGCCTATTTCTTCACTGTCACAGAGATGAATTCTAGATTAATGCGACTCCATGGGCATAATAATTTATAACAAGTTGTGGACCTTTCATTCTTGTTTAACACAATCGGTAGATGCAGAATATGAGATCAAGGCATTACACAAATAGTTTATAAATTCATTTGTAGAGATTATTGTAATTCGCATTATACCTTTGATAATTGTGGAAAGGGAATGTTATGATCACTTAAGCTCATTAATCTGGTACACTTTCCATTTAAAAGTGTGACCTAGATGTACCCTTCAACTTTATGCAAAAATTGTGGTCGCGAGGGTTATTATGTAATAACAAGGAACCTTTGTATAAATCCTGGAAGGTGTATATTTCAAAGGAACAGCGAATCGTGATATTCTACCACAATGATCTACGAACTAAACTAAAACTACCAGTTGGAGAGTTGCTATTCTATACATTAGCCGGGACTAAGGTTGAAACTTACGATATTCCTACCTTTGGCAGCATTACGTTGGAGTTTGATATTAAAGAAATGGTACTCAAAACAATTAAAGCCGTTTTAATTGAAAGCTAGGACGCAGTACCAGCTGGAGTCTTCGAGGCTTGCCAGCAAACTTAGTCTGGTACCAAGCCATGTGACATCTATTAAATTCCTTTACAAGAGATGTGACAGACCTCGATTTCAGCTACCATCGCTTGGCACGCCGGTTAAGGGTTACAACTCTCAGGTTTTCAATCGTCAAAGGAGCACTTCTTCAGAATGAAGTGAGTACCACTGTTATGAAAATCAAATAGCTATACAGTTTAAAGGTAGAAGTTTGCAGGGTTTGGACACACCAGTCTCCGCTAGTTATCACGGTTTAAAAGCTGAAAACCCTCGTCACAGGGTTGTGTGGTAACCTTTTGAAGATGAATGGAGGAGCCGTGACCTGGTGGCTTAGTCTCAGAGGTAAACAAACTCAGTTAACTATATATTTTTAAAAGTAATTCTTATATGTACCTTACTCTCCAGTTACTAAAATTTTCTGTGGTGTTCATGGCAGGTATCATCGAGCCTTTCAGGAGTTGGCGATCTGGGCTAATTCTTTTGGTAAGCAGGCAATGACTCCATACGTACTCCAGCCTTGCAATGGAAGAATTTCTTTTCTTCGCATCAACCCTATCGAGGTTATTACAATCTGGTTTTTGCTGTATAATAAATAGAAGAACTCATCAGTTCCTTTAGGGTGTTGAGTTTCCCTACCAGGGTTTTGAATGTAATAAATGTGCAAAAGTATCTGTGGGATTGTAGGTTTTTGCTAACCCTGAGGCTGCGACTCGCCAGTCCTTCGATGGAGTAAAATTTCTCTATGTAATTTGGAATGTAATACTGGTTTAACAATTTTTTCTCCTGCCTGTAATAGTTAGCCTTTGCAGTAGTAATTTTCGAATGGAAAACGAGCTGAGGCTCGTGTAGCTCAAAACTTATCCGCTATGAGTTTATTAGGAAAGATATACCTTTATAAAAAGGGTTTTCTGTTAATCTTCTAACCCAGAAAATGATTAGTATAGAAACGAACTACTATAAGTCATGGTTCACGAGGAAGATAATGTTTTAATAGTAATGGTTGGAATCACTAGATTATCCATTTATTTTTGAATAGGACTCTAAATATCTACTATTTAAATGCACGACCGTCACTCTCTGCACCTATATTTCGAAATCGAGATTTAAAGTTTGAAGATAATTGTAGATCTTGACTCTATACGAATGGGTTGCGTTTTCTTTTCTTATTGTTACCTTAACCTATCAGTAAGTGAATTTTTAAACGAACCATAAGCCTTCAAAGTTATTGTTATCGACAGTTTGAAAAATGTTAGGTTATTTTCACAGATCGGTGATCTCCATTCACCTTTTGGTTTGAATGAAGCCCTGATTATAAAGATGGGTTAAACACATCATTGAAATACTTTATATCTTACTTCATAAGTCAGTTTTAAGAATGGACGAATCTAACATTAGTTCTCGGCATTAGTCTTTAGGGTTTTCATGGTGGATGAATATTACAGTTTACTTCTCGTCTAGGTATGATCAAGCATTATTCAACGAATGACTGTTTATTATGTATGCTCCTATTACTTCGTAAGGGTTTGCCCATAAGATTTGAGTCTATTGTTTTGCAATGTATCGGGATTAGACTTTCGGGGTAATTTATTTTAATAAATGTCAAATGGGAATCGTATGGTTCTACTATGCACTGATATTAGCATTCATATAACAAATAGATAGAAATCCATCCCGGTTCTTGTAAAATAAAAATGAGGTTCAGTAGAGTCCTAAAAACAAATACAGTTCGGAAATTTTCCCTGAGTATTCAGAGTTTATCTTCTCAAATAATCAGATCGATAAAAAAATAGAACCACTATGGATCTGTTGGAATATAGTTACATAGAAAATTCATATTATTTATATTTGCTTAGGGGATTGCAATCGAAATAAAAATCTCATATTCCTTAGATCGTACTAGAATTAAATCTCCTATTTTACTTATTCCTGAAAAATTTATAAACAAACAGTTAACTAATCAAAGTACTATACTGATTGGCAGAAGCAAATTAATGGAAATACAGCAGAGTCTGAACTTTAAAGTAAAACCTGGAGCTCGTAAACCGGATGTAACAGGAACAGCCACGTTCCTCCCAACCTTAGATTAGGCACAAACTCCAAGTCTGTCCGTAATCACCCCCGAGCTAGATACATGCATGAAAGTGTGGACAGTTAGCCTCCAGTTCAGTCGCATTTTCCTGAATCCCTTGCCTAACACCGAGTGCTCAAACAGCAAGTGTAATTCTCTCTGGCATACTCAGCAGCGTCCTGCCTCCTCACATATGCCTTTCCTTTATAGTTTGCCTAGGTCTTACCATTAGCAGCCAATTCCTCATGGAATTTTCGCAGCTAATCAAATCCCTCATTTTCAGGGTGTGTCTAGTGTCTTAAATACACTTCTGACAATTGTTCTGGTTTCCCAGAGGCTAACTCTAACTTGTCCCCCACTCCTTCATGCATGATCTCCTCATTTAACTTGGCTGTTTCCTGTTCATCCTTATTTTAAAATAATAAAAATTGTTTTCTTACAACAGTCCTTCTAGGACTTTAATCAGTCGATTTCTCATCTGGCTTTCTCATTGAAATAATCTCAACATAATAAAATAATATACATATATAATTATATGTATATAAATATATATTAAAATGTCGAACATAATGTCTTTTCATTATTGGGGAGGGACGTCACATCAACCCACCACCATCTCCTATCCATCCACTCATCCTAACAACCACTCCACCATCTCCTACTCCACTCACCTCAGCTATAGATAGGATGGTTGAAGCGGGTGAGAAATTCATCTTGATGGAAATATCTACACTGCTCTTTAGTCTACTTTTTTTCTTGACAGAGGTATCGATGCCTTTGCTGGTGGATGAGATATATTATAACAATTATTGGACTACAAATGTATATTTCGCATGTATCATGAGTTTGATATAATTGTTCATATATATATATATATATTCACCATCAACATATATAGATAAATATCAACATGAACATCGACATGTTCATTTTGATATTTATCTATATATGTTGATGGTGATGTGTATGTCAGGTCAGGTTATATATGTTTGCTAGGTTTGCTTGATAGATGTGCATGTTAGATGGTGTTAGTTAGATTTGTGCACAATGGTTATTTTAGATAGTGTAGCTTGTGTTTTGTTAGATTTTATTATTAGATTTGTCTGTTAGATGATGTTTACATCTGTTAAATGTATATATTATATTATGGTAGACAATGTTTACATGTGTATCTTAGGTGATGTACTTTGATATGTTCCAGGTTATAATGTGATCTATAATTACAATTTTACAACTGCAAATTACATTAACAATTTTTTTTTTGTAAGTAAGCTTTTGAACATTCTATTAATAGTGTACAAAATTGTTATGAAAAGTTACAGGAATATTAAGGCATTACGCCGCAGTACAGTCCCTCCCAAGTTGGAAAAACAGAGCATGACAATTCTCCACAATAGAGACAAGCAAAAGACTCAACATTGTCCTGAAGACCTTCAAACCGACAAGAAATACAACGGGCTTTCTATGCCTACGTCTGAAAAGTATCTATTACAAAAACCAAAATATATCAAGAAACGAAACAGAATAGGGGACTGTACTTAAACCACCCATGATATCCAGGGCTACATGATTCAGAGGGCCGAGGTTTCGTTTGCATTCCTGGTTGCCCTATTCCTTGCGTCCAGTGGATTCACAGCACTAAACCCTCCACAACTTCTTCCAAAGTGCGCAGGCTGACTGAGCTTCACTGATGATGGCGTTTAATCTCTGGAATTTCTCTGTGAATCTCTTTCACTAACTAGTCCAGAGCCTGGATTTCACGAGTGAGCAGAATACGCCCTGCCCAGAAGGGATTTGTTGCTATCATTCTCCCCTGGTGAAATTCAAACTCCTGCTAGAGGGAGATTTCCATGTGCTCTATTTTCTCCTCGGCGGCACTAGACGTCTCCATAAGGTACTAAGCTGCCCAATTAAAATCCAGAGGGTGAGCATCCTCAAGCTCATTCCTCCTCTGGTGTGAAGTCCCTTCCCCCATTTGGCTATTTCTCTCCCTAGTGCTCTGTCGAGAGCCTCTGTGGCTACGCATTCGTATACGTGGAGCCATTATGCACAGGAAAATAGTCCTGGACGTGAGAGAGATGCCACCTAAAAACTGTAACCAATGGTTCTCGTAATGAAAAAGACATAACATAACACTCCACCAGGGAAGGAAACCAGAATTACGAGTTCAGGTCATCCTTGAGAATTCTAGCTTTGCGTCCTTTAAAGCACGAGGCCTCTGCCTGGATTTGGCCATTGTACAGACCCTCAAATCACCATGCTTGATAATCATTGCCAAATCATCTCTGCCCTAGGTTCTGCATGCGTCATCGTTGATGAATTCTGGTTCCTGAGGGTGTTTCGTACATTTCCACACGCTGAAGCCGGTCCAGACGTAATTGCCATCCTTGAGCCGTCCATCCATCCTCATCCGAGCATTAAAAAATTGAGTTCGCGGCAAATCAAAACTGGACTGTCGTATAATATTTTAAATGGTAAGCCTCGTGTTTCTGGTCTCGGATGTCCTCTCATCCCCGCCTCCACTTATCGTAATAATGTGGTTAGGGTTAGTGGTTAAATGAGGTAGTTGGTCACTTATGGGAAGAGACCCCTTTCCCCGGTGGGGCCGTGTGTCCCTGCCCAATGTGACCTTTCCCCACTTCGACTTTGTACTCTTTCCAGCTGGGTGATGTCGATGGATACATTTTCCAAACAACGACACCTCAAAGCATGATCACACATGTCCTGCAGCGGGCCTTCCTAGAAGGAAACACGAGCTCTTACCCCCTTGTTTGCCAATTCATCCACCACCTTATTCCCTTGACGACAGAAATGCATGAATTGAATGACCGGGGCGATGAACAAGAGACGTTGAAGCTGATGCAGTATGCACTCCCACTTCCATTTACGAGAAACCTTGGCGATGGCATAATCCCACTGGGTGCATCCTACCATTGCTATCATAATCATGGAGTCCCTCTCCACTATCAATGGTAACCAATTCTGTTGTATTTCCCATCGCAGTCCACTGACTAGGCCTTCTAGTTGCGGCTGCATTGTTCGTTGTTTCACCCATGTCTCCCCAGAAGACACTGAGCACTCTTCCTTCTTCATTTCTTATTACTCCGCCAAATCCAGCCGGTCCAGGGTTCCCCTTCGTTGCACCATCAAAGTTAAGCTTGAAGGTACCAGCTGGTGGGTATTGCAAAAAGTCGGGGCTTTGGTGCTGAGCATTCCGCACCCGCAATATACCAATGCGCACCGGTATGTTGAAAATACCCCATTCATTTAAGATTTCCCTCTCAGTTATGTCTGCTTTCATTGCTTCTGGTGTCCAATGGTTAAGTTTGAGCATTTCCTTTAGGTGTAATTCAACTAACATCTAGACTGCCTCTGTGTTCTGCTCCTTTTCCTCGAACGTTCATCGGTTTCTCTCTTTCCACACCTCCCAAACCACAAACCCCAGGAATAATTCCCACATTCTTTTAAGGAGCTCGTTCTTCAAGGAATGGGACAACCAAGTAGTCAGGGTGAGGTCTGGATGACCCTTGACCCTTACATTCTTTCTGAACCTTGCCTCCCCCTTGTCCCGAAGTGAGGAAGCCAGTGGGAATTCATCCAACAAATGATTAATGGTTTCAGTGTCTTTGTAACATAAACAACAACAAGATGTTCCATTCATACCCTTTTTCAGAAGGTTTTCCCAAGTTAAGATGCATCGATTGATGAGAATCCAGCTGAAGGTTGCGATTTTGGTCCAAAGGTTCCCACGCCACACCTTTCTCCATTTCTCCTACTACAGAAGTCTATGGAATTCCTCAAGCAGACTCACTACCTCTGTGATGTTGAAGTTCCCAGTTTTGGTATACCCCCAACGGACTTTGTCGCGCCCGTCAATCTTTGGGATCTGACGAGTACATAGTTCCTCGTAGAAATTTTCTAGGTTCTCCTCCGGAACGCAAGATTTCTACTAGTGTTTCGGCTTCCATTTTTTGAATTGTTGTTCTCCCATAGTAGGCTCCCATAAATCTTGAACCCATTCCATGTGACTACTCTGAAGATATAACTTTAATTCTTGTATATCCTGTCTGTCTTCCATTCTAGGTGATTGTTTCCAAGCATCCCTCAGGAAAGAGATGGAGGTTCCATCTCTTATTTCCCAGAAACTGTGCCTCTCCACTAATCCCTCGTTCAACTGTGCATCTTTCCATATATGTAAACCTGATATATCTTCCCCGAACCTGATCAAGTTCTTCTTTGTCCAGTGAGGTGCATATTTACAGTGCCATAAGAATGCCCAGGGTTCTTCTGTGTGTGTGGTCCATCGCCACCATAGTTTTTCTCCCATTACCTTATTGACACACATCGGGTCGCATAGTCCCAGGCCTCTTGCAGCTTTTGGAGTGCACAAGGTGTCCCATTTTACTAGGGCCCATTTTTTATGCTCTTGGGTTCCTCCCCAGAGAAACTTCCTCTGTATGGTGTGGATTTGCTTGAGAATAGCTTTGGGAGCGGACAACATCGAGAAGAGGTAGATGGGCATGGCTTGGAGCACCGATTTGACCAGGATAAGACGGCTTGGAAAATTAAGGGCTCTATAAGTCCAAAGTTCCATCTTTCTCTTGAGCTTGTCCAAAAGCTCCTTCCAAGAGATTTGGTGGATTGTAGAGTCAGCCATGGGGGTGCCCAAGTATTTAGAAGGGATTTGTCCTTCTGTGAATTCCAAGATACAAAGGATGTTCCCGCGAGTGATTTTCGGGGTGTTGAAAAAATAAAGTTGGGATTTATCTTTGTTAATTTCCAGTACGCTATCTTTTAGAAAGGTATCGAGGACTTTTTTGATGCCTTTGGCTTCCTGGAAAGAAGATGGGCCCATCAACATAGTGCCATCGAAAAATTATTGATGGGTTTGAGGATCCATTCAATCCCTGAGGGTAAGACCTCAGATGTTGTTTCTTCGTTGCATGGCTTTGAGCATTCTAGAAATCCCTTCAGCTATGATGATGAACAGGAATGGAGAGAAAGGGTCCCCCTGATGAATCCCGTGTGAAGTGGAGAAATGTTGCGAAGGTGTTCCATTTACCAGAATCGAGAAAAAGGTCGAGGAGAATAGACTCATCACCCATTCTATGCATTTCTCATTAAAGCCAAAGGTCCTTAGCATTTCTGCTAGGAAGGTCCAATTGAGTTTTTCATAGGATTTGGATAAATCGAGTTTAAGTAGCATACCTGGAAGCTTGTCCGTCTCCAGGGAGTGGATAGTTTCATGAACCAATATTATCCTATCTAGAATTTGTCATCCTTCGACAAAGCCTACTTGCTCAGGTGAAATCAACAAAGGGAGGAGAGGGCGCAGCCAATTTGCAATGACCTTAGTTATAATTTTGTAGATGACATTACATAGGGAAATAGGTCTGAATTTCCCCAGGTCTTCCGTGCCCATTTCCTTCGAAATGAGCATCAGGAAAGTGGCATTGAGGACCTTCAGAATGCTTCTAATGCATCTTGAATACTCTACTAACTCCAACATTGTCCCACCACAACGAGGCATGACTTTTCAACCTCAGACATGCAGTCTTAACCCGTTTAGGATCCTCGATCTTCTCTATGTCGAAGTATTTCTCCATCTCTCTGAACCAGTCGATCAAATATTCTGGATCCAGGATTCCTGAGTACATACGCATGTCTATCTTTGCCCGACCTCTCATATCCGTCAGGAGTTTGATCAGTTTTTCCTCTGGTTCCTCTGTAGCTTCTTCTCGAGCTTCCACCTCTTAGACTTCCTCATCGCTATGGTCAAGTCCTTCAGGAATACAACCACACCTCTGGCTTTCTTTGATCGCGGCGACTTCAGCTGTCAAAGCTTGCATCATTTTGACACATTCGTCGAACATCTCACGATCCACTATGATAGCTACTGCGCCACACATTCTTCGTCCTCACACATTAACGCCTCTTTGAGCCATTTTTCAACCTCTATTGAAACTCTCACACGTCCAATAGCAACCGGACTTTAAACAAGTCATCCACAACTCTACCCAACCACAGCTGGAGATGTCTAACTCACTTGCAAGCTCAATACTAACTAACGCCAACTGACACAAGTCAGGTGGGTGGTATCGTCTTCCCAACCGGACTTCCTTCCGCGCTCTAATACCAACTAACACAATTCACCTTACTGGAATACTTTCTTGCTTAGCAACACACACGACACAAACCACGATGCTTACACTAAACATGTGTAAAACAGGGTGCCAGAAGTGGCTTTATATTACTTCTTTGAATTCGGTTACAATGCGGAATAACTGTAAGCAAATAACCAACTTCAATTGGCCTCAGCCGTTACAACTTAGAAGTAACCGTGGTGTGTTCTCCCCGTGTGTCGACCTCACCCTCTCTTGGTTCACCTCGGAACTCTGAGCTATGGCTCAATTTCAACTCTCTTCTTCTTCGGCCAGTGTGACTCTTCACAACTCTCCTTGGCTCTGTTCTCTGATGCTGCTGATCAAAGACTGAAGATGATCCCCACTCTGATTTTCTCTCCTTCGTCTTCTACCCTACTACTACTGTTCTCGAGACTACTGCAATCCCTGAGACACGCATCCTCCTGTTCACCGATCCTTCCAAATCCTACAAACCTACAACTGTCAGCTCCTAGCCGTGCTGCACAGCCTCTATCCATGACGTCACCTGTCACGTCTTTCACCTACTCGCAATAACTGTATTAACTTCCTCAGCAACCCTGAACGGCTACCAGGTATAGTCCCTTGACTTTCTGCCCTTCCGACCCTACTACAGTAGTCGATCACATCTCGACCTTCTTGTCCGGTTGCTTCTCATATTTTGCGGATCGCTAGTCCTCCCCGTCCTACGCACTTGGCTCCGCCAAACCTATCGCGTCGTAGTTCGACCACTTGTCGTCTACCCGACATCTTACTCCACTTGTCAGCTATGGACCATTTCTTGTCAATTCTCGACCTAACACAACATCCGTTGTGCTGCTCCAGTCGGTCGCACTCTGACTGCTTATGCTTGACTTGTTGACTTCGACAAGTCAACCTGCTCTCCGCACCAGTGGTCATCGGCACTCCCACTGGTCGGCTCCCCCCTGTCAATCAACCTTGACTGATTTGCCTAGGCCCCGATGCTCCTGCATAAAAAATGCTTCTATATTTGTGTGATATTCCTCCACATTTCTATATAGACAGTGTAGCCCCAAAATTCACATCCATATAAGATAACAAGAGTGATAAGTGTCTCAAAGAGGTGTTCCTTTTTAGTAACAACTAAAATTCCATTTATTATAGTTAATCTTGAGGCCAAAATAGGTTTTTCACCCTCCATTATTCATTTTCAATGCTACAGTTCCAATTGAGCTTGTGATGAATGTCAACTTTAGGATACCTATATGAAGTACAACTTCCTCTAAGTTTGTATTGTCAAACACAAAACTAGAGTAAATAACCATTTTCGATTTCATTATTACAACCGTTGCTTGTTAGTATTCACTAACATCCCATTCTAGTTCATAAATCCTTGAGAATTTTTAGTTTCTTATTTAGATTAGGGGGACGACATGCCATAAGAACAACAACAACATATGAAGAATGATAATGACTATCCGAGTTAAAGTAGTTCCAACACAATTTGCTTGTTCCAAACACGCCTCTAACTTGTCAATGTTAATGCCAAAAGGGGTAGTGGACAAGGGACAACCTTACTTAACTCCTATTAATTGATTTCTTCCTATCAACGCTTACAATTCATGAACTTAGGAATAACATTCTTGTGCAACCTTATTGCAGAGAGTCTCAACTCAAAGGGATCCCTTAACAATTTTAACCTATTCCAAAGATTATATCTAGGAACTATGATAAAAGAATTCATAAAGTCAATGAAGCAACACAAGAGATCTGGGTGTTATTATAAAGACATTCCCCCATGATGATCCTAAGTATAACTAGGTAGTCCACAGTTAAATGATAACTTATAAAAAGGCTTGGACTTTTATCGTGATTTTCTAACGAAATGCTAGTCTTCTTTTCTAGAATCATTTGGTTAAAAGATGGCTAATTATAATGGTCATATAATTAGAGGGCTTGTGTTTATTCTCACTTTTAAAAATGAAAACAAAGAAGCTTTGAGTCTTGATGGCCAGATCAAGGGATTGGTGTTATTACTATGACATTCCCCTATAATGATCTATGCATAACTAGGTGATTCACAATTAAATGATAACTTCTAAAATAGGGTTGTCCTTTTACCAATTTTTGTGATTTTCTAACCAAATGTTAATCTTTTTTTCGAGAAAGGCACGATTGAAAATAACCATAATATTCTTTATAGACTCTCCTAAACAAAGGATGAGATCTCAAGAACTATCTTTCCAGCATATTTTATTTCTGGGTTATTGTATTCAAAGCCATTAGTGATCCATTTTCTTGGAGAACATCTTAGGCTTGTAAATACCAAGTAGAAATGTAGCATTTCACCTCGACCTTCTTATTTCTGATGATAAAAAGACATAGAGGGTTATGTTCACAAGGAAATATGGAGACAAAAGTATTGTATTGGGTGCTCGGTTCACATCACTTCCGCTTTTGCAATCAAGGCTTTCTACCAGGCCTCTTGGGAGGAAATACTTTGTGACATCTTAGTCCATTGCTCAAATGGTAGAGACGTCTGCTTTGACAAGAAGGGAATGCACATAGCTAACTCAATTTATTTTCAATGATTTAACTTATCAATACATATTTTTGTTTAATAATATATTACTGTAAGAGATCTGTTTAATATATTATTTCTGCTTAATAATATATTAGTGTAAGAGATTTCTCCATCTGCCATGGCCACTACTAGTATATTTGAAGAGATTAGTACAGTACATATTTCCATTTAATTAATGTATTATTTGTTGAGATTCACTTGAGATTTCCATCTGCCATGGCCATTGCTAATATATTTGAAGAGAAAAGTATCTTCGTCTGTTGTACATGCTCTCCGACTGATGAACTCCAAGGCTAATGATCTCATTTGAAACAAATATAGAAGGAACATATTTGACATTTGTTTACTTTCTGATATTTGAGGCGTTTTCCATTTGCAAGTGTTACAGATGTGTTAGTGTTAATCTTTTTCTGGAGAACAATTTGATTAAAATATGGCTAATTATAATAGCGATGTAATTAGAGGGATTGTGTTTATTTTTATTTTTAAAAACAAAAACATAAAATCTTTGAATTTATATTTTGGTTAACCTCAAATTGATGAATTTATAAATATAAATATAAAATAAAATTCTCTAATTTTTTTTTTCAATAATCATGGTCATATTATTATCTCCATATAAATTTTATTTAATTTCTAAAATAACATAGAAAATGTGAGTGATTAAGTTCTAATGGTAAGGATGTAATTAGGAAATAATGTATATTAATTTTTATAAAATGCCTTTCGTTTTAATTTGGCATCACATTTACCATGATAAGTATTAACGTTCCTCAAAAATCATGCTTCTTACAAAGGCAGCCATAGATCCATGAACTTGTAGTAATGATTAAAAATATATATATCCTGATAAGTGGTAAAGCATACATATTATAAACCCAAAAGTCCATGAACTCTAGCATTTATTAAAAAGACATTAGTAGAAAGAAAAGAATACTCTGTTCGTAGCATCAATTAGGTTTCCTACAGTTTGTTCGGATCTCTCCACTTGTGCCCGTGAGAGGTTTAATGTTTCCCATATTCACCATAGCAGCGCTGAAGTCCATAAAGAAAGTGTTCGTATTGGTGCTGTAGGTAGCAACCTGGGAGTCTGTAGAACCTCCGTTATATATCTGCTGGTCCGAGTGGAGAAGTCCCATTTGGCTCCTGAGATTATTGTAGTACTTGTTGTCAAATGTGGTTGGACTCAGGAGATCCAAAGGTGAGAGGTTATCGTCGCTTCCTTTACTAGGGCACTTTGTCTTGAGCGAAGTAGCGAATGCTGTCTTGATGTTGGATTCGTTGTAGATGCGAGTCCTGAAGCTTGTGCATCGGGCTTGACCAATGGTATGAGCACCTAGTTAAATACAAAGAGAGAATTAAGAGTTGATATTATGGTAAAATACACAAGTAATTGTTTATATATAATATTTTTCATCAAATATTCACAAATATATCATAAATGTACATACACAAGTAAAAACAAAAAGAACTAATGTTTTGGATAGTTTAACAAAAATTCTACTTTAAATTTAGAAAGAATTTAAATTGGTCCAATAAGAGTTAGAGAATTCTTGGCTTTGTAAAACAATTCAAAACAAAAATATAAAATCTCAACCAAGTAGATCTTAGTGTAAAAAAGACTGAAACTATTTAATAATAATTATTTTAATAAAAAAATATAAAATTGAATGGTAATTCTGTTTTATAGTGTTTAAATAATTAAAGTTTGTTTTATTTAAATTAGTTTTCAAAATTTAACTGTCCACCATTGATAATCCCTATTACATGTCTACCAAATATTCAACCAATTAGAATTTATTTAAAATTTCTATAACTAATTTGAATTTGTTTAGAATTTCCATACATAAACTATCAATATTAATACCAATCCACCAAATTATGCTACTATGGTTGAAATCATATAGTGCCAATGCCTTACTAAATCTGCATGAAATAGATATTCTGAAATGTATTAAGAAATATAATATACCTGAGAGAGCAACCATATCCTTAGTTGAAAGACCCTGAGCTTGAAAAGATGAGATGAGATCGTTGAGATTGGAAGTGGGAGCCGGAATGTTGTTGTTTGCATCGCTTCGGCTAGCAGTCGTCGAGTCTCTCCTTCCAAGCATCACTGTCCATGTTGATCCTCCCAACTACGATCAACGAAATTGAAGATAAAATCTAATTAAGTACACTTCCGGTGAGAAATATTTCAGCATGCACAATAAAAGAAAAACTCTTCCAGGTATCTGAATGGACATATATAGGAATATTCAATGACCAGGTAGATTGCTCATAGAAATGATGAAGCAATAGCAATATACTATTACTTGGTTAACAGAAACCTATGAATATGATTATGGATTATGATCGGAAAAGTAAGGCAGTAGATAATTACTTCGACAACAGAATCTCGAGCAGCAATAGCCAAAATATCAGCGCACGATACGACTCCGCTGCAAACTGCTTCCACTTGGGACTTGATGGTATCTATCACATCGAAACCCCTGACCGAATTATTGTTTGGAACAGCGGTCTTTTCGCCAGTTATACTGGAAGAGTCGTCCAAAAGAATGGACCCATCGCAACCCTGCAAAAAACACGCTTGCAATAAAAAATCACGATTCACGACAATACAGAAGATCACGGTCGAATCGATCTTAAAAGAACAGCAAATAGATTTTAATGGGGAAACAAACAAAAGAAGGCATTAGATTACATTAACGAAACAGTCGTGAAAGTGAAGGCGGAGCAGGGATGCCCCCATCCGCTTTTCTTTGGCCACTGCTTGCTTCACAGCGGCCTTCACCGTCGACAGGGCATTGGGACACGACGTATCATAATACGTTGAGCTCAGCTGCGCGTAGGCGACAGTCGAACACAAAGCAAAAGCGACACAGGCGAGAGATCGCATTGCTGTAGTCGGGAAAAGCATGATGCTTTAACGCAATGAAAATTCAGCGGATTGCAATGAAATCTTCGACAGATTGAATGGTATTTATAGTTGCAAGGCTTCGGCCCGACGAGTTACAGTTAGCGCCACAGTGACATTTACGCGTAAAACACTGTAGCACCAGTAATTTTCAATCTTCTTTCTACAGACGTCGAAAAAACTCGTTAAATACTGTAGCGCCACTAATTTTCCAGCTTCTTCCTACAGAAGTCGCCAAAAACTGGAATTTTGTTACCGTCCGTGGGTCCGTGGGTCCGTACGGCGCTATGCCGGACACGCGAAACTGACATAGAAGAATCGGAAACCTCTAAACTTGTAGGCAATGTTCACATTATATGGGATTTCTTGAAGTTGGGAAAGACGGGAAAACCTCTTCTACGCATAGAATAATCCAATACTCTCAGTTTTGGCCATGAAGGCTTTTTGATATGTGTGAAAAAATCAACTCCCAAGTCATCCGCGTCTTTCCTCGAATCTCATCAGGTCCATATCATCATCGAATCTCATCAGGTACATTTCAAAAGACAGATGCTTAAGTCGATAGTCCTAAGATACGTTAACACTGTTAGTCTCAATGTAACTTAATGCAATTTAGACAAGGAATCATGGTTTTAATGTCAAAATTGCATTGTCGCGCATATTTAAATTTGAAGTCTTTAACACGAAAATTATGCAATATGACGTTGGCAACTCGATAGTCAACTCCAAGTCATTAAAGAAAAATAAAATATGCATGATGAAATATTTTCGGAATACCAATATTAATGATAATTAAAACCTTAATTGGTTTAAAATAAATTAATAAAAAATAAATAATTTTTGTCTTTATAAAAATAATAATCTTTATCTATATATATATACATTCGAATTTGTATTAATCCATTGGTTGTAGCCTGAGTGGTTGGGAGGAATGTTTGTTACCCTCCTCACCCAGGTTCAATTCTTGTAAGTGACATATTGCTCTTGTTGAACCCATATTGTAATGATTGTAATTCATGCGAACCATCCTTTAAAAAAAGGAGAAAAAATGTACATGTCAATAGCAAAACAACATACTGCTCTAAGTGTAGCAGTGTGAAATTAGAACTATTAGCAGTGTGAAATTAGAACTATTAGAACTATCAGAGTCCCCCCACGGGCTGAGGGTTATGACCAACAAAACTAAAACCAAGATGTGTTGAAAGTCTATTAATCGTGATACTATTGAATCAAAGATAATAACAACAGAGTGGTTGGAACCTAGGGTTCCCTGTTTGAATGCGCTTGAGCACCGTTTGATTTAGAGGAGGGAGAACAGGTGTGGTCGTATTGATCCCCTTTCCCATGAATTCTTTGGCCAGTGCTTTCAGCATGTTGTTGATGTTTTCATCGGCGGTGACCTCGTTCTGAGCTAAACGACACATGCCATCCTCGAGACCTGCAAGCCGAGCTTCCATCACAGGGCCATGCCTCTCTTTCCTCATATCACCATCCATACATTCCTAAAATCCCAATATGAATAGAGATTTCATGGTCCAGAACAATTGAAGGGTTTTGGTGTTACGAGTTTCCCTGGTTCTAGAGGAGCCAGAGTCTTCAACTAGGCCCCCGAAATCCTCTATAAGCTTATGTTGCTCAAGCGTCAGTCTTTTGTTCCTAAGTTGTTCATGATTGTATACAGTGGTATTAATAATAAGAAGGAGGAAGACTGCGTTAAATAGATTGAAATCTCGATGTTTCGAGCCTCATAGTAGGTGTCATCCTCAGGAGAAAAGTATTATGAGATCTAGGTTTCTAGAGAATAACGTCTCATCTCTATGTGCTTGGTGCGCTCCCAAGTCTGTCGATTTGCTATGTTTTAAAATTAGTTCGTCTTGCCATTTCCATATCCTGGAGGGCCCGTGGCATATGGGTGCACCTTGGGCCGTTCATATTCTTGCATTCAATGACCTTGGTCCTCACCATCACTAAACCATCCCAAGAGACAAGCTTGGATGAGAGAGGCCTATCACAGAAGAGAAGGACAAAATGCAACTCAACAGACAAGATTTTAGGTGCGAGGATACGAAGACACCATCGGTTTGGGGAGCAACAAGGGAGAAGCCACCTATGGTTCCTCTTCTTGGAAGACCTTCCTATATGAAAATCCTCCTTCCCATCATGGATTGAGCTAGCATGAGAGGCCATGAATGTGCTCATGATAAACAACTCAAAACTGTGTACCAAAAACCAGAAGTCGAACCAAGCGAAGTAACAAACGCATAAAGACCTAATCATACCAGGACTTCGATTTTCATTAATAGGATGATGGGAGTGGCCACTTTCTTTTCATTATGCCTCAATACTAATGCATCGACACATCTCCCCTTTGCATGGTGGTTGCTTGATGACACCCGTCGTGGGGTACATTTAAAACTTAAATCCAAATTAAGTAAAAACTTCGAATGACTTTGAGCACTCCATTCCATTCTTCATGTCATAGAAGGTTGGCGTTTCATTTTTTACTCTCATCGATTTTCGGATTGAAAGGATTCAAAACTTGTTTGTTGAAGAAAGCTTTTCAAGTTATCTCATTATTATCCCTGCTAAGGCAAGATATACCTTTCATTAGAAGTCAAACCTTTTTTACTTGTATTAGTTTTATTCTAAATAAAAAATTTAATCATCTTTTCTAATGTTTTCAATAATTGTAATATTAAACGTAATATTATGAAAAATAAAATAATTTAAACAATTTTTAAATTACAAATTTTTTATTTTTTGATTGGAAGAAGACAACTCCGATGGGACATAAATCCTTGCAGGAGTCTTTTTTATTTTCAGAATTAAAAAATAAATAAAAATAATTAATAAAACAAAAATCCATAAAAATGCGACCTGTCGTGTTCATCGTGAAAACACCACCTGTCATGTTTAATATTGTTCTGAGACACAGAAAACGAGATAAAGATGCTACGTTGTCTATCTTTCCAGGTTGTCGTTGGGCATGCATTCATAAACCATAATCAGTTGTCGCTTCTCATGGCACCACCCTAGCAGCGGCACCAAGTTTCGATGATGAAGGCGATTGATAACACTATTTTCTGATATGAATTCCGCTTTGCCTCATTCGCAGTCTTTCGCCATGCATTTTACAGCGACCACAGGTTTTTCCTTTTGGAAAACTCCCTTGTAGACGCTTCCGAAGCCGCCTCTTCCAAGAAGAGCTGCGGGATTGAAATTATCGGTTTCCTTTCTCAGGTCTTTGTATCTGAACTCTCGAGGCCGGCCTGGAATGCTCTATAAGGCTTCCACTATATTGATCGGTGCCTCTTCCACTATATTGATAGGTGCCTCTGCCTGAGACTTACAGAGCACTATAATCCTTGTCGCCGCGACCAATGCGAAGATCAGGAAGACTGACACTGCAATAACTATTGCCTTGTGGTTCGGCAATGACATAGGTTCTATTGTGAAAGTCCATGCTTTCACACAATTGAGCTCTGTCCCCTCACCTGTGGAGGCGGAAAATCCGATATAATCCTCCGAGTCGAGAGTGCCGTTGGACAGATCGATGATAGAAGAGACGAGGGGCTGCAACGTGCGATCCTCAGACTTGTTGATCATGAGGTAAACGTCTAGTTTCTTCGTATCACCATTATATTGAATCCAAGCTCGGATGTCTCCACCAGTCAAATTGATCTGGTTATGCAGAGACGTCAAATTTATGGAATTTATGCTATTAACATTAATACCAACATGGTTTCCATAGGGATCGTTAGTCCCTGGGATCTGCCTTGTATTGAACTCCACCGCCACTGCCTTACTATTGTTACTGCCATTAGTGGAGGCATTAAACAGTCCCAACCATTGGCCATAACTATTAGTAAGCATATTATGACTATCATAAGAGAACGAAGTTACGATTAAAGCGAGACCCTCCCCGCCAATTCTATCCTGGCCTTGAATATTGAAAATGAACGAAGTACTGAAGGATGCAGTGTCTTTTCCATGGTATACCCTGAATTTATTTTTCAATATCACTCTTCCAGATCTATTTTTCAGGGAGAAGAGGGGATCCTTATTGCTTGTATCCAGCGTCACCTACAAGGGTCAGGAGGATATTGTGACGTTGTTAACCATAGAAAAATTACCAATATCTGTATTGACGTCGAAAGACGGAAAATTAATCACATGTCCGCCAATAGTTTCTCGGATCAAAATAGACGTAATGGCAGCAAGATTGTTGCTTGAAGGAAGCCCATTCAATTCAATACCGACACGATGCAACATCGATTAGAATTGCAATCAGGAAATGATTGAACCAATCAAGAACGATCACAAATGCCGAAGCAGTTTTGGCGTTGCTTAGATAGCAAAGATACTCATTTATATGATCCATGGCAGGACGAAATACTTGTTTTTGTAGTGGGAAAGAGGGGATTTCTTCTTCTCCTTGGTGTAGTATTTCAGACGTCGGTCTGACTGAGTAAAAGATGCTATTTTCGCCCAAACTTCCTCTGAAACCTCTATCGGCCGCAACCTATAGCGAGATCGATTAATATCCTCCCGGATTTCAATTTTTCTTATCGCATTTTAAATTTTGGTCAATGGAGAACTCTTCCATCTTCACTATTCTCAGATTTTTAGATAGAAATGTGAACGCGCCCAGCTCGACTGGGGTGGGGATTTAGATTACATGATGTACAAGGAAAGGCATTTTAAGCCCACGTTCTATATAATAATTTATGTAGACGCGCAGGTCCATCCTGAGTCTTGATTGATTGAGTTTCCACCAAGTATGATGAGTTGATTGTTGAGCGGGTTATAATTAGAAGGTATATGATACTTACTCTATTATTATAAATACATCAGTTAAGCATATGAGCCAGTTTCGCTCCTCTATTATAATAATGGAATATAAATACACTAGTTAAACATATGAGCTAGTTTCAAAGCCATAGCTCTCTGCTATAGTTTAAGATTTTCCTTAATATCTAGATAAATCACATAGTAATTGATCTTTATAGAAAGAACGGGATGAAATGTAAATATTATTCATATTCTCATAAGAAAATTTTTCTAATGAGAAAAATCTTCTTTGCTTAAATGTAAAATCTTTATAGATATGAAAATTTTCATAAATTTAATTAATGTAAAAGTATTAAGTTAATTTTTTTTAAACTCTTTTTTAAAATATGAAATTTGAGGAAGATTATAAAAAGATTAAAAATGTTTAAAAAAAAGTTTAAATTCATGAAAAAGGTAAAATATTTTTTGTTAAATCAAAACCTTTATATATGCTTTTAGAAAAGTTAAAAATAAAATACTATTAAATGAATGTGATTGTAATACAAAAATTATGAATAAAATCATAATTTTTCAAAGGAAATTTAATGTTCATAATATTTGATAAATTATCCAAACTAACTTATAATCTTTTAAGGCGAAAATTGAAATTGTAAAATTAAATGTTCAATTAATTGATTTCAATTAGCAATAATACTCAAATATTTATAGATGAATTTGAAGATCAAAATATTTGAAGCTAATGCAATGTATTTGAAAGCAAATGATATAATCGACTCAAATGATGTCAAAGATGCACATGCAAACATTTAGGAACATTCACGAGCCCAAATCACCCAAATCTCTAGTGAATTGTCAACGATCATCTCATGAAAGCTAGGTGAAAGAATCAATTAAAAAAAATACCAAGCATGTGAGCAAAATGATACCATCAAAAGAAGCATTGAAACCACACAAAGCAAATGAAAAGCAATCAAAACAATGTATTTACAAATTTAAATGGGGGACCCTAAATTCTTTCGTGAAAATTTAAAGGTGGGTTGTTGGGGTACCAACAAGATCTCAGGAACTAGGTCACACTCTAAGCAACATTAGCAAGAAAACAAACAAAGATACAACAAAAGATAGCAATTCTTGTAAAAGGATGCAAAACACGAAAAATCCATTCACTAAATCTATTACCTTTGCAAGATGTTTCATTTCGTGAATTCCTGCTGGCCTAATTGACACCCAATTGGTCTGCAATAGTTGAATGATATATGAATCAGCACCCTGATTATAATTCTATGTCGGTGTATTCATCAAAGGGCTCTAAAATAATGTCCTCCGATGCTTGTTGGTTAGCGCACGTGCTCCATTCCTCGACATATTTTGTAATAATGGTTAATGGCTTTTACATTAGTGCCCTACTCCTTGTATGCTTTCCCTTTGCTATTCATTCGTCATCCTTGGCAGATTTTTTGTATATTTTTCCTCCACTATTCATCACTATTGGTTGATTGAATTGTTCTCCCAGAGCCACATCATTGCATCGAACATGGCCCATGGCTTATCCTTTTTTGCTCCGACATTCTTTTGGCAGGGATATGCTGCAACACAGCTTTTACTTGTTGTTATACAAATTTTTATTGGGTTAATTTTTTTAATTTTTTAAAAAAGCTTGTGCTTTACATTTGTTTTCTTGGATTAAAGGAAAGTTTCTTTTATACAACATAATTTTTAATTTTTAGCAATTAAATTTTAAACTTTTACATTTCCTTTTTTTAAAAGAGAGTTTATTTTCTACAAAATAATTTTAATTAGTAATTTTATTCTTTTATTTATTTTTATTTTTGGATGTATAGTACAAGTGTTCTTTCTATGCAAGAAAATAGCATATATAAATTAGTATTTTTTTCATTTTATTTTCTTTCCTTTAAATTTTATAAACATTTTTTATATATTATTTTATATAATAAAGAAAACATTTTTTATTTAAAAGGATTGATTTAATCTTAAATGATGATCTCTATTTATTATGAAGTGATTTACCCCATTTCTTAGAGAATTTCTATGCAATTTATCATTAGATTGGTTAACAACATTTAGCTCATTCATAGTAGTACCCCACCCTTAAGAGGCCCTTCCTCAATTCTAGTTATTAATTATTGTATATTTTATATATAAACATGTTAGTTAAGTAATTGTACATTTTCAACCAACTTTAAACAGTATTAAAACATATAATTGGTTTCTCTTAACCATAGGGTTGTGTACATTTTTATATAGACCCATATATATTTGCATATAAAAACTAGTTAACCATCATTGTAATTAAACAATTTATCCTTTGAAACTTTGCTCCTAGTGGGAGCATCTCCATCTCATGCTCCACATCCTCCTCCTTCTCCTCACCGTGATCACCACCGACCATTATTTACTTTTCCACACCTAGTCAACCCACCACCATCTCCTATCCATCCACTCATCTTATCGGCCACTCCACCATCTCCTACTCCACTCACCTCAGTTGTAGATAGGATGGTTGAAGCAGGTGAGAAATTCATCTTGATGGAAATATCTATACTGCTCTTCAGTCTACTTTTTTTCTTGACAGAGGTATTGATGCCTTTGCTGGTGGATGAGATATATTATAACAATTATTGGACTACAAATGTATATTTTGCATGTATCATGAGTTTGATATTATTGTTCATATATATATGTGTGTGTGTGTGTGTGTGTGTGTGTGTGTATTCACCATCAACATATATAAATACATATCAACATGAACATCGACATGTTCATTTTGATATTTATCTATATATGTTGATGGTGATGTGTATGTCAGGTCAGGTTATATATGTTTGCTAGGTTTGCTTGATAGATGTGTATGTTAGATGGTGTTAGTTAGATTTGTGCACAATGGTTATTTTAGATAGTGTAGCTTGTGTTTTGTTAGATTTTATTATTAGATTTGTCTGTTAGATGATGTTTAAATCTGTTAAATGTATATATTATATTATGGTAGACAATGTTTACATGTGTATCCTAGGTGATGTACTTTGATATGTTCCAGGTTATAATGTGAGCTATAATTACAATTTTACAACTGCAAATTACATTAACAAATTTTTTTTTTGTAAGTAAGCTTTTGAACCTTCTATTAATAGTGTACAAAATTGTTATGAAAAGTTACACGAATATTAAGGCATTACGCCGCAGTACAGCCCCTCCTGAGCTAGAAAAACAGAGCATGACAATTCTCCACAACAGAGACAAGCAAAAAACTCAACATTGTCCTGAAGACCTTCAAACCGACAAGAAATACAACGGGCTTTCTATGCCTACGTCTGAAAAGTATCTATTACAAAAACCAAAATATATCAAGAAACGAAACAGAATAGGGGACTGTACTTAAACCACCCACGATATCCAGGGCTACATGATTCAGAGGGCCGAGGTTTCGTTTGCATTCCTGGTTGTCCTATTCCTTGCGTCCAGTGGATTCGGAGCACTAAACCCCTCCACAACTTCTTCCAAAGTGCGCAGGCTGACCGAGCTTCACTGATGATGGCGTTTAATCTATGGAATTTCTCTGCAAATCTCTTTCACTAACTAGTCCAGAGCTTGGATTTCACGAGTGAGAAGAATACGCCCTGCCCAGAAGGGATTTGTTGCTATCATTCTCCCTTGGTGAAATTCAAACTCCTGCTAGAGGGATATTTCCATGTGCACTATTTTCTCCTCGGTGGCAGTAGACGTCTCCACAAGGTACTGAGCTGCCAAATTAAAATCCATAGGGTGAGCATCCTCAGGCTCATTCCTCCCTTGGTGTGAATTCCCTTCCCCCATTTGGTTATTTCTCTCCCTAGTGCTCTGCCGAGGGCCTCTGTGGCTACACATTCGCATACATGGAGCCATTATGCACAGGAAAATAGTCCCGGACGTGAGAGAGATGCCACCTACAAACTATAACCAATGGTTCTCATAGTGAAAAAGACATAACATAACACTCCGCCAGGGAAGGAAACCAAAATTACTAGTTCAGGTCATCCTTGAGAATTCTAGCTTTGCATCCTTTAAAGCACGAGGCCTCTGCCTGGATTTGGCCATTGTACAAACCCTCAAATCACCATGCTCGATAATCATTGCCAAATCGTCTCTGCCATAGGTTCTGCATGCATCATCATTGATGAATTCTGGTTCCTTAGGGTGTTTCGTACATTTCCACAAGCTGAAGCCGGTCCAGATGTAATTGCCATCCTTGAGCCGTCCATCCATCCTCATCCAAGCATTAACAAATTGAGTTCGCGGCAGATCAAAACTGGACTGTCGTATAATCTTTTAAATGGTAAGCCTTGTGTTTCTGGTCTCAGATTTCTTCTCATCCCCGCCTCCACTTATCGTAACAATGTGGTCAGGGTTAGTGGTTAAATGAGGCGGTTGGTCACTTATGGGAAGAGACCCCTTTCCCTGGTGGGGCCGCATGTCCCTGCCCAATGTGACCTTTCCCCACTTCAACTTTATACTCTTTCCAGCTGCGTGATGTCAATGGATACATTTTCCAAACAGCGACACCTCAAAGCGTGATCACACATGTCCTGCAGCGGGCCTTCCTAGAAGGAAACACGAGCTCTTACCCCCTTATTCGCCAATTCATCCGCCACCTTATTCCCTTGACGACAGAAATGCATGAACTGAACGACCGGGGTGGTGAACAAGAGACATTGAAGCTTATGCAGTCTGCACTCCCACTTCCATTTATGAGAAACCTTGGCAATGGCATAATCCCACTGGGTGCATCCTACCATTGCTATCATAATCATGGAGTCCCTCTCCACTATCAATGGTAACCAGTTCTGTTGTATTTCCCATCGCAGTCCACTGACTAGGCCTTCTAGTTGCGGTTGCATTGTTCGTTGTTTCACCCATGTCTCCCCAGAAGACACTGAGCACTCTTCCTTCTTCATTTCTTATTACCCCACCAAATCTAGCCGGTCCAGGGTTCCCCTTCGCCGCACCATCAAAGTTATGCTTGAAGGTACCAGCTGGTGGGTATTGCAAAAAGTCGGGGCTTTGGTGCTGAGCATTCCGCACCCGCAATATACCAATGCACACCGGTATGTTGAAAATACCCCATTCATTTAAGATTTTCCTCTCAGTTATGTCAGATTTCATTGCTTCTGGTGTCCAATGGTTAAGTTTGAGCATTTCCTTCATGTGTAATTCAACTAACATCCAGACTACCTCTGTGTTCTGCTCCTTTTCCTCAAATGTTCATCGGTTTCTCTCTTTCCACACCTCCCAAACCACAAACCCCATGAATAATTCCCGCATTCTTTTAAGGAGCTCATTCTTCAAGGACTGGGACAACTAAGTAGTCAGGGTGAGGTCTGGATGACCCTTGACCCTTACATTCTTTCTGAACCTTGCCTCCCCCTTGTCCCAGAGTGAGGAAGCCAGTGGGAATTCATCCAACAAATGATCGATGGTTTTAGTGTCTTTGTAACATAAACAACAACAAGATGTTCCATTCATACCCTTTTTTAGAAGGTTTTCCCAAGTTAAGATGCATCGGTTGATGAGAATCCAACTGAATGTTGCGATTTTGGTCCAAAGGTTCCCACGCCACACCTTTCTCCATTTCTCCTATCGCGGAAGTCTATGGAATTCCTCAAGTACACTCACTACCTCTGTGATGTTGAAGTTCCCAGTTTTGGTATACCCCCAATGGACTTTGTCAGGCCCGTCCATCTTTGGGATCTGACGAGTACATGGTTCCTCGTAGAAATTTTCTAGGTTCTCCTCCGGAACGCAAGATTTCTACCATTGTTTCGGCTTCCATTTTTTGAATTGTTGTTCTCCCGTAGTAGGCTCCCATAAATCTTGAACCCATTCCATGTGACTACTCTGAAGATATAACTTTAATTCTTGTATATCTTGTCTATCTTCCATTCTAGGTGATTGTTTCCAAGCATCCCCTAGGAAAGAGACGGAGGTTCCGTCTCTTATTTCCCAAAAACTGTGCCTCTCCACTAATCCCTTGTTCAATTGCGCAGCTTTCCATATATGTAAACCCAATATATCTTCCCCAAACCTGATCAAGTTCTTCTTTGTCTAGTGAGGTGCATATTTACAGTACCATAACAATGCCTAGGGTTCCTCTGTGTGCGTGGTCCATCACCACCATATTTTTTCTCCCATTACCTTATTGACACACATCGGGTCGCATAGTCCCAGGCCTCTTGCCGCTTTTGGAGTGCACAAGGTGTCCCATTTTACTAGGGCCCATTTTTTATGCTCTTGGGTTCCTCCCCAAAGAAACTTCCTCTGTATGGTGTGGATTTGCTTGAGAATAGCTTTGGGAGCGGACAACACCGAGAAGAGGTAGATGGGCATGGCTTGGAGCACCGATTTGACCAGGATAAGACGGCTTGGAAAATTAAGGGCTCTATAAGTCCAAAGTTCCATCTTTCTCTTGAGCTTGTCCAAAATCTCCTTCCAAGAGATTTGGCGGATTGTAGAGTCAGCCATGGGGGTGCCCAAGTATTTAGAAGGGATTTGTCCTTCTGTGAATTCCAAGATACAGAGGATGTTCCCGCGAGTGATTTTCGGGGTGTTGAAAAAATAAAGTTGGGATTTATCTTTGTTGATTTCCAGTCCGCTATCTTTTAGAAAGGTATCGAGGACTCTTTTGATGCCTTTGGCTTCCTGGAAAGAAGATGGGCCCATCAACATAGTGCCATCAAAAAATTATTGATGGGTTTGAGGATCCATTCATTCCTTGAGGGTAAGACCTCAGATGTAGTTTCTTCGTTGCATGGATTTGAGCATTCTAGAAATCCCTTCAGCTATGATGATGAACAAGAACGGAGATAAAGGGTCCCCCTGACGAATCCCATGTGAGGTGGAGAAATGTTGCGAAGGCGTTCCATTTACCAGAATCGAGAAAAAGGCCAAGGAGAATAGACTCATCACCCATTCTATGCATTTCTCATTAAATCCAAAGGTCCTTAGCATTTATGCTAGGAAGGTCCAATTGTGTTTGTCATAGGATTTGGATAAATCAAGTTTAAGTAGCATACCTGGAAGCTTGTCCGTCTCCAAGGAGTGGATAGTTTCATGAACCAATATTATCCTGTCTAGAATTTGTCATCCTTCGACAAAGCCTACTTGCTCAGGTGAAATCAACAAAGGGAGGAGAGGGCGTAGCCGATTTGCAATGACCTTAGTTATAATTTTGTAGATGACATTACATAGGGAAACAGGTCTGAATTTCCCCGGGTCTTCTGTGCCCATTTCCTTTAGAATGAGCTTTAGGAAAGTGGCATTGAGGACCTTCAGAATGCTTCCAGTGCATCTTGAATGCTCTACTAACTCCAACACTTCCTCTTTCAGCCAGTCCCAGCATGTGTGGACAAAATTAGTGGTGAACCCATCTGGTCCTAGGGATTTATCCACGATCATCTACTTGAATATCTCGTCCAATTCTTCCATGTTTATTGGTTTCATTATCATGGTGTTGTGATCAACCGTAACCACTGCTGGAATGTGATGAAGGACTGTATCCCTTGTGGCTCGATGTTTGATGTTAGGTTCCTCCAAGAGTTATGAAAAGAAGTCATTCAGGGTCTACTCCATCTCCGTTTGCGTTTCTGCATAGCTGTCGTCTATTTTCTTCAGGGAAACCAGCGTATTCCCCTGTCGATGTTGAATTGAAGCTTTGTGGAAGAACTTTGTATTGCGCTCTCCTTCTTTCAACCATCGATTCCTAGATTTTTATTTCTAGAGAATCTCTTCCTGTTGTTCCTTGAGGTTGAGATCTTTTAAGAGGTTTTGTTCTTTGCTGCGTGCTGTACCTTTTTCATCTTTTGGTATAACTGTTTTTTCTCTTTAAAGATGTTCCCAAAGGTTTCTGAGTTCCAATACTTGGTTTTTCCTTTTAGGTACTTAATTTTCTATTGAAATTGGTACATCAGTGTTCCCTAGATTGGAGGCGAGTCCTGCCACCACTGACGAAGTTGTTTCGGGAAGTCTAGATGGAGGATCCAGAATTGCTCAAACCGAAAAGGTCTTCGGAGGTTCTCCCGTATCCTCTTCCATTCCAAGTTGATCGCCCAGTATTCAAATCCAACAGAGGGGAGTACCCCAGCAGCCAACTCCCCCCCACCCATCATGAATGATTTTGAAACTAAAAAACGGTCTAACCGAGAGGCTATACTTATGTCCCCAGCTCTTTTGTTGTTCCAAGTGAAGGTACTATTGGAAATTTTGACATCAATCAATTCTAGAGCCTCTATTACTTAATTAAATTGTTCGTTGAAGGGATTTAAGCGGAGGATTCCTCCTCTCTTCTCCTCAAGATTTCAGATCAAGTTGAAGTCACCTCCCAGGACCCATGGACATGAACCGACCACCTCCTTTAAGTTAAGCAGTGATTCCAAGAAGGGGGTCTTCTAGTTAGTTGTTGAAGGCCCATAAAAATTAGATAGGAAGCCTCGATTTCTCGTTCCTATCACATTGAAAGAAGATGATAGGATCAACTTGGAGGCCATAAATCCAGATAAACTTACCTCCCTGAGGTTCCAAAGAATGCTAAGCCCCCCAACCGTTCCCGTAGCGTCAATTGATATGATCTCACATTGTTTCCAAGTTTGTTTTCCAAAGAATTGGAGGTCCACTTCCGAACATTTGGTTTCCTGAAGGAAAACTATGGATGGCCTTTCAATCTCTATCTTCTGTCTCAGGAGATGGGTCTTCAGAGGGTTGTTGCAGCCTCTAATATTCTAGGATATAATCCACATCTTATAACTGTTTGGGGAAGGAGGAATCTAGTGTTGCATCAATGGTGTTATATTGTCCGGAGGTTACTAGCTTCACCCCAACCCTTTGGATTCTTTGTATGTTATTGCGCCTTCCTCGTTTCTCTCCTCGGCCTTTATTTTTCCCTTCATTTTCTTTGTGGGATTTCGTGGCTATGCCTAGGTGCTTGATGGCTTTAGTATTAATAATAGCTTTATCTAACAGAGAAACCTGTTGCAGGGGAATGGAATCCAGAACATTGTCTGTACATGCCACCTCCAGACCTTCCTTGTTGATTTCTCCCAATTCCATCTCCTCACCTTCCTCCCCATGCATGGCTACATCCTCTACCTCTGCTACTTTCTCTACATCCTAGATGGGGTTATCCAATGTGGGGGTGGGATCGTTGTCCGCCATTTCTTTGGGGTTTCCTTTCTCCATGAATTCATTCTCCTCTGCTAGCTACAAGACTTCAAACCAATTATGCATCTGAGATTTCTCGTGAAGCTTTGGCCCGACTCCTTGCTTGGATGGATGCTTCTTGTTCTCAACTTTGGTGAAACCTTCCAAGTCTTTTCCTGTCGAATTAGAGGTATCTCTTGGCTATTTATTTAGAGGACAGTCGTGGAAAATATGTCCATTCTCATGGCATCGCCGACAGGGAAAATGGATCTTCTCATAGTCAATCACCTGGAACCAATCCTCATCCTGCCAGGTGAGTTCAATCCCTTCTGAAATATCTTGAGAGATGTCCATATAAAGAGAGATACAGGCATACGAGGTGTACCTCATCTTCTTTTTTTGCTCGGATACCTTAGGGTGAAAACGCGAAGCTGAGAAAAAATTCTATGATAATGGACTGAAAAAAAAGAGGGCACGCAGATGAAAGGGAAAAAAAAGTCAACCTCAAACTCTAGGCCAAGAGTTTTGAGAGTTCAAACTCATGGCCTAGAGTTTTTTAAACTCTTGGCCAAGATTTTGAACCAATCACCGCGCTGTATTTAAAAAAAAACTCTTGGATGAGATTTTGAACTAATCTCTCAATCGAGAGTTTGGAAGAGATTTTTTCAGCCAAGAGTTTATGGTCAACAAAAACTACGAAAATATCTGGCATCTTTCTGGAACCCGCAACTTTAGCAAGCCCAAACCCCTGCAAATTTTAAATATTATTTGTCGGACTTGGTAGAAATGGATTCATCTCTAAATATTGTTTCCAATGATATAATAATTGTTTCATTTCGATTTGAATTTCTATTTATTAATAATTGTTTTCTAAACCTTATCCCTTAATAATTTTATTACTCTGAAAATCACCAGAAATGAAAATTCAATATCATAACAAAGACAACACCAAAAAAATTGAAATCTTCACACATATCATAATTGGCTCGTCCTCTTCAAAAGGGTACTTTTATTTTTTCCAATAAGAGTCACACTAGAAAGAAAATTGAAGCTCACGAACGTGTGTCGATAATGCACCATTTTCTGAACATATGTTGTTTCAATAATTAAATAAAAAATTGTTTCCAAGTCTTAAAAAACTAAAAATATAGTCCATGCACAAGTGTAGTGTGTGTATATTATGAGCATACAATTTTTTCCCTAAAATGAATAACCATCTATCAAAAAACCAACATCCACACAGGTCACTCATTATCCATACCTAAAATTTTCAAGTATATGTCGTTGGTGTGCACCAAATTTGTCCCACGATATGTCCATAAAAAAAATATGAGTAGAAAGATAGTTCAATTCTCTAAATCATTTGTGTTTACTTCAAGTTGAAATTCCTAAGGGAGATATGGGTTTGAAGAGGTGGAAGTTGAAAAACATAAAATTTAGCAGTTTTGTTTGTTAAAAACAAGCCAAAAGTGTTACCCGACTTCGTTTTTTCACCCCTTAACAAACACCCCCGGGGTCTTTCCTATGTCAGTAAGGATTTCCTCCTTCCTATATTCTCAAGGTAATGAGTACAGGCGAAGCCAGACAAGGGCGATCATCAGATTTTATTTATCAAGGTTGAAGCATTCTTTCCAGGGACATAAGTACATCCCTACAGAATTAAAGAAATACAACCCATTATCAAAGATGAGGGTGCGATCTGACTCATTGAAGAAGATTATCGTGAAGAACCCTTTGGCCCTAAGTTGGAGGTCATAATGGCCCTGTGGTTTCCAAGTCATATTAATCCACCAGAATAGAGCCTTTTCTGCTGGCCAAATTCCAAAAAATTTACCAATTTAGCACATGGTCTTTCAAATACTGAATGTCAACCCTAACTCTTTCTGAATTGATCTATAGTTTTGGTACCTTTTTAGATTTCGAGACGAACTACCCTAGTTTTTTGGTTTCTTCCACTTCCTGAGCCGAGTTGTTGATTCCACTTGTCCCTTCTCCTCCTGTTACAGTATGGAGGTCATCTTCTAGCCCCATGGCTACTTCTTTCCCTTTGTCCTTAGTCAGGGGAGGGGCCAGATCTCGCCCTCTCGTGGCTTCACTCATGCCCACTTCACTCTCCATATTCTGAGGAGGCTACTCAAACGTCTTCCCTCCGACTCGAACCTGACAAAGCCTGTCCTAACCTGTAAACCCCAGTTCTCCATAGTTCCTCCCGCCTTCATCGTCATCACTCCCGCTCTTACATTAACAATTTTAATTACAATAATAAATGACTAATTAGATTTAGGAGGTATTAATTACAAATTGGACAATTACAATTACAAATTTAGGATCTCAAATTGCAATTGTAGTTACAATCAAAACTTGCAAATTACAATTACAAATTTGTAATTATGATTACAAATTAATTTACGAATTATAAAATTATTTACAAAATTTCAAAATTATCAACCAACAATTTTAATTCTTTCACAAGATGTCATGCATTATATGTGCAAGCCCTAGATTTTATTGATACTAATATCTATAATTTGCTATACAAATAAGTTGCAAATAATTCTAGAATTGAAGTTGTATTTACTCTAGCTAAAAATCATAATTGCATCTATATATCATAACTGGAATCTCAATGATATGAACATGGTAAACAATGAGAAAACATTATTATAATTTATTTAATACTAGATCATACCTCCATAAAACATATTTCAAAAAGGATTTTTAATAGCAAAGGTTTCTTTTCTATGTTCACAAATAAAGTATTGTACAACTACCATTACTATAATATTTAGTAATACCATTAAGGATTTGTTACAAATTGATCACCAACAAGCCAAAAACCAAAAGGATGCAATAAGGATGAAAATAATAATTAATAATAAATAATAAACCATTCTACGATTATATTTTTTTCTCTAATCAAAACTTACAATTATTTAATCAATGATGAATTAGACAACATAATGCTTGAAGTTCAATTTGACATTAATAATTAATTATCCCATCCACATAAACCAGATATAACCTAGAGGATGGAAGCAATTAATCTCTCTTTCTCTCTCTCTCTCTCTCACACACACACACACACTAGAAAAGAAAAGGTAAATTTGTCCAAGGATAACCAATGAATACATGGTCATAAATTCATTTCCCATTAACAATTGTTTTACCTACAACCAAGTGTGTCTCTCTAGAAATAATCATGCTAAATAACCAAAAGTAATTTAATAGTACTTGGATTGACTTCCCATTTTTTCCAACTATTATCGTTATTTTTTAAAGTGGCAAAACTTCATATAGATAAATAAGCTTAGTCATAGATTAACCTATACAAATATAATACAATAAACCCAATCAAATTCAAAAGGTCTTCTAAAATCAATATTTCTCCCCATGTAATGTCCCCATTCAAATAATTGCATAGCGGGACAATTCCATCAATCCTACTAATTCCCTAGGTTTGATGGATACATTTGGAATTTTAATAAGGGAGCTAATAAATGATGTTCAAACACTAGAATGGATTAAATATTTAATAGTGGAGCTAATTAAATAAATACAAGACATTAGAGAAATTTTGAGGTCAAAAAATGGCCTCAAAACAAAGAAAATGTACTATAAAATACAACCAATCACATTCTAGTAGATGACATCATCCCCCTTGGTGAGGTGGCATTGCATGAGTTAAGAATTTTTATTTGTCAAATTTTCTATGGTGGATGAAAACACATAGTTAACCAAGGTAGTGGTGTAAGTACTTTTAAGTCATAAAGTAAAGTATTCATAATGATAGTCTTTTCATAAAATAATATTATTGTCATTTTCAAGTAAAGTACTCATAATGAATGTCTTTTCACACTTTCTCATAAAATAATATTATTGTCATTTTCAAGTGAAGTACTCTTAATTCATAAAGAAAGTCCTTTCACATTTTTTTATAAAATAATATATTATCATTTTTATGTTTTTAATTTTAAATTATATATTCACTCCATTCTATTTAATAACATAATGTCAAACTAATAAAGAATAATAATAGATTTAATAAAGAATAATAATAGATTTAATAAATAATAATAATAATAATAATAATGCAATGTGGATTATAATAATATTATTGACATTTTACATGTAAATAAATTCTCAATTAAATTACATTATTAAATTCATGAGAAAAGTACTAAATATAAAAAGTCAACATAAAATTAAAAAAACAGCTCTTAAAAATGTTTTTTATTATTTAATTTCATTTGCAAGTTCAAAACAAATAATTGTTAAAGGACAATACATTTTTGGGAATTTACAATGAATCTTAGTCACATCAATGTAGACTTATTTTATTAATTTTATTTCTAGTAAATTTTGAAAAGTAACTCAACCACGGTTATTTATATTGTGCATAGAAAATAGTGTGGGAGGTGACTTGTCATATATACCTACCCCATAAAACCCCAAATTCATAATATTTTAATATATCTCATATTTTTGTAGTACATCTATTAGGAGGCCATTTTTTGACCTCAAAATCTCTCTAATGAGAAAATTGAAGTGGCAATGTAGCATGGAGACACATGGAGATTGTGTGGCCCACACAAGCTAGAATTTATGTGCCACATGGCAGCCTCTTGAAATTTTGAATCCCTGGGAAGCCTAATGTTCTTGGATGAGTTAGAAGGCTAATACACTTGGCCATATGCATCATATGTCAAATTTGGAAGGAAATGTAACTTACATGGGAGAGGAAGAGTCAAATGGGAGCTTCTCAGACACTTGGGCTAGATTCCCTAACATCTATGACATCTATGACACCAATGATGAAGATGCTACGACATTTATGAAATTTTGTAGACATGAAGGCTGAAATCTGACAATTATGACATGTCAGGCCTAAATATAGAATCCAAGAAGGTGCTCATGTGATTTGGGGAAGCTCAATGGGTCCCTACTCGAATTGGGGGAAGATGGAAGGCTAGGGAAGGGAGGACACATGGCAAATCTTGAGCACACACCCTAATTCGAATTGTCTTGAATTTTTGGATGGATTGGTAACCTTAGAAGGCTAATTATGTTTATAAAATACATGAATCAAGCATGAGAAGGGATTTTTATGATTTGAGAAATTTACATTTGTGTAGAGAGAGAGCTAGTGGATGACTAATTTCTTGCCTTAGCCAATTTCGAGGGTGAAAGATTCCCATCCAAGTTGGTGTTTGGAGAGGCCATTTAGGTCTTTCATGGATCTTTAATGGAGTTTGTATTTGCAGGTGTAAGCTATAGGGAATCTTGTGGTTTATTCTAGTGCAACACTTTCTCTCAACCATTTCCAGTTTTTATTGCATATTCATGCTCATGGAGGGATTGTGCTTTGGGTGAGATATTGTACTCTTTGGTAGAGCTTCTCATGATAAAATTCTGATTGTAATAATCTTAATATACTCTGTTCTTAATCTTCATAAAGTCCTAGGTCAAAATACCAAGTGGTTGTATGTAAAAATGATGATTAATGAGCAAACATTGACCATTTCCCCACTATATTGATTTATGCCATTGTAATGATGATGATTTTGAGTGAAATAATGTTTATATGATATATTTATGATGAATGGACTGCCATTGATGATTATTACAAGTTTCATTTTCATCACTTAAGCATTTGAAGTCATCTTACTCAGTTTATTTGCATTTGGAAGAGATTTGGTGCCATTTCTCCAAGGGTCGAACTAGTGATTTTTGTTGTTGTTTGGGAGAAGATCATAACAGAATTAACAACTGATAAATGTTGCACATGAGACCTAAATAATGTCTCTTATACATCCCCTACCTCTGTTCAGAATTTTGAGTGGGTTTGGAGGCATTTGGAAAGCCATTTTCAGTACTTACCCTAGGGGGATTTGATCATCGAATTACTAGTTAAATTCCATACTTTGTCCAGAATCTTAAAGAAGTTTTCAGAAGTATTTGGAGGGTCATAAATCATGCCTAAACATCATATTAAAGTCTTAATATCAGTCATATACCCTCATAGAATATTTGGGAGCATTTGGGTCAATTTGGAAACCTAGACATCAAAACTAGTCAAAGGTCAAAATAGGGAAAAAAGTGAAAAATTGGTCATTTTAATAAAATTTATTAAAAGGGACATTACAAGTGGTATCATATCATGGTCTTGGCACCTTATGGGCTTAACAAGCAGCCAAATTAATAAGTCACCACCCTTAGAACCTGAAGTTGAAGAGGTTTTTGTTGAAGAGAAAGTAGTAGGAGAAGAAGAGCAAAATTTTGAAGAAATCATGACTAGGGATGAAAAGGGAAACTTAGAATATAAGGAGGAAATTATTTCATCCCTAAAACTTTTCTTTGAATAAATGAACAAAATATGATGAAAGGATTCGAATTAATGACTAGTCAACTATTAGGAAAAGGAGTCATGGAAGGCAGCAGTAGTTCACATTCAGAAGAAAAGAAGATAATGGGTGAGCATATTTTCTCAAGCATAGGACCCCATAATAGACCTAATGAATTTCAAAGCACACCAAGGCCTACTGCACCTAAATTTATTATACCCAAAGAAGAGACTAACACTCAAATTGAACTTCAAACGTTGGCAAAAGACTGGGATAAATTGGATGAAGATTGTAAGAAAAGTCTACCATTTGAACAGTACTTTATTGTTGCAAACAAATTCAAAAAGAGGGAGGACAATAGGGCTCTACTCCAGAAAAAAGAATTAAATGGTGCTATTGGTAAAATGTCACTCCCCACTTTTGATGGTTCTTCTCAAAATTCTACTAACACTTGGGTGCAAAAACTAGATGTGTATTTTTAGTTGAATTCAATGGTGGAAGAAAATGCTTTAAAAATGGCCATTTTTCACTTGGAGGGAGATGCCAATGAATTGTGGTTTCATGGACTAAAAAAATTGGGTCATGATCAGGTTAATACATATGGAGAATTTTTTGACAGGGTACTAGATAGATTTGAGCAAAAATATCTAGAATTGCCTTTCAAAGAACTAGCTCAATTGAAGCAAGTGGGAACCCCTGCTGATTACATGATGGACTTTCAAAAATTATCAGTCAAGGTGGCTGATATATATATGGGAAGGTTAGTATTGTTTTTCACAGGAGGTTTGGCTAAACCCTTAAGAGGCTTTGTCAAATCCCACAAGCCCACTACATTAAGAGATGCAATGAACTTAACTATAGGCCTCCAAAATGTACTTCCTAGAACAAGATGTCCTCCTAAGCCTAACTTCAAATTTGAAAAGAAACCTTGGAAAAGAGATGAATTTGATAAGAATCCTTGGCAAAGAGATTTATTTGAAAAGAATAAGAAAGAAGGACTAAATAGGGATGAACTTCGAAGAAAAAAATTGTGCTTCACATGCTTTCAACCATGGACACCGGGGCATAAATGTACTAAGGGAAAAGCTCAATACATAGAAGTATTTTCTGATAATGATGAGTATGAAGGGGGTATGGATGAAGAAGGACATATTTCAGATAAAGAGGAGGCATATGAGACAGCATTTGAAGAAGAAATACAAGAATAAAATTATCCTTCACCGAACGAAGCAAGAATGGCAGCACTTTCAGCAATGCCTTGTTTTCACACTATTCGATGCAAGTGTGTGGTACTAGGACAAAGAGATTCAATTTTGGTAGATGGAGGAGCCACACATAACTTCATTGATGTAAATGGTGGAGAAAAGGAAGATACCTATTGAACCATTCGATGGCTTCACAGTTGTCATTCCTAGTCACAACACAATGCAGTGCAAAACATGGGTTCCAAAGCTGGAAGTCACCGTAGGTAACTATACTTTTGTTGATAGTTTTTATGTGGTCGATGTCGCTGATACTAATGTGGTTTTGGGAGTGCAATGGATGTACTCTATAGGGGATCATACATTAAATTATCAAATTCCTAAAATGAAATTTCAAGATTCGAAAGCAGTACTAAGGATTGTGAGAGGGCAGCACACTTACCCAAATCAAGTAGTGACTTGCAATAGTAGGAGATCTATATTGAGGCATGGGGACATAGAATGGGCTGCTGAATTTCATATCATATATCCCAATCCAAACATAAAGGTTGTTGAAAACCCAAAGGAGATAGAGAGACTCTTGCAAAAGTATGAAAAAGTTTTCAGAGATCTTCTGCATGGTAGACCACCAGATAGGGGGGTTGAGCACAACATTGTTTTAGAGGAGGGTACTTCACCCATTCATATACTACCCTATAGGCATCCAAAAAAATTCAAAGATGAAATTGAAAAGGCCATCCAAGAACTCCTAGAGTTCGGACTCATTAGACCAAGCTCTATCCCTTATGCTTCTTCAATAGAGTTGGTAAAGAAAAAAGATGGAACCTTGAGGATGTGCATAGACTTTAGAGCCCTGAACAAGAAGACAATCAAGAATAGGTATCCTATTCATAGTATTGATGAGCTCAGGGATGAGCTATTTGGGGCCAAATATTTTTCCAAAAGTGACCTTAGATCAGGTTATCATCAAATTAGAATGAAGGAAGAAGGTGTGCAAAAGACTGCTTTTAGATGTCATTATGGCCACTATGAATTTCTTGTTATGCCTTTTGGATTAACTAATGCTCCAACAACATTTCAAGCATGCATGAATAGGATCTTTTGCAAGCATCTTAGAAGGTTTGTTTTGGTATTCTTTGATGATATTCTCATTTACAGTAAAACTTGGGAAGAGCATTTGCAACATCTAGAAATTGTGTTGAAAACATTGCAAGAACAGTCCTTGTTTGCTAAGATATCTAAATTTGAATTTGTGATGAAGGAACTACTGTATATTGGGAACATTATTGGGCAAAAAGGAGTGAAAGTTCACATGGAAAAATCAGGGCTATATTAGAATGTCCATCACTAAAAACATCACATAATTAAGGGGCTTCATTGGGATATGCACCTATTATAGAAAATTTGTGAAAGGGTTCTCCAAGTTGACTTCTCCACTCACTGATTTGAGTAAGAAGAATGCTTTCAAGTGGGATGAAGAGGCTTAAAAGGCATTCCAAAAAATGAAACAGGTAATGAGCAATTGTCCCATACTCGCATTACCTAATTTTTATAAGCCTTTTGTTGTGGAATGTGATGCTCCAAGTGGAGGAATAGGGACTGTCCTAAAGCAAGGCCAACACCCTATAGCCTTTGAGAGCAAAAAGTTGCAGCCTCATGAAAATATTTACTACATCTATGACAAATAAATTTTGGCCATCATGCATGCATTGGCCAAGTTTCAACAATACTTCGTACAGAGCAAGTTTGTGGTGAAAACTGACCATAATAGTCTAAGGCACTTCCTCACCCAGAAGGATCTAAATGAAAGGAAACAAAAGTGGGGAAGCAAGATTAAAGCTTATGATTTTGATATTGAATATGTTAAAGGAAAGAATAACATTGTGGCAGATGCATTATCTTGAAGACCTTCTTTTTCTCTCATGGGCATTGCCAAGGATTGGAAAAACATGCTACTAGTTGAATATGCCAAAGACAAATTTGCTTGTGATGTGTTAGATGGAATCAAAGGGGATGATAACTATAGGATTTTGAATGGGATGATATCTTATAAGGGAATAATTTATTTGGTTCAAGTTTCAAAACTCAATTACAAAATTTTGCAAGAAGCACATGAGTCCCCACTAGCTGGCCATCCGGGGATTTTCAAAACATATAGGGAATTAAGGCAAAGATTCTCTTTGAAGGGGATGAAGGAAGATGTTAAAAAATATGTGAATGAATGTAAGTTATGTCAGCAAAACAAATAAGAACTTACATGCCCATCTGGCTTATTGCAACCATTTCCCATTCCAGAGCAAAAATGTGACAGTATCTCAATGGACTTCATCACTGGTTTGCCCAAATCTTTGGGTAAGGATTGCATATATGTGGTAGTGTATAGGTTGAAAAAATTTGCTCTTTTATTTGCTATTACATCATCTTTTAGTGATGCACAAGTGGCTGATATTTTTTTCAAAGAAATCTTCAGATTGCATGGGCTCCCCAAGAGCATTGTAAGCGATAGAGATAGCAAATTCATGGGTGTTTTTTGGAAAGAAAATTTTAGATTGGTGGGAAATCAATCGAATCCAAGTAAAATATATCATCCACAAACTGATGGACAAACAGAGAGGGTGAATCAATGGTTGGAAGGGTACCTAAGAAACTATGTGGGAGAACAACAAAAAGCATGGGAAAAATGGCTACACCTGGGTGAGTTTTGCTACAACACCACTTATCATATGTCAATAGGGATGTCTCCTTTCAAAGCATTATATGGTTATGATGCACTTACATTTGATAAAATTATCTTTGGTGATAGTAGAGCCCCAAAAGCTAAAGATTGGGTGGAAGAGAGCCAAGAAATTTTGAAGCTTTTGAAAGACAATTTGTAGGTTGCTCAAAATCAGCGAAAACAATATGTTGATAGACATAGAGAAGAAATGACCTTTCAGGTTAATGATTTAGTATATTTGAGGTTGCATCCATATAAACAAACATATATAAAAAAGAATGGAGTAGAAAAGCTAAAACCAAGGTACTATGGGCCATACAAGGTAGTTCGGAAGGTTGGATAAGTAGCATATGAATTAGAACTTCCGAAAGGGAGTAAAATCCATAATGTATTTCATGTTTCTTGTCTCAAGAAATCTCTTGGTTAGCAAATTGTCACTTCAAAAATACTTCCTCCTTTGGATGATGAAGGTCAGCTCACACTTGTTCCGAAAAAGATTTTGAAGACAAGGAAAAGGAGATTGAGAAGCAGAACTATCAAAGAATACTTAGTACAATGGAAGGATATACCAAGTGAAGATGCCACATGGGAAGAGGAGAATATTTTGCAGTATCCAAATCTGAAATTGCTTGAGGATAAGAAATCTTGGTTGGGGAGGACTATATGTCCCCATTCAAATAATTGCATAGCAGGACAATTCCATCAATCCTACTAGTTCCCTGGGTTGGATGGATACATTTGGAATTTTAGTAAGGGAGCTAATAAATGATGTTCAAACATTAGAATGGAATAAATATTTAATAGTGGATCTAATTAAATAAATAGAAGAGAAAATTGAAGTGGCAACAGAGCATGGAGACACATGGAGATTGTGGGGCCCACACAAGCTAGAATTTATGTGCCACATGGCATCCTCCTCTTGCAATTTCAAATCCATGTGAAGCCTACTGTTCTTGGATGATATAGAAGGATAATACACTTGGTCATATGCATCATAGGTTGAATTTGGAAGGAAATTTAACTTACATGGGAGAGGAAGAGTCAAATGGGAGCTTCTTGGACACTTGGTCTAGATTCCCTAACATCTATGACATCTATGACACCAATGATGAAGATGCTATGACATTTATGAAATATTGCAGACATGAAGGCTGACATCTGACCATTATTACATGTCAAGCCTAAATATAGCATCCAAGAAGGCGCTCATGTGGGTTGGGGAAGCTCAATAGGTCCCTACTCGAATTGGGGAAAGATGGAAGGCTAGGGAAGGGAGGACACATGGAAAATATTAAGCACACGCCCTAATTCGAATTGGCTTGATTTTGTGGATGGATTGGTAACCTTAGAATGATAAGGATGTTTATAAAATACATGAATCAAGCATGAGAAGGGATTTTGATCATTTGAGAAATTTGCATTTGTGTAGAGAGAGAGCTAGTGGATGACTAGTTTGTTGCCTTAGCCAATTTCGAGGGTGAAAGATTCCCATCCAAGTTGGTGTTTGGAGAGGCCATTCAGGTATTTCATGGAGCTTTAATGGAGTTTGTATTTTCAGGTGTAAGATACAGGGAATATCGTGGTTTCTTCTAGTGCAACACTTTCTCTCAACCATTTCCAGTTTTTATTGCATATTCATGCTCATGGAGGGATTGCGCTTTGGGTGAGCTATTGTACTCTTTGCGAGAGATTCTCATGATACATTTATTATTGTAATAATATTAACATACTCTTTTATTCACATTCATAAAGTCTCAGGTCGAAATACCAAGTGGTTGTATGTAAAAATGATGATTAATGAGCAAACAATGACAATTTCCCACTATATTGATGTATGCCATTGTAATACTGATGATTTCGAATGAAAGAATGTTTCTCTGATATATTTATGATGAATGGACTTCCATTTATGACTATTAAAAGTTTCATTTTCAGCACTTAAGAATTTGAAGTCATCTTACTCAGTTTATTTGCATTTGGAAGAGATTTGGTGCCATTTCCCCAAGGGTCGAACTAGTGATTTTTGTTGTTGTTTGGGAGAATATTAGAACAAACTTAAAAACTAATAAATGGTGCACATGAGACCTAAATAATTTCCCTTAGACATCCCCTACCTCTGTTCATAATTTTGAATGGTTTTGGAGGCATTTGGAGAGCCATTTTCAGTACTTACCCTGGGGGGATTTGATCCTCGAATTGCTAGTTAAATTCCATACTTTGTCCAGAATCTTAAACAAGTTTGTGGAAGTATTTGGATGGTCATAAATCATCCATGAACATAATATTCAAGTCTTAATATCAGTTATATACCCTCATAGAATATTTGGGAGCATTTGGGTCAATTTGGAGACCTAGACATCAAAACTAGTCAAAGGTCGAAATAGGAAAAAAGGTAAAAAATTGGTCATTTTAATAAAATTTATTAAAAGGGACACTACAACCCATCCCCAAATAGGATACGACTGGGTCAAGTGTTTTTTATTTCATATAAAAAAAATCTTTATCCTCATGAGCAAGGTAGATCTTTGCAAGGAAATTATATAGAAACACACAAAAACATTACATTGAAAACACTATTTTGATTTCCTTGATGTCAATCCTTGCCCTTCATAGGTTTGGTCATCATGTACTTATAATTGAACTTGTAATTCTTTTTAAATTTATTATTTTTTCATTAAATTAAATCCTTGGATTTTTTCTAGAACAAAGTGCATGGCACATGGATAAGAGTACATCTTTGTCCCTTGCTAAGTTCTCCTCACTAGTTCCAATAGATTCATATTTTAATTTTTCCTTCAACATCCAATTAGGATCCTTCATTTGTGAAGGGTATATCATGTCCCTAGGTTCCTCCTCCTCTAAATTTCGGGTTCCCTTCAAAGCGCGGGGATCATTTTTTCAATGTATAGTGATACATCCTTTTCTTGTTTTACATTGGGGCATGTTATTTAAAATATAGGTGAATAATCTCCTTTACATCCTTCAAATTCCACCAAGTATGCTAATGGATGTGGCACCTTTTAGTGAGTGACCTAACAAAATTTTGGTGTTCCTTCTTAATTTCATATTTTCAGTTACGAAAAATCACTATTATGTATTCATTTGAATCAAGATGTACACTAGAAAGAAATATTCTCATAACATAGGTTTTACACATAGTCAATGGTTTATAACAATATGTCCCATGGTAGTCCTCGAGAAGGTTAATTTCCGTTTTGAAAGAAATTACATAATAAGTTGGAAAACCTTTCAATAAAAAAGTGACGGAAAGGAAATTATTGAACATGGCCAATACAATGGAAGGAAATTGTTTTATCCTTGAAATAATTTCTTATATCTAATAGCTTCTTCCACTTCTAGAACTATGGGGCCCAATATGCTCAATAGAGAGATGCAAACCTAAGAGGAAGAAAACATCCTAACTTGAAGAAGGAACCTTCACACTAATGAGGGAAGAACCATCTACATAGATACACATACCTATCTTGGATAAATTAAAATATAGATTTGAAGGATGATTGAAATGTTGAACAAGAGAGTCAAGTTAATGACAACTAGGGAAGAACCTAACTACAAGAAAGTTCAAGTTCAAGATTTCCGTTATCATATTATAAAATTAGAGCTATAGAAACTATTATAATTATTATAAGTTATCATATGTATTTATTATTCTTATCTTCTCTTGCAAAAAAAATATTCCACTTTTTTACGGTTTGCGAAAACAAATAAAGGTGGAGATTAAAAATATCAACCAAATCAAGTGAAACAAATACCTGCCTCCCATCACTCAGCTTTAAAATACAATCCATTATGTTGATTCTCAACATTTTTGTGGTGGTGGATGGTGTAGGTTGAAGCTAAATAGGAAAATTCAATTTTCCCTTTAATGACATTCTTATTTTGAGGCTTTAATGACATTCAAACCATGGTTAGTGTAACAAAAAATGCGCAATTCCTACATTTCTAGATAATACACACTTCAATTTCAAGGGGATCTTGACCTATTGTCTTTATTAAAGTATCAACATAAATACAAATTCTTTTGTTTAAACAATTTATTTCTCTATCTAACATAGTTTTAATCGTTTGTGTTCCTTAACTATTAATTGAATTGTCCTCATTCTTTGAAATTCTCGTACATTTTATTTTGCGTGCCATCAAAGGACTCTTGGATTTTTTGAAAGGACTAGTTTCAACTATCATTATTTATGATGGTCAACATAGGTGGTTGAGTAAATTTTCTTATTAAGGGCCACTAGGGACACAAATCGTGATTAAATAATATTACTTGCAAAAAAGGGGTATGGAGTCCTATTGAACATTAAGTTATTCTTGAAAGTTTTTCTTGATATATCGATTCTTTGATTTTTGTAAACTTTCATTTGCATATTATTGTTCATGTCAAAAATGTTGATATGGGCATAGTGAATTTTAATATTATTATTCATGTCCAAATTATTAATATGGAATTTGTTCATTTGTATTTAGCTGGAAAAATGTACGAATAATCTGTAAAGGAGTATGAATCAAGACACATTCCATATCCTCGAACTCGCGGCTATCATTAAATATGGTGACCATTATGAATGATTTTCTTAGCATTGGGAGTCGGAATAACGTCCCATTTATTTTAAACAAAATAACGATCATGGCCCACAGTTTCTCCCGCCGCTCATTATCATGATCTCAAAATTTGAGCTTTCTAAATATGGAATGATATCTACTTTGAACTTCCTAAATAATAAATAAAATATTACAATAGAATTTTTTTAATCAATAATGGTGCACCATAATAAAAGCACCCACCCTAGTGCTGCTTCATTAAATAAGCGCATCGATGTTGCAAAACAACATATGCACCATCCTAGAACATCCACAAAAAATCGGGAAAAAACAAATATATGTTATATTTGATAGATGGTAGTTATCTATGCAGGTTTCAATATTGTCGAAACCAATGCACTTAGTATACAATGGCACACTACTGCAAAAATAATTTTTTATGCATTGCAATATGACAATTTTATTTTTTTATCGTATGCCAACACGATGTATCATGCAAAACATAACACGCCAATTTGTTTATGTCTTTCTAGTACACCGCTATATCGAATTTTTTAATATATATATATATATAGTGCATTTCATGTTGTGACACATCGATATGTGTCTGTAAGTAGTGAACCGATGTCTAGAAAATTGAATATAAAAAATAGCACCAATTATTTTTCCATTAACTGAAAAAGAAGTGGGAATTTCGAAGTGGGAATTTCAATTTCAAAAACATTTTATAAGGTAATAGAAAAACTAATGACTATTTCATTATTTTGTTGAAACTTCAAGGGGAGAGTTTTGTGTAGGAGTTTGGAGCAACCTAATTATTTTGAAGATCGAAATTTGTAAGGTATGTTGAATCAAACAAAACTCTACATATTAAAAAATTTCAAGTTTGTAAATTATTACTATTAATCATAATGCATCATTTATTTATTTTCTTATTTAGATTTTTTGTTGCACACTTTCAATTTGATATGGATGCAAAATTTTATGGTTTAAATTCCTCTATTGTTTCACAATTAGAATTTTTATTTTAAAGGATTTGTATTTTTATATATAAGTCGTTCAGTATGATTGAACCACTTCTTGGGTCAAAAATGAAACTCAGTCAATCCTATTAGTTTTTTTTAATTAAAAAAAAATTCTTACGTAGTTTTTGGTGCATTCGAGTTCCTTAAACGCACTGGGGCATTTATAGTAATATCGCACTAGTAATGTCGGGCATGTTAATTTTTTTGTTTAAAAAAAAACACTTACACATTGGTCAGTGTGTTTTACTTGTGATAATGCACTGGTGCGTTCTTGTATGGCACCCCAGTGCAGTATGGTATAACAAGCCCTAGTGCATTTCGTATACTTAAACGTACCAAAATAACAGACTGTTTTTTTTAATTTTTAATTTTATTTTGAAGATGTGTAACATTTTTTGTATAATACAGTTAATAGTTTCTCTATTTAATGGTCCAGTTTGTTTATTGATAGAAAATGCATGATAAGTGTTCAATGAATAATAATTATGGTTAATATGAAGGCAAGTTCTTTGTAAAATCTATATAAAAATAATATGTATGAATTATTTTATAAATTTAACTAATATGTATTGGCTAATATGTGACATGCAAAGCCAAAAAATGAGGAAGCGAGCGATAAGATTCTTTGCAATCTAAGTGTAGAAGAGCGTAAAACCTTGATGGAAAAGTTGTAGAGAATTGAATCAAGTATATCAAAAATAAATTAATATGAATTTTTTCTTAAATATTGAGTAATACGGTAGTTAAGAATATTCGGTAATATGTTTCAAATAATCTAATTCATATATGTTGAATGTTATGCAGGGACTAAAAATGGAAATGGACATAATTGCATCGTGGGACGAGCCATCTCAACAACAACATGCTTCAAATGTATGAAATATTTGAATTTTTCTATTATGTACATCTAATCAATTAATTTAGCACTAATTATTAATTTTCAATTGTTTTATTGTAGAAAAGAAAATAAAATGGAACCCATTCAACACATAAGACAATATGATAAGGAAATAAGGGGTGAGTTGATAGAAAAGTTTGCGAGTAGTTGTGATTTTAATTTACATTCATTTGTATTATCTATTTTAATTTTCATTATTCCAAACAATGTAGATACACTCATTACACTTTATTTTTATGTTTGTAAATGGAAGCTGAAGAAGAGGAAAACAATTGAGGTAACAAAAAAAACATTCGGCCAAATAACAAAATTCATGCAAGTGGCTTGAGCATTGACAATAGTTCCAACGAAGAAAGATGATCCCTTTTTGATGTTAGTGGAAGTTGTTCTGTATTTTGAAATATTTATCTGTGAAAATTAGACATTTTGTATAATGTATTGGACATAGTATCCCAATTGAAATTCAATGGGTTACAATGTAACAAAAGTGCATGTTGACATTTTCATGATTATTGTGGACTTTATGTTGTCCCATTTTGTATGAACCTCTTATTGATATACAATAACATGCAATACATCAGTAATTAAATATATGGATGATTAAATATTGCAATAGATGTGAAAATTTATGATATAACAAATTAATTCAAACATCATATCCATACGCAATAATAAAAATTCAAATGAATACTACTGTAAAAAATATTTCAATTTTTGATGAATAATGGAATTAAATGAAAAAAATAAAAAATATATATTCTAGTGCAATGTCACTAGTCACTATTCACCAAACAAAAAAAAATCGATGCAGCTGATGTTATTAATCGCACCAAAGCTTTTCAGACAATGTAGCACCAATGTCTTTTCTATAATGACACACCAATGCGCTAATGTATACTAACTGCATCGTTAATTTTTAAAATATAGAACCAGTCATCTTCCCATTCAACTTTACCAGTGTGTTTTCCTCTAGTTATTGTACTGATGCGTTTTCCTCTTATTATCACATAGATGTTTTTTAATAGTTCGTAAGCACCAATTATTTTAAATAGTTCGTAGGAACCAAAGCGACATGTAATGTAAAGCACCATAGATTCTATTGTATAATGGGTTGGTGCATCTTAATCATTCGTAAGCATTGGTGCTACATTTATTATAAGGCATCAATGCATATATTTTTATATAAAGCATTGGTTCCGATTAAAATTTTGGTACGCACATTTATTATTTATGTATACAACCCAATGTTTTGACTTATTCCCTTTTGCATGTTGGAAAATTCTACAATGTTCCACCCAGTTCTTAACATCCTTAGCCATTCCTAGCCAATAATAGTGCTACTCAACTGGTTCCTTGGTCTTTACAATACCAAAATTTCCACTTAAACCTCCATTATGTATATCTCAAATTAGTTTTTTCATCATAGATCCTCTTGGAATACATAATTGATGATTCTAAATAAAAATCCTTTTTGAATGAAATAGTCTAGGTATGGTGTCCTATCACAGCTCCATGGATCATTGTTTTCCTTCCATGCTTCAGAAAAATATGGATCTTCATCATATAAACTTTCCATTTCTTCCATTCCTACTAATTTCACTATCATAGTAGACAACATCATTGATATTCTTCTTAAGGCATCAACAAGTCTATTTGATTTTCCTAATCTATGCTTCAATATAAATGTATAATTTTGTAGAAATTCTACCCACTTCATATATATTTGATTCAATCTAGAATATTGATTTTTCAAATATCTCAATGCTTGATGATCAATATAAAGAACAAACTCTTTGGGAAGCAAGTAATGCCTCCACTTCTTCAATGCATGAACACTAACTTAAAACTCCTAGTCATAAACTAAATATTTCTGCTTGGATTCATTCGACTTTTCATTGGAAAATGAAATCGGTCTTCCTTCATGACTCATCACTGCTCCAATAGTTTTTCCACTAACAACATAATCAACCTAGAAAACCTTGTCAAAGTCTGGCAAAGCCAATACCAACCTTTCACTAAACTTTCTCTTCAACAATTCAAATCCTTTTTTTTTGTAGAAATATTGTATATAAATTCTATTTTCCACATGCAAGTGGTAAAAGGTGCTCATATTCCACTAAAATTCTTTATGAAGTTCATAGAAAAACTAGCTAGTCCATGGAATCTTTGCACCTCAAATTTATTTTTAGGACCAGGCCATTCTATTATTGCCTTGACATTTTCAGGGTCCATGGTTAAACCTTCTTGTGAAATCACAAACCCTAACTATGCTAACACTTCCTTCATTAAAGTACACTTTTACAAATTTATTAGTAATTTCTCGTGCTTCAGCCACTCTAGCAATTTCCTTAAATTATTTTGATGTTCCTCTTTTGGCTTGCTGAAAATTAGAATATTATCTAGATAAACCACAACAAACTTTTCCTAGATAAGTTTTCAACACTTCATTCATCAACCTCAAAAGGTACTTGGATCATTTTTCAAACCAAATGGCATAACCAACCTTTCATAAAGTCCTTTATTGGTCTTAAAAGAAGTTTTCCATATGTTCCCTTCATGAAATCTAATATGTTGATACCCACTTCTTAAATCTATTTTCGCAAAAAATTTGCACCATTGAGACAGTCCATCAAATCATCCATTATCGACAATGGAAATTTGTACTTAATTTTAATTTATTTAATGGATCTATAATCAATGCACATTCTCCATTCTCCACCCTTCTCTGGTGCTAATATAACAAGTACTACACATGGACTTAATCTCTCTCTAATCATACCTCTTTTCAACAATTCATGCACTTTTCTATGAATCTCATCATTTTCAATACGTGTTATTTTGTGTGGGGATTTATTAGGTAAACTTGAATCTCATATAAAATCAATTTGATGGGAAAATATCCTCACATGCAACAATCCTTTGGGAAAATCTTAATAATAACATCTTTAAATTCAACCAACAACTCTTTTACTTCAATTGGAATCTCAATTTCCTTCACTTCTGGACATGGAATCTTTGGAATAATAGCAACACAACATTTTTCCTTATTTTCCTCCAAATATTCTTAAACTTAGCATGGCACAACTCTTGTGCTACTAATACAATTATTACTAATGCTATTCCATTTTTCCTCCTTCATTCGAAGCATTCTCATATTTCTTCCATCCTTCTCCAACAAGAATGTATTCTTCACTTCATCATAGACAATTTTTCTATCATATTCCCAAGGTCTAACCAATAAAAAATGGAAAGCATCCATTGGCACAACATCACACATCACCTTATTCTAATAAGTTCCAATTTGAAAACTAATGAAACACTATCTAAAAACATTTACATGGTGTCATTTTTCCAACCATGAGATTCTATAGGAATTAGAGTGCCTTCTACAATCCTAATTAAGTTACTCAATGATTTATGTGGATACTAAATTCTCAATGCTACCCCCATCAACAATTAAAGAACAACACTTACCTCCAATTTTGTAGATGGTCTAAAAGATCAATTTCTTTTGAGATGGATCCTTCTCTTTAATATTACTTTCATGCTTTAGTATTGTCCTTTTGAACATAAAATTCTCTCTTTTCTCTTGTTATATTTCATCAAAATTATAATCAATTATAGACTTGGATGTTCTCTCTCCTTGAGCAACATGAGCCTTACTATCTTGCTTTCTGTTAGTATGAAAATTTTATAGACATTCAAAAGATTTATGTCCTAGTGTTTGGCATTTGTAACAAAACATTGTGGACCTTCCAACCCCTCTACCTCTAATATTTCCTCTTCCTCTAAAATTTCCTCTACCCATAAAAGACCCATTAATTCTTTTCACTAGTTCTTTCATATCTCTGATTCATAGTAGGTGTTCTACTACATTTTTCTTCCTTAACTACACTACTATGCCCTCTTCCAAACACACCTTGGCCACTACCCTTTAATTTTTTTCCCACTAATACCAGACTACTTTCTTGACAAATATTTATCCTCATCCTATTCTCATAATACTCAGCTCTTTTCGAAACCTCATGCCATCGATATACCTAATCACAACTTCTTTTCCTTCACCATTATAACCAGATTTGATTGACAATCTGTAAAATTCTTATTTATAACCAGATTCTTAACAATAACGCTTTATATTCTTATAAAAGAAAGAAATCATGATCGCTTGTAAATCTCAATTAGGCTTCCTACAATTTGTTCGGATCTCTCCGCTTGTGCCAGTGAGAGGATTAATGTTTCCCATATTCACCATGGCAGCTGCGAAGTCCGAAAAGAAGGTGTTCTGGTTATTGCTGTAGGTAGTAACGTTGGAGTCTGTAGAACCACCGTTATACAGCTGCTGATCGGAGTGGAGAAGTCCCGTTTGGTTTCTGACATTTGAGTAGTAGTTGTTGTCAAATGTGGTGGGAGTAACAGCATCCAATGGCGAGAGGTTATCGTCACTTCCTGTACTCGGGCAGTTTGTCTTGACGGAAGTGGCGTATGCTGTGTTAATGTTGGATTCGTTGTAGATCCGAGCCCTGAAGTTTGTGCACCGCGCTTGGCCAATGGTGTGCGCACCTAGTTAAATCCAGAGAAAGAATCAAGGCTTGATCAGATCATATGGTGGGTTTATTATGATTCACAATATAAATATTATATACCTGATAGAACAACCATATCCTTAGTGGAAAGGCCCTGAGCTTGAAAGGACGAGATGAGACCACTGAGATTAGAAGTGGGAGCCGGAATGTTGCTGTTTGCAGCGCTTAGGCTGGCAGTCTTGGAGTCCCTCCTTCCAAGCTGCACTGTCCATGTTGGGCCTCCCAACTACGATCAACAGACAATAAGGTTAAGTCTAATTAACACATATAGGATGAAATATTTCAACATGCATTAACCTAATGACTATCAATCTTGCACAGATCAGCATTGGATAACAGGTCAATATAATATTAATAGTTCACTAGTTAAGTGTCATTAACAAACAAGTTACTTGTTCTTTATGGATATTTGTGATGATGTGTTGACAGTTGACTGCAAAGAATTAAGGATTATGCATAGGTATTTATATTTTATATGGATAGGTGTTTATATTTTAAAATTTAGGGTAGATTAGTATTTATGCTTTTTTTAAATTGCAGAAGGATGAGATAAGTTTACTGTCCAAATTTATTTTATGGTGGTCCTTTTAAATTAAAAATAAATAATTAAAAATATATAAATAGTACACTTTTCTCATCCTCAAACAATCTAAAAAAATATAAACACTAATACACTCAAATTCTAAATACATAATCATACCTGAAATATTTTCATAAATAAGTCACCATATAGTTACATAAAATAAGGCTAATAAGGCTATATCTGGATATGAATATGAATGATATGGGAAAATTAATTACTTCGACAACAGAATCTCGCGCAGCAATAGCCAAAATATCAGCGCACGACACAACTCCACTACAAACTGCTTCTACTTGGGATTTGATGGTATCTATCACATCAAAACCCCTTGCCGAATTATTGTTTGGAACAGCGGTCTTTTCCCCAGTTATAGTTGAAGAGTCGTCCAACAACACAGACCCATCGCAACCCTGCAAAAAGTAAAAAAAATACGATCGTATTGAACAATCACGACAATACAGAAGATCACGGTTTTCCAACCTGAAAAAAAAACAGCGAATAGGTTTCAATTGAGTAACGAAACAAAATGAAAACATTAGGATACATTAACGAAGCAGTCATGAAAGTGAAGGCGGAGGAGTGATGCCCCCATCCGCTTCTCGTTCGCCACCGCTTGCTTCACAGCGGCCTTCACCGTCGACAGGGCTTTGGGACACGACGTATCATAATACGTTGAGTTCAGCTGCGCGTACGCAACGGATAAACACAACATCAAATAAATACAGGCAAGAGATCGCATTGCTATAGAGGAGGCCATGATGCTTCAAAGCATTGAAATCTTCGGTGGTTTGAATGGTTTTTATAGTTGCAAAGTTGGCGTAGCAGCGACATTAACGCGTACTGAAAAGACTTTCGGCTCCATTCATTTTCGAACTGTCGTTGGCAGACGTTGTCGAAAACTTCAAATTTCCTTCCGTTGTACCGGGCGAACGCGTAAATTGAGCATCCCGTCGCTCAATATGCCCCACCCGCCTACAGGCGTAGCCAGAAGCTTCAAACAGCTACGATATGATCTCATTGGATGTATGTTTAATATTTTCCTTGTAGCTAACGCGGTTGCTTAAATTTAGGAGAAGAAGATATAACTTTACACATCGACTGAAAAATCTCATTGCACGCCACGAAGACATTTTGGTATTTCGTTGGAAAATGGCACGAAAATGGCTTAGTTTCCATTGAACCTTGCCATTCTTCCTCAAATTTCACCATCTCAACATCATGAAACACCGACTCTGTCAATAGATTTAAAATTAACTTCTTAGATAATAGAGAATTTGATGATCGCAAGTCATTTGTTAACCTACATCTCAACATCAACTTTAAATAATACTCAGTCTTCGTAACGAATAGTCTCAAGTTGGCGTATGGTATAAGTATACAAGGAAATCATCATGGAACTTGCTGAAACAAGATTGAATTGGGAATGATGGACTGCAGAATTGAATTAGGAATGACTGACTGCTGAAGACGGAATTATGAACCTGAAATCGTGAGTTTCAAACAAATCTAACGCAGCTATCCGATGACTTGACTTGCCTTCTGCGTATAAATCATGAGTAATCCTGATTTTTGTTGCCCAAGATGGAAGTTTGAATGGATAAATTGAAATCAGATTTATGGGCGGAACTGCTGATACATAGTTTTGTCTATTTCAAAGAGCCAATCATTGGAATACACAGATTTATTTGAAGCAACCAATCATTGAAATAGAGAATGACTCCAATATTAACTTGAGTTTATCATAATTTGAAGTAACCCCAACTTCGATTTTTAGAACAGTTTACCTTTACTACATACAAAGTTGTTAGAAGAATGTGTTTTAATGGATCGCTGATAATCACAATGCAAAATATTAATTCAATTTGATAGGTTTTATGGTTGAAACTTTGGAAACATATATGGTTCCATTTAACTTCGTTATCATTGGATAGTTTTTAAGCTTGAAACTTTACAAATCAACCTGGTTTCACCTACCCTCTCGTTAAATAAAAGTTTTGATATAAAAATTATTAAGTATTTAGAAAAAAAACAGTTATAAAAATGTTTAATGGTATGTATTTCACCATCATGAATTGATAAAAGAACATATAATGAATGGTGAAAATTTATTGTTTTATTTTTTTAATTTTTAATAATTAATTTTATTTGGTGGTGGTGGTGGTGGTGGTGGTGGTGGTGGTGGTGGTGGTGGTGGTGGTGGTGGGATCTTAAGAAGGGTAAATTACTTGGTATGTTTTAAAATTTCTTTTCTATGCTCACTTTTGATAAGTTAGGAGGTTAAAGAGGTTTGTATTGTAGCAAATATTATGAAACTCAATATAATGTCGGTGTAAGCAAGGCACTCTAGGAATAGACCAACACCATGTTTCACTATAAGCTCATAAGAGTTCGTTTTAATCTTGGCTATATTAATTTTCTTCTTTGAACTCGTTACTACAAAGAGATATTGATCTTTCAAATTAGAGTTAATGACCTCCTTATAGTATCTTAATTTTCTCATACACCACAATTTCTCTTTAAACTTAGAAGTAATAATATTTTTGACATTATCGATTATTTCATCAATGTCCCAATGGTTTAACCAAACCATTGTATCTTTACTCCAACTCTGCTTGAGGTGTAGCTGGTTTTGACTTGAATTTAAAGCAATTTTATGAAGTCTCTCGTGTCCCATATTATAGGTGTCTTTCTTAAATTTTGTAATCATAATTTTTTTCTAATGTTAATAAGGAATTTAACCTTGCTAAACTTCAATATTACAATTTATATCCATTAACTACCCATTTTATATATATACATATATATAAAATAAATATATATAAAATAATTATTAAAATTTATTATTATACATCATATCTAGTTTACATTAACATAACTTTATTTACATAAATGTTACAGTATTTTTTATTAATAAAATGTAAAATCCAAAATTTTCACTCAAAAACCAAATTCGAATTCAAAGTTGGTAATTATACTTCTTTCACAAGGTTCAAAACATGTGACTCATCAAACCTTTCCAAAGGTTTGGCCATGCAATGCACTACATAACTCTCAAATTTCAACTTGCATGTCAATGTACCATAACACCAGATCATTTTTTCATTTGACACAATACCGTCATCGCACTCATTTGACACAAGAGCATCATCTCACACAATAAGTGTTCGAACATTGTGACAAAAACACTATAACACATCATCCTAAAAGTTATCCTCTCATGCAATGAAATTCTGCATGAGTTTACAGATCTAGACTCCCGAAACCGAGAAGTTGAAGGAACCGCATCACTCAACCAAGAGATTTTGCAAGAGCATGATGGCCATACAACTCTTTGCATTCCTTGAAAGCTTAACCACTTGAAATTCTGCATGAGTTTACACATCTAGACTCCCGAAACCGAGAAGTTGAAGGAACCGCATCACTCAACCAAGAGATTTTGCAAGAGCATGATGGCCATACAACTCTTTGCATTCCTTGAAAGCTTAACCACTTGAGTCATTTCCATCATCTAATACTTCTTGAACCATACTCTCAATCTCACTCGTTTGTGCATATGGGTACCTATAAGGTCAAGCGTTAGGTGGTGTACTTCCCAATTGCAAGTGAATATAATGGTCATGATCTTGAGGAGGTGGAATACTTTTAGACATCTCTTCAAATAAGAGAAAATTTTAAGGATTCATGATTTTTTTAAAGTATAGAAACATTGGCGAATCTTACTAATCCTTAAATTTCCAACGATAAAGTGTTGGGAGCTATTTTTCTAAAAAGATTAAAATATCTAAGGATTTTATATCGTTTCTAAACAATTTTGACGATTTTTAGATTAAATTTTTTTCATCCCATGGAATTTGGGTGAATCATCTTAAAGAATGGAAATTGACGAATCATTTTTTGGAAAGAAAAAAAAGTAAAAAATTATTTCATGGGATAAATAGTGGCTAAATATTTTCCTTTCTATAAGTGTTAGTTGTAGCTATTATAGTGGCCATATTTTTACCTTCAATTTTCTTCCCAAAGTAAGAGCATTCTCTAATGATTTAGATTCAAAGAGAAGTACACCATGCTAAATGCTCTCCTTTAAAGTTCCTTTTAATTATCCAACAAATTATCCTCTAAAATGTATTTGTTCTAAGACTCAAGGTTTGCAAGTTCTCAATATGCTATGTAACTCGACATCTTTGTTTAAGATTTATCAATTATCTAAAGAAGGTGTTTCTCTTTGTTGGGAATCTAATTCGTCAAGATTAAAGAATATGAAGAGTTGTGAGAGAGTCCAAGAGACACTTTGGGAATTTGGAATTGAAGAGTCATTTTTCATTGTATTTATATATATATTGGCTAATGAAAAATCATTGTGCGTTCACGTTAATGATCTCTCTTTATGTTTGTGCATTTTGAGTCAATGATCTCTCTTTGTGTTTGTGCATTTTGAGTATTTGGCTTTATTTCAACCAATTTCCTTATTTTCCCTAGCGGGTACCTAACAGTGGTATCAAAGCGGATCTAAGCCTGTCGTCTGTGCTTAGAATTATGCCCTCCTCAATCGACCTGCATTCTTCCAAAATTCCTATGCTACTTTTGAGAGATGAGGTTTTTTTTGTTTGAGTTATTTTATCGTTTTTGCATATGCCTAGTGGAGAAACCATAAATTCAAAGTCTGGTTTCCAGAATAATTAGTTGGTCGAAGGCATTTCATCTATATTATATGGTTGACTGCGATTATGGTTAGCTCTATCATTGTTGTGCCATTTCCAACTTTTTAACATTTGTTGTTAACCCCACACAAATTCGTAAGTTCTAGAAAATTTGACGAATTTTTCTTATATTTCAAAATTGTTTAAAGCTGTGGAAACGACTTGTGTGAGATCTGCCAACATAAGGAAGTTGAATTGACCTATTTCCAAATGATTTTTCCCTCTCCGCGACGTGAGAAACAAGAGCGTCATATCCCTATGCTTTCCTTGGATTAAAACTAAACGACCCTGCTCCATTTGAAAGCGTTGAAGACCTTTTCCTCCTTCAATGAGCCAAGTTACTAAATCCTCAACGTGAGCATCATCTAAAATAGTCGCACCTTCTGATGAAAAACCCATCACTATAAGCTAATGAGAGAGTGCTTCCAATTTCCTAGACATGATATAGCTTGTACAGTGGTCCCTTAGTGCCGGTGCACGCTTTTCTCTCTGGTGTTGATGCTTCCTCTAGTTCTTATGGAAAATTTTCTTACCTCTATCATTTCCACCTATCAAACCTAGGCTGCTAGTTCCATTTTTTTGTCCTTTTGGTCTTCTGATTCACTAGAGAAGCTACCATCGTTGGAAAGAGAATCACAATCTATATTAGTTTCAAAAGAAATAGAATTGTCATCATTGTCATCTATATTTCTAAACCGCCCATCATGTGATAAGGCCCCTAAAGAGACACTTACTTAGTCAAGCATGTGAAATGTTCCTAACACTCGATCATATACACTCGTAGAGGTACCACTATTTGTTAATGCATTCTTAGATGAGACCTTCTGGTCCTTCCCTGGGGGATTTTTCATTGGACTTTGATTTGAGCAATACCTTTTGCCACTCTCTACCAATAACTTGTGAGGCATGTACAACCAGTCATCCATTGCGATTGAAAGAAGTTTGGTTGTAGATGCCGTAAAATAGGACTTTGATGACTACAGTGACGATATTCAATCTTTAACAGAGATAAAAAAAAATGCAAAATGATTGAATGAAATATTGGAAAGTATTTTCACACGCTATTCCCTTTGCCTTTTGGGTGCATTTCGAAGGGAAACGAGAGATACAAGATCTTGAACAACTCTACATAAATTATTGTGTTTGTGTCAGTATCTGTTTGTCTACATGCACCACAATCTAACTCACGTCCACACATCATGAGTACTCTTTTCAAAGGTGTTAAAATATACAATACATAAGCAAATAGAAGATAGAACACAAATGGGCATATTGATTGCCTTCTGATTATTAACTTTAATCTTATAAAGGATTACATCACATCAATACTATTGTCCAATACTATGGGACATGAAATACTATGGAATAGCCAAGTGTCCTAGTCAACTAACAAACTCAACTAATTTACTAACTCATAACCGTTGAAATTACAATTCTTAACACACGGCCCCCTTAATCTCAAATGGGATGGTATTCTCAGCACTATCAATGCCTAGGTGCTCTCTCTGAAACTCAAATGCAGATGTTCCCAAAGGTTTGGTAAACATATCATCAAATTGCTCCTTAGAGCCACAAAACATCAAAGTAATCTCTCCATTATTGACTAACTCATGTATAAAGTGATAGTGAGTGTCAATGTGCTTACTCTTTCTATGAAACACATTATGTTTGGACAATTGTATGGCAGAACTGTTGTCACAATAAATAGATGTTGGTTCTTTCTCTATGTGCCTCATATCCTTCAAAAGTATTATTAACCAAACTGCGTGGCATGCTGTTGTAGTTGCTGTGACATATTCTACTTCTACAGAAGACATACTAACAATGGGTTGTTTTTTAGAGGCCCATGAAATCGGACTGGCACCAAAATGGAAAGCATAACCATATGTGTTTTTCCTATCATCAATACTTCCTGCAAAATCAGTGTCAGTGTACTCTGTAAGAGTATTGTTTGGTGAATGAGTGTACCAAAGTCCATAACCAATTGTTCCTGCAACATATCTTGGAATGTTTTTCCAACTCTCCAGTGAGAGTCTTTGGGAGACTCCATAAATCTAGAGATCAAACTTACAACATACATTAAATCAGGCCTAATTGCAGTTAAATACATTAAACTGCCTACCAATCTTTTGTAAATTGTAGAGTTTACTTTAGGTCCTTCATCATTCTTGCTTAAATTGGTTCCTGTAGCAATGAGAGTTTCTGTTGGTTCGCATCTTTCCATTCCGAATCTCTGCAGAATGTATGTAGCATACTTATGCTAACAGATGAAGATGCCATTTTCACTTTTGTTAACTTCCAGACCAAGGAAATACTTCATGAGACCAAGATCAATCATTTCAAACTCATTTTTCATGACTGTCTTAAATTATTCTAGCATCAGATTGCTAGTATAAATCATATCATCAACATAAAGGCATACAAGTAGAATGTTACCTTGCTGATCTATTTTTACATGTAGAGTGTGTTCATTGTTGCTTCTGTTGAATCCATCGTTGATGAGGCAAGAATCAATTCTGCTGTACCAAGCTCGTGGAGCTTGTTTTTTACCATACAAGGCCTTTTTCAGCTTACATACCTTGTGTTCTTGACCTTTGACAACATAACCAGGTGGTTGGTCTACATAGACTTCTTCTTCAAGTATGCCATTGAGAAAGGCAGATTTCGCATCCATTTGATAAACAAGCCGTTGGTTTTGAGTTGCTATTGCAAGTACAGATATGATGGTGTCTGTCCTTGCTACTGGAGCAAAGGTTTCATCATAGTCTACGCCATATTTTTGTGCAAATCCTTTTGCAACCAACCTTGCTTTGTGCTTTTCTATATCTACTTTTTCATTTAGTTTGATCTTATAGACCCATTTTACTCCAAAATTGTTTTTGTCTGATGGGAGATCAATAAGATCCTAAGTCTAATTCCTTTCTATAGGATCAATTTCTTCATTCATTGCTTGTACCCACTGTGCATCTTTTACTACTTCATCAAATGATGTTGGCTGATAGGAAAATAGAGCATATTGTAGTTGCTCATCAATAACAAGAGTTTGTTAACTCCCTTAAGCTTATGGTTCTTTGGCTCTATGGTGGACTGTTTGATGTTGTTGCTTCTTGCTGATGCTGCTATACCTCCATTCTGGGCATTCTGAGTGGTTCTGGTGGTATTGGACTACCTTTCCGCTGAATATCTGTTGTATCATTATGAGGATCACTCCAACATTTATCTTTAAGAAATTTGACATCTCTGCTCACCACAAGCCTTTTGGTGACAAGATTATACAGTTTGTAAGCCTTATGTTGTTCACTATAACCAGTGAAGAAACATCTTTCACTTTTCTTGTCAATATTTTTTCTTAATTCATCAGGTATGTGTGCAAATGTCACTCATCCAAATATTTTGAGATGTGAAACACTAATTTTAGTGCCACTCCATGCTTCTTCAGGAATCTTATCCTTCACACTTATTGTGGGAGATCTATTCAGTAAGTAAACTGAAAATGCAACAACTTCATCCCAATAATCATCTGACAACTTCTTGTATGACAACATACTTCGGGCCATGTTCATGATGGTCCCGTTCTCCCGTTCAAGAACCCCATTATGTTGTCGGGTGTATCTGGTAGTGAAGTGGTGTTAGATGCGATGCTGCTCACAGAACTCTGCAAAATCATGTGAGTCATACTCACCTCCACCATCTAATCTGAGTATCTGATGGATTTACCTGGATATTTTTTAGTCAATGCTTTGAACTCTTTAAATTTGGACAAGGCATCTGATTTGTGTCTAAGAAAGTAGATCTAGACTTTCCTGCTATAATCATTAATAAAGGTCAGAAAATACAGACTACCTCCTATGGACTAGTTTTGCATGGGTCCACATAGGTCTGTGTGAACTAACTCAAGGTGTTCTTTGGCTCGAGATGTAGAAGTGGGGAAATTGTCCCTTTGGTGTTTCCCTAAGATACAGTCTTCATAAGAACTGGATTGTTCATTCATAATTGGTAACCCTTCATCATAGACTATTTTTGCAAATGACTGAAAGGTTGAAATGGTAGATGACCATACCTACAGTGCCACAACCAGTTTTCATCTAGACTGGAAACAGTATATGCATATCACTGTGACATGATAGCACTTCTCAGACTGAGTGGGAAGATTATATTCTTGGTCATCTCTACTTTTGCTAAGAGTCTTCTATTGGGGGGTTTATCATAGACAGCACAATAAGAATCAATAAACCTAGCGTCATACTTATTCTTTATCAGTTGACCCACACTGATTAGATTGAATTTCAGATTAGGAACATAGAATACATCATGTATGGACTTCTTTTTATTCTGTTTGGTAAGAATAGGTACAATACCTTTTCCTTGAGCAGGAACAAGATAATGATCACCAAGCTTGATTTTGGAATTAATAGATGGATCTAGATCAGAAAATAATTATTTGTTACATGTCATATGATTGTTGCGTCCACTATCTAGCAACCATGCATCTGAGTGATATTCTTCTTTAGTTGCTTGGCATGAGAGGAACATGACTTCTGATCTTTCTTCCAAATTGGATACATGGGCTCTGCCACTATTCTGATCTGCTTGCTTCTTTCTGTAGTCTCGTTCCTAGTGTCCATACTTCTTGCAATAGTTGCACTGAATGTTGGACCTATTTTTCCATTTCTTGCCTCTCCCCCTCTAGTTATGAGAGTTGTGAGAGTGATCACCGTGATCAAAATGTTCATGAGCGGTTCTATCCTCTGTAGAATGAGAACTTATTCCTCTTCTGCCTCGTCCTCTACTTCTTCTGCCTCAACCTCTGCTGAATGAACCCTAATTGTTGAATGCATTTGACAAAGACTCTTCTTGAATGAGTCGAGCTTCGTGGGACAAAAGGGACCCTGTTAACTCTTCTAGGGTAAACTTGGACACATCTTTAGATTCTTCTATTGCAGTAAAAACCATAACAAACTTCTTAGTGAGACATATAAGAATATTTTGAACAACAAACTTTTGTTCCAAGGCTTCGCCATAGGTTTGGAATTGAGTCACAATACTTGAAACCGTAGTCATGAACTGATCTGCAGTTTCAGTTTCCTTCATCTTAATAATTTCAAACTGAAGTCGAAGGGTTTGGAGTCTTACCATTTTAACTTTGTCGGTACATTTATATGAAGTTGCAAGGAGATTCCATGCTTGATATGCCATGGTAGCTCCTGAGATCCGTGGGAAAATGGACTCTTCAATGCAGCTTTGGATCAACCATTTTGCAGTGAGATCTCGATCTCAGATTTCTTCAAGGGATTTCTTTAGATCATTCATAGCAGCCACACCGGTCACTGATGGTTCCGTGAACTCGTTTGAAACCATATCCCAACACTTGTTGAGTTGGAGAAACGTCTTCATCTTGATTGACCAAAAATCGTAGTTGGTGTCGATCAGCATTGGTCCGGATATCTGCTTCATGTCAGTACTTTCCATTTTGTATGACTATCTTTAAACAGAGTGCCGCAACTTCTTTAGCTAACGCAGTGCACCGGTGGCTCTCTTTTCCTTAACAAAAAGTACGCCAGTGGGTCTCTTTTCCTTAACAGAAAGTACGCCAGTGACTCTCTTTTCCTTAACAGAAAGTGCGTCAATGGCTCTCTTTTCCTTAACATAAAGTGCATCAGTGGCTCTCTTTTGCTTAACAGAAAGTGTGCTAGTGGCACTATTCTTCTGTGCAACAAGCACGTTGTGCCGCAATTCCCGAAAGGGACAAGTGCGTTGCACCACAGTACCTGAAAGGGACAAGTGCGTCCGTACTTCCAAAGGAAAAATAAATAAATAAATATTTGATGCAGCCCCAAAGCTTTGAAGCTTCTCCTCCACATCGATGTGTTCCATCTTGATCTGCGCATGTGTACTTTCCGCTATGTGAAAAGGCTTACCCAACGACAACAAGTATGGATCTGGCCATACGCTCTGATACCATGTTAAAATATACAAGACAGAAGCAAATAGAAGATAAAACACAAATGGGCATATTGATTTCCTTCTGATTATTAACTTCAAGCTTATATAGGATTACATCACATCAATACTATTGTCCAATACTATGAGACATGAAATACTATGGGAAATCCAAGTGTCCTAGTCAACTAACAAACTCAACTAATTAACCAACTCATAACCATTGAGATTACAATTCTTAACAAAAAGGACACCATCATTCTCAGTAGAAGTTACAAATTAAAATCACGTAGCAGTTTCACATTACAGGTAATTTGCAATTTTTTAATAAAGTAGAGCACCCACATTTACTATCTTCGTAATTTCATTTTTTCGAGGTTTGTAATATCATTGTGAAGAAGAATCGTAATGGTCCCAAGTCCTTGGAAAAGTTTCAAACCATCTTCTTGACCTACCACTTGTGTAAGGGGTTGTGTGACCTTTGGAACAATTGCAGCATTGAAGACCTCTCTTCGAGTTAGTGCATTGGACTAGAGCCCTCTATGGGTAGTAGACATACATTGTGTGAGTGGATCTATAGGTCGTAGAATTAAGTGTTGAATGAATGAATGTATATTGATGCCTTCCTATTAGAACCAACATGGTATGGTCTTTCTTAGAGACCGCGGCCTCACAAATTCATTGGAGTTTTTGTGAATGCTAATGTTTATCGTGTCATTCAGTGGATACAGAATAAAATTAGTGGATACCAAATCACGGGCTCTGTCCTAGTGAGTGTACTTTCAACTGCGCACATTCCCATCATGGTTTCTCATGGGATTCATCATGTAGTTTACATGTTCTTCTTCAAACAAGTAGGGACACTTTGAAGAATGTTGTTGAAACATTTCTGCATTGGAGATCTCAATATTGAATGGGCCACCTCTCTGTGAAGACTTATGTGCATTGGGACCTGGGTGGAATATCACAACCCACCAGGCTTGAAGCAATATCGAAATCAAGCATGAAACTTGAAGCAGAGAGACTAATCTATAGAAGTTGAAGGAGACAAACCAACTCTTTGACTCCACCTTAATTTGTGACTATCCTAAGGAAATATGTTTGGTTCTCCTCTCTTCATCTATAACAAGAAATTTCTATTTGTGACAAGTTATCTCATAGATCCCATATGGGAAAACTTCTACCATAGTTTGATAGAAGCAAGGGAAGCGACATAGCATATTGGGACAGCCTCAACCACTATAGTAGAGAATTTATCATGTTTGTTTTCATCATTTTTTTATTAACATCAAATTCCAGCTTCCAAATAGTGATTTTTTTCATCAAAGAGAACCATCTTCCCGATTTCCTCACTCTAAGGGAATCTTCTCACTCCTCACTATTGTATATTTAAGCATTAAAGTCCACTTATTGTATTGAATATCGTGTGAGTTGTGCTACCGAGTTGCATGGCAATTTCACTTTGTTTCTAGTACACTTGTATTTGTTGAGCAACAAGTGTCCATGACATCACAACATGGCATTAAAGTCTAGATTATAGGTGAGGAGGCATGAGTTCATGTTTGTGATTGCAAAGGGATAAGGAATTTAATTTCGATTTTTTAACTTGAGGATGATCACTTGCACATTCCGAGTCAAGTTGTTTATAAATGGGTGCATTTTCAGCTGAGCTTAACACTCTTCATTTTTTCAGAGTTGGAATTGTTGATTTCTTGTAAAAGGGTGAAATTGCAAGAATCCCTTCTCCATTTGAGTTAGTCATGGTTTCATTAATGGAGAGATTTAATGGTCTGGTAGAGTTACTGAACACTCTACTCATTTCCTCTATCGACAACACTTTCACGGTCGAAAATATCACCCTCACTCACATTCGAGAATGTGTAAAAGATTCAAAAGACACACTTGAGTTTCTACAACTTGAGATGCAGATATTACAATAATAAACACATTTTGAACTTGTGCATGTTAAGAAAAACCCTCTATATGATCCCATTTAGTAGCATGCACAGAATGATCCCATTTAGTAGAAGTGCACTTTAGACTCACATAAGCAAATCAATGGCCCCACATCAAAAGAAAAAGAAAATGAAGATGAAGTTATGCATACATCTAGGTTTCTCTTGTTCTTTCCAAGCCCATCATCATACCATGGGAAGAGATCAACCACAAAAAGCACATAACTGGTCTTGGATATGACAAGGAAGTGACAGTTCACATTCATGGTTTCTCCAAGCCTATCCAATTTCAGTGTTCTAGATTCCTCAACGAGAGTTCATCTTCATCCACTCCAATTCAAAGTTCAACACTTCAACGCTGTGATTGAGTTGGCCACATGAAGTATCAGTGTTTTGATATTAATTCTTGCAAGCATTGTAGAATGCACACCCATTCTTTAGACAAATGCTTCATTCTAAAAAAAATTACAAAAGAGAATATTCACTATGCGTGGATCACTACTTGGAAATGGTTGTCAATGGCCAAGAGGATTTATAATTCATACCATAGAGTTCATTCATGAGTATTGACACATTTTGCAATTCATACATATTCTTCTCCTCGCATTGTTCCTGACAGGGGGGGATGATGAATAGTTAGAAACAAGCAATCCTGCATCTGATCTAGAGTGTTGATCCTGCCATACTCAAAGCTGTAGCAAAATACAGAACCATGACTATCAATTTTAGTAGAATAATGCACCAGATTCTACTAAACTTTTGGATTGTTCCAAGAACCGCTAAGACTTCGATCCAAGTTCAAGATTTTATGGTCAACTTAAAACCACTCATTCAATAGAATACCGACAACTTCTACTAGCTTTTCGAAATATTCCAAGAACCTTTGAGACTTAATGCCAAGCTCCATATTTTTTGGTTAGCCTTAAATGAACTTCATGGTTCATGATATTGAGATCAAGATTTTGTGGTTATCTTAAAACACCCACTTAGTAGAAGACATTAGCTTCTTATACCCCCCTTTGGTTGGTTGTCAACCAAAACCACCACTTAAGAGGGAACTTGTACTTAGTAGGAGAAGTTAGATCCTACTACCTTGCTTGGCATAGTCAGATTGTCAAGTTGAAAATGTTCAGCCTTTTGCATCCGTCCTTTTCCAGTTATTCAGCTCTTTTTTCTTGGACTCATAGACACCCCTTCGGATTAAGGGGGTAATTGTTAGGAATCTAATCCATTAAGGAGACAATATGAATATTTGTGTGGAATTCTAAGAGATGCCTTGGGAATTTGGAACCCAAGGGTCCTTTCTCATTGTATTTATATGTACATTGGCTAATGAGAAATCATTGTGCATTCATGTCAATCATCTCTCTCTCTCTCTCTCTCTATGTTTGTGCATTTTGAGTATCTATCTTTGTTTCAACCAATTTCCCTATTTTCCCTAGTGGGCAACCTAACACACTTAATATCCCCATAGTGTTCTATTAATTCATTTGTAAATATAGACCAAGAGAGTATATATTCATTTTTATGATTACAAACATATTGGTACCAAACAAATTGATCAAGTGCTAGATATAAGGATACAATAGTTACCTTTTGTAAATTCGACTATTGATGTAGATCAAATAATTGCTCCATTTTGAATATATGTGTTAGAATATCATTACCATCAAACTTATTCATATATATCGTGGGAATGCAGTAGTTCCTTTATCGCAAGTTGAACCCATGAGTATGTGGATCTTGGAGTATTGAGTGGTCATGAGGTGTCTAGGAGTCAAGGTTCTTTTTCTCTGAGTATGATATAATTTTATCCTAAAGTGATTGGGGCTCCACCATATTGTTCTCCTTATCCTCCTCTTGAGTATTTTACTTTTGTGTAAGTATGCCACTTATGTGTAAGCATGCCACTTATATCCTTCACAAGTCCCCCCTCATGTTTTCAAGGTTCTTTTTGAGATTGACTTGGATATCCCCCTTGAATGTTTGAAATTTAACTTGAATATCCCCATTGAGTGTTTAAAGTTCATCCTTATTTACCATGATGTCCACCTTTATTAAAATTGTAGTTTCAAGGTTCTCTACTCTTTCAGTAAGCTTGAAAACCCAAATTTGACATCACCATGCTTATCAGGGAAATTTTTAGTGGCGAAATTTCGCCAATTGGCTATTTTTTGGGCCTTTTTTCAAAAAAGTAAATTCATTATTTGGTCATTTTTAGTCTCTAATATCGCCTATATTTACAGAAAATATGTTTTTTTATCATAATATTCACCAAAATTTACAAGTTTCAGTAGTAAATTGTATGTTTCAGATTTAATATTCACCTACCAATCTATATTTATGTTTTTTTCAATCCAAAATAATCGCCTAGAATACTATACTTAAGTATACTTTTATAATCCTTAAAAAATACCCTAATGCTCATCTTGTGTCATGGATGAGTCTTCAAGAGGCTTAGAAGGTGCATATTTGTTTGCTCCACCTCTTTCCATGAGAGTCCACTTATAGGTATTAGAGTGTTTTTTTCATCTATTACACCTTTTGAATCACCCTAAACAAATTTTTCATTCAAAATTTATGTAAGTTTCAAGTTAACATACCTTTAAAAACCCTAGTTTGTAGGTTGTCTTGCTAGCCAACCTCTCTCTTGAAGTATCTCTGAAAGTTTAACCTTTGTAAATCTAAAATTTCAGCATATAGTATCCTATTAATTTTCGATGAATTGATTCAAGTTTGATCAAATTTTGATGTTCCAAGAGAAAGTTATGGTGACTTTCCCAAAGCTTGTCATTTTTGTACATTGCAAGAGAGTGCAATTGTATGACTCACCATGTGTCCAATTTGTTTGATATTTTTTGAATTTTTTTCTAGAAATACTATGGTCTATCTTATTTGTTATGCAACTAATGGCACACAGTTTGGATGTTACAATCTTCAAACACAATAGTTTTACCCAAAAAATCTATTTGAGACTAGTTTTTGGACTATTCAAAAACTCTCAATTCCACATAATATAGCTCCTAACTTATAGTGAAATAGGACCTAAAATGTTTCCCATGGATACTTCATTAATTATCTTGAGATGCCTCAAATTTCACTATCTAAAATTTCCCTGAATTTTTTTATAGTGAAAATGGTTTTGATACCGAATTTTATGGACCAAATTCCCAAAATAGCATACAGATAGAAAACAAGAGTAACCCGGGGGCTTAAGAATGAATAAAGAGATAGAATAATAAACCTTTTCGAGGGAGGAGTCTTTTTTTACAATATATCAAATCCATAAGATGTTATCATCTCTAAAACTAGGCTTCATTGGTATATATATATAGGAAATAAATGGTACAATTAAAATTAACGTCCTAGCCAACCAATAAAGAAAATACTAATGTAATGATAGAAATGCAATGTCACTATATCTATGGCCTAACATGGAGTAACAACCCTTACCTTGAATTACAATGTTGGCTTGATGAACTTGTGTTTTGTTCCATTCATTTCCATTGTTTTGATTATATTTTCCATAAATTAACATAATGCTTTCCTTCTAATCCCAGCATACATGTTGATGATGACATCATAGAATAAGGGGTTTGCATTTTAACTCGTAGTTCTTCTCATAATAAGTCTTTTTGAACTATCACTTTTATTTCAAGATTATTTGAAGATGCCCAAACCTTAAACCAAACAATCATACAAAAGTACTATCGATGGTATGATTTTCATATAAGTTTATATTAATAATAAATTAGCTAAAATTTACAAGTTTTAATATTAAATTATATGTTTTAATTGAATATAACATTTGTGTGTAATCACATAGAATATTTGGTACATTCATCTTTCATATGGACATTATTATTCATGGTTTTGACTTTTATGTTTTAATTTTATTTTGTATAGGTATTTTTAGTTATTCTCTATTTATATGAGTTAATGTGGCTGTTGATTTAAATGTTGGGGTTAAGTACTTGGGATATTATATTAAACCAAATTGTTATAAGATTAAAGACTGGAGATGGTTAATTGAGAAATTTGAGAAGTAGATCAATCTGTGGATGCTGAAATATCTCTCTTTAGGTGGTCGTCTCACATTACTTAAAGCTGTCCTTAGTAGCATCCTGATATATTGGGGTCTCATGTCTAAAATACCTCAGTCTGTTATAAAAAAGTTACACGGTATTATGTATCATTTTCTCTGGTCAAGGAACTTGGAGGGTGGTCAGTATCATTTGTCGAGTCGGGAATCTTTGGCTGTGCCAAAAAATTATGGAGGGTGGAATATCAAAAACTTAGTTTGGTTCAATAATGCTTTGGGTATGAAAAATTTATGGAGAGTATTAATGGGAACCAACCTATGGTCCAAGGTTATTCATGGCAAATACATCAAAACTAATATTTCCAGTTGGATTAGAAAACCGTCATCTTCAGTTGGCAGAGCTTCATTTTTTTTGGAATGGTTTTCTTAAAATCCTACAATTAATGGGAACCAACCTATGGTCCAGGGTTATTCATGGAAAATACATCAAAACTAATATTTCCAGTTGGATTAGAAAGCCATCGTCTTCAGTTGGAAGAGCTTCATTTTTTTCGGAATGGTTTTCTTAAATCCTACCTTGGATTAGATCCCAGCTTGCTTGGAAATTTGGTGATGGTTCCAATGTTATTGTGGGAGTTGACCCAATCATGGGCATCCCTGGAGATGGAAAATTGTCACTTGATCTGCTCAATCTATTCAAGGATTATGGTTTGCTTACCTTGAATCAGTTTATAAGGTCAAATTATTCTGTTATGGACTCATCTTATTGGTGGACACCATCAAACCTCGGCCTTGCAGGAAGATGGGAAGCTGAATGGATAAATTATACTCAGAATCTAAATATTGTTGGGATTCGTTTAACTCAGGATCCAGACAGGCTGGTGTGGGAAAAAAATTCAGCTACTGGTCAGGTTACGACAAGCACAACTTATCAAGTTTTTGTGGATGAATATGTTGTTGTGGATAGAAAATGGTGGTTTTAAGTTATATGGAAATGGAAGATGCCACTTAAAAAAAATGTTTTCTGTGGTTAATTTTCAAAAATAAAATCTTAACTTGGGATAATTTGATGCGAAGGGGTAAACATGGTCCCAATATGTGTTATCTCTACAAAACTGATTTAGAATCAAGCAATCACATGTTCTTCCAGTGTGATTTTTGTATGGAGGCCTTCAAACAGATTTGTATGAAGCTGAATATAGCGTATGTTTGGCATGGAGGTAATTTTGATGAAGATTATTGGGTTTGGGTTCATAATCATAAATATTTTTCCAATATTACAAGTATCTTGGCTTGGTCCATTTGGAAAGTTCGGAATTTGGCCATTTTTCAAGATATTAATCCTACTATCAAACATATTTTATTTCCCTTCTTGCAGATGTATTTCCTATATGCAAAGACTGATTTTCATAAACAGAAAGCTAGCAGGAAATGCTTACACTCTCAAACAAATTTTGACATGGCTATAGGCTATTTTGATGAAGTTGCAGTAGATTACAAGTGTGGTGCAGGTTTTTTTATAAATTGTGGACAATCCATCACCCTGAAATTCAGATTGATGGGAAGTTGGGGAACAAACACCAAAGCTGAACTAATTGGTCTTTGGGGTCTTTTAAAGGTGGCACATATTTGTGCTTTGAATGCAATTATAATTTTTGGTGACTCTCAAGTAGTCATTAAATGGGTAAATAAAAAAGAAAATTTGAAGAATGTTGCCCTTCAACACTAGTGTATCTAGATTTCAGCTCTTTTGGATGGTTTCCAAAATCTTTCTATTGCTCATACCTACATAGTAAACAATGTTGTAGCTAACGCACTTTCCAAGTTAGTCATTGAAGGAGATCCAGGCACACTAATTTGGGAAGAATGGGAGGAGGAGATGCTTGTCAACATCGGTCAATATACTTCTTTCTTTTCTTAGCGCATTTAATTTCTACTTTGCATGAGAAGTGGAAGCTATTTTTTTGTCAAGTTTTGAGGTTTTGAACATTTGTGAGTCATTTTGTATTGGTAGATACACTCTGTATGTTACGTCGGAAGTGTTTGTAGTGACATGGTGGTTTTAGTCCATGCATGATTGTACCTTTTGATTTCAACTGAAATAACAAAGGTATTTTTTTTTCTTTGAAAAAAAAAGTTTGATAATTATTTTAGTATTTAAAAGGATTGTAAAAAATTATTTGATTTCTTTTTAGAATTTAGTGATGAATTTAAAAGTAAAAAAGGTCAATATTGTTGTAAATATTTTGAAATTTCTATTTAATGTGAGTGTATGTCCTATTTCATTATGGAGAGTGACAGTTTGTTCTTATTTTAATAATTGTCGATTTTTTTTTTCTTTAGGTTAATTGAAACAAAGAGATACTTTTAATCTTCTAAATCAGAGTAAATTAATAGTATCTTAATTTTCTCTTATCCTCTAATTCTTTATGCTGCCACAATTTCTCAAATTTATATTTAATTATATTTTTAATATTATTCATATTCTCGAGACTGAACTCTTACTCTAATCCTAAATATTCTAACCAAAACTTGGCATATTTATGTCATTATTATGTCCTAGCAGGGATATATACTTTTCAATTGGAAGTCAAAATACATTGACTTATCCCTGGATGCAGGTGTCAACCATGCACAAACCATAGGTGGTAGCCGGGATTGCCCACCCAGTGGTTGCATGCAGGACCCACCACCTCCTCGGCAAGCTATCACCCACTCCCCTGGTGTAGTTAATATGGAAGGTGAAGGGAATGTCATGGGAGGTGTTGGGAATGTTGAGAATGTTGTTGCAGTTAATACGCAGGAGCTGGTGCATGGTGTTTACGTCCCTTCTCATTAACTCAAGCTGCCTGCTAATGTATCTACCACGTGCATATCCCCTTTGATCCTTCTCCAAGTCCAGAAATATGGAGGTCGGGCTCTGTACCACCCTCATTTGCAATTTCAGGCTGGTATCCGCTACTGACCGCTCTACTTGGATTTTCTTAGCCTGGGAGTTTTTATTCTTCACTATGCCTAGACCGCAAGGAACCTCTAGGAGAGGTGTAGGTCATGGCGTTGGTCCTGATGCTGCCAATCCGGACACGAACAGGGCTTTCATTAGTGGGTACGCTAGCAATGTCTCGGCTCATGTTCGTCAATTAATAGTTGATTGTGAATCTAGCAGGGTGGCGGAATTTCTCGCCTCTGGAAGCCACGGGAACCAGATTAATTAATACTGGTTAGTAAAAAATATGATGGGGATGTTGGTTGAGGAGATGATGGGTAATTGGAACATAGCCAAGACCTCCATTTTTGATATCAGGCCCAGTCTGGTTCACCTAGACGAAAATCTTGTGATTTTTGACTCCAGCTTAGCTGGAGCCAAATACTCCTTGGAAAGCTGCTCAATATTTCACGGGGGATCTGGTCAAGCCGAGCCTATAAAAAACAACGAAGGTTCAGTTGTGATAGAAGGTACACATTCTGGCATGGTCTCCTCGGCTTCAGGAGCCACATCGGCATCCAAGGGTTTGGAGGCTGCCGCTGCAAAGTTTGTCATTGCTGAGGTTGCTACTGACATTGTTGTTGCTGCCAAGGGCACTCTTCCTCGGCTGGTCTCTCCCGCTACTGGAGCCCACTCCGAGGAACCCCCCATTGTTGTCGCCTTTCCGATTCCAATAACCATCAACTCTCTGCACTATAAGCATGTTCGAAAAACTGAAGGGGAGGATTCTTCTCTGCGCAATCTGAAACTGTTGACGTCCAAGCTCCATCCGCAGAGGTGGAACGATGATTTCTCTGGTAGTTGTCTGATTATTGAAGATAAACCAAGCCCTCAGCATGACGAAGCAAGTACTTAGGTTGGAAATGGCAGTCCCATGCTCTCACTGTGACTTTCAACGTTTCTGTTTATTTTGGTTATATAGTCTGTTTTTTTGTGTTGTATTGTTCTTTGGACCGTTATGTAAAGACTTATATCGATCTTGGTCCCTCATACATGATTTTTTTGTATAGATATGAATCTTCCTAGACTGTATTCAATACTTTTTAAAATACAGTTATTTAAATTTTTATTGATTAAAGATACTTTCGATGGAACATAAAATCTTACACAAATTTATTTAATTACCACAATTTAAAAATAAATAAAATAATTTATAATGGTAACCACATGCTACCTGCTACATGTGACATTAAATATATTTTTGTACATGTTGTTATGGGTAGTATGGACATCCATCATACAATGGCATCGTGTTACGAACCGAAGGATTCATAAGCGAGCTTGTTAAAGGGCCAACAGCTTGTCTCTTTTAGGACTACACTACCTCCTCTTATTCCATCCGTCCATCTTCTGGTGGCCTCCCTCAACCAAATGTCGTTAATGCATGCCTCCATTAATTGTCCCCCTTCCAAGTTCTAATGTATGCATTGTAGACTAGTTATTCCTGATGTGGATATCTAAATTTAATGAAAGTTGTTGTTTTAAATTTGAAGGATTGCATACCCACACCCATTCAAAACGCTACACTCCTGCATAGGTATTTAAGGAAGAGGAAATTACCAAACAAAAGTAGGGGTTTATTTGTGCAACTTGTTGGATATGAGAAAGTTGTTGTATGGTTAAAAATATCTTGCTCCATTTCCTCTTGTTCTTACATTTTGTGTTTTAATAATTAGATAAATGAAATTGATGTTATTATTTTTGTCTGTAGAATTTGTCTTTGTTCATCACCATTGATCTTGAATAAATTGTCTTTTGAGTGGTGTATAGAAAAACGTGATATATTCAGAGAAAACAAACATACCGATTCCCTTGCATGACATCTCAATCAATTTATCAAGTAGATTTTAAGCATAGCAGCCCGTAGATGTAATTGAATTGAAGATGAGAGGCATTGTGCAAGGACATGTTGTTTTTATGCAATGCATTATATTTTTATCCCCATTTCTAACTCTCCCTTTATGCATCATGGAGCATTGATTTGTGGTTTTATGAATACCAATCTTATGTGACAATTATTTTTTATTTTTGTTGATAATGATTTTGTATAGTGATGAGGTCAACCAAAGTAAAAGCATTCCAGTGCTATGTCCAAGTTTACTGCATTCATTCATTTTTTTTGTTGCTAATTGATAATGATTTTGCATAGTCCTACCTCCAAGGAAATGAGGTCAACCAAAGTAAAACCATTCCAGTGCCATGTCCAATTTTACTGCAAGGTAAAAATGAATGCATACAACCATCTAACTAGATATGAGTGCCCGTCTTTGGATTGGTGGAAATTCATGGTAGACATGGTCGTCAAATTGTGACAACTAATTTCTCACATGGTAGAAAACTACCTTTTTTTTTTTTTTTAACAGTAACAGAGAAAGGATTCTATTTATAAAGCTGTGCACAGCTATTCATTACAGACTCTCAAACAGATTTTTTAACAGTGCTGAGATGTCTGGACCAACTAACACTACCATAACTATCTGCATTACATTATAATCTCTGAGTTTGGTCTTCCTGAAATTGTCCAGCATAGAGCTGGCATAAACTTTTACAAACTGACTACAGAGGAGTTTACAAAAATACATTAACCAAAAACAAAAATTTTTAAACCTGGGCTGGGCTAGCCTTTCTTCCTAAGCTTGACGGACGAAGCGTCCACCATCACCATGTTTATTTCCTGATTCACCGTTTGATTTTCGTGAACCCAGCTTCCCTGCGTCGCTCTGAAGAAATCGGCCATATCTTCCTGCATTCTGTCAATTTTTCCCATTAATTCTAGAATATTTCGTTCCAGATCATCAATTCTGGAATCCTGGCAGGATAACTGAGTGCAAACGTGCGTTATGACTGACGCCATTTCAGCATTCTGGTTCACGCTGGAACAGACCGCTTCATAAGTTCTCCGGGCTGCAAACTTAATATCAATCAAGGTTCTGCTTAAGGCAGCGATGGCTGCCCTGATGGACGGCATGGTTTCCCAATTATCCACCTGCGAGAGACGAGGAGCAGAAGTAACAAGCTCCCCGAGGGATAAACGGTTCAGAGTTTCGGGGAGATGGGAAGGGAGAGCCATCACGAAGGGAGGAATAAGGGGGGCGGATGGGGGAGTTAAGGAGGCCCCGTGGGAGCTGACACCAGGGGAGGGAGCGAGGAGACAGGTGGTGGGTCGGACGGGGAGGCAGATGGAGGAGCGTGTGGGAGGGTACGCGGAGGGAGATTTCGTGCATGAGAATAAAAAGAGGGGGAGGCCTAAGTTTAGAAGGGGTGGATGGTCCCTTAAGGCCAAGACCCTAACCAACATCCACGTTAAAAATTCAAAGGGCCAAGACATTGTTAAATTAAGGGATAAATTGAAATCCCAAGACTCCTTTGTGGTCCTTAGTTTGCCCGACTGCGAGCTTAATTCCTTGATTTTCCGCTTGATCCGCCACCCTGTTGTTCTCTCGGAGGATATGAAAGAAGGAGGCCTTTGTAAATAAAGTATTGGTTTTAATTCTTTGCATGTATCTATCTGCTTTTGAGCCTGGCGAGGCATATCCTCTTCGCATGATTTGGATGACGTGCCTGGAGTCTCCATAAATTTTGAGATTGGCAATGCTGTAGTTGGTGGCCATTTCTAATGAGAGGATGAGAGCTAACCATTCTGCCTCATTATTAGTTTTCCTGCCTAATCCCCAAGCAAAATCTGCGATTTTTTTTCCGCCGGGATCGAAAAGAATCCCACCCGCACCTGCCACCCCGTAGAAAACTACCTTCACTAAGACAAGGGGTTTCATTTCTTAGGCTTCAATGGGGCATACTGCAAAGAGGACCCAACACTAATTTGCTTAGGAGGAAGACCCTATGCGGCTACCTTAGTCAGCTTGTAAATCTCTACCATGGTTTCACTTTCTTGGAAGTGGTTACTCTTTTCTGAATATCAACTGTGGTTTCGCTTTTTCCTTATCTCTAACTTTTGCCTTCTCCCTTACACCTTTTATTCGAAATAATTCATCAGTTATGGAAGTAACTGGAGAAATTTCTTGTCTTCATGGAATCCATCGTAGAAATCATTCAAGAATATAATTAAATCGAATCCAAGGTCATACAGAAGCCGGTCTCATCACACTAGTCCTGACAGTTCTGTCTATTTGAAGAGCTATCTTAGTAGTGGCTGGTGTAATGAAAAATATCTCGGGATATTTAAATGGCATAAGATCCCCCTTGAACATAATTGAAGGGAAAAGGGCACGCACAGTCAATTAAAAAATTTACTACGCAATACATGAATATTTCTTTTCTTTTGCTAAGGACATGCGCTAGACCTAACAAATACTTTGCTTTAATTTTTCTTCCACTTTATTTCACAAATTAATTGCGCGGAGATTAATTGCACAATTCACCTTCACCTATTTAGCGTGCGCAGATTAACTGCACAGAAATTAACTTTCCACTGCGCAGAGATTAACTGCGCAATTCACCTTTCTACTGCGCAGTTGAATTTTGCACAAATGCACAAATCTTAACTTCATGCAATACTTTACTTTGTATGAACTATGCACTTTATACAAACTACTTTTCCACACTCTTTTAACTTTTACAAAGATTAACTACGCGGTTAACTTTGTATACCTATCTAACTGTGCACAACTCAAACTTAAACAAACTTTGAGTTAAGATATTTTATGCTAAAACATAAGAATCGAAATATATGTAGAAGTTACTGCGCGTTAAACTAGGGCATTCACTGTTGATGTATATGTAACTTCGGAATGTATTTCACATATATGTATATTGTATTCCTATAGAGATGTTATTATTCCTCTATACGGAAGTGTCGTCATTTATATTGTAAGTGTCGTAACTTAAACTTGATGGGTTATTAGACCACCATGTTGGGGTCGGCCCTGTATAAGTCATGTGAGTCGAAGGGTTATTAGATCACCCTAGTGGGGGTCGGCCATGTGGGTCAAAGGGTTATTAGACCACCCTATTGGGTGTCGGCTTAGTCAGCATTGTGTTATGTGGTTAAGTTAAGGCCGACCTAGTAAAGGTTACGAGGTAAGTCAAGTCTAGTATAAATAGAGATCAGGAGATCTCTATTTCATCATTCTATTCTCTCACTCACACTTGGGAGAGTGGCGCACTTGTGGAGGAGGAGGATCTGCTGCTAGGAGAAGACTATCTCTTGTATTCTGGTTGTATCATTGCTCTATCTATCTCTGAGAAATTTATTGGGGTTTTTCACCTTTATGGTTTTCCCCAAGTAAACTCTGTGTCTCTCGTGTGCTTGCATTATTGTGTCCATGATTGATATGCTATAGATTTGATGTACATGTTGTTCTCTCAGTTAAGATCCTAGATCAGATTGAAGTAAATTCTGAAAATTTAACATGTTATCAGAGCTAGCCTGAAAGAAGGCATGATATGGCATGTATGACACTTGTTGCACTTACGATGCTAGGGCTTGATATAGCAAAAACCAGTCATTGTAGCACTTTCACTATAAATCCATTTTGGCAAATTTTTTGGATCTAAAAATTTTACAGGTTGAAGATCAGATCCCCATGTACCTTGTGTCAAAAGGAAAACCTCTAATTCGTTGTACTTTGTGATTTATGATCTGTACAATATAGGGTTTCTGCCTCTTCCAGATCTTAGTCAAAATCAGGTGACCTTGGGAAAAAGATCATAACTTGGGCTAGGAAGCTCCAAATGAAATTTTGTAAAATGTGACAGGTAGTAGACAGACTGTACTATCTCAGGAAAATGTTTCAGAGGTTGAAGTTGAACCAGTGACACGTGGAACGCTATACAAGTTCGCTCTCCTGTATTATCCCATAAACAGGTCATGTTGCGACACTTGGCATAACTCTCTCTCAGAGAATCCAATTGAGGTCAGACCTATTGGGATGGAAAGATAACAAGTCAGGCTATCGCAAAAAAATTTTCAGAGGCAGAAGTTGAACCAGTGACATGTGGCACGTCGTACAAGTTCACTCTCCTGTATTATCCCATAAACAGGTCATGTTGTGACACTTGGCATAACTCTCTCTCAGAGAATCCAATTGAGGTCAGACCTATCGGGATGGAAAGATAACAGGTCAGGCTATCTCAAGAAAAGGTTTCAGACCTTGTGGATCGAAAAGTTCAGAGTTACACCAGAAACAATCAGGTACATATTTCTGTCAAAACAGAATTATTTTTTAGCACCTTCATTCATGGCTTCTAGAACTTAGGGTTTCGGATAAAGTTTGAATTTTTGTAATCGGAGACCACGAATGAATGCTACTCATCAAAATCAAAATTTAGAGACCAAGATCAGAATTTTTGGTTGGGCAGAAGGTCGGGCTTGATCAGACCCTAGTTTGGGACTATGATCAGAAAAGTGGAAAATTTGGGCTTTTGCAAAAATGGGAATTTTTGAAATCTGTGACCACGACTGGAAGCTCCTCATAAAAATAGAAGCTTAGAGCTTTGGATCAAACCTTTTTATTGGGCAGAAGAGTGGGCCTCATCAAACTCCATTTCGGGGTCACATCTAGTGAATCCAGAAGTTTCAAAGGCAAAATTGAGGAGTGAAACTTTGCAGTTTTCAAATTATGAATATACCAGCTTGATTAGCTCATCAAGGCGCATATTTCTATCCTTTCGGAAGTTTGAAATTCAAATTTTCAATTTTGGGGGTTTCTTTGACAAACCCTATTACAGCTCCAGATCCAGTTCCTGCAAATCAAGTGGATTGGGTTAATCCTAGAAGAGGATGGATTGTTCACCTGCATAAGTGAAGAAGTTCCTGTTTCAGAGAGAGATGAGGCTAAGGCCTTCCATAAGAAGATTACAAGCAATCTTGACAGGTATGGCTTACAGGTATGTTTCGAATTTTGTTCATAGTTAAGTTTATGATATGTTTGTCTTCATATCATTACAGTACAATCTTGATTAATTACTAGACTTGTCGTATTACTTTAATAGAAGATATTCATTGATTAAGGTTTTGACACTTATGATTGTACTAATGCATTGTGATGTTGTATGAAGTTTATGTTGTTCGCTAACATGAAAGGTACACCAAGAAAGACAAATCATGTTCTAGTTCAAGAACATATGATCATGATGACATGAAGACAAAGATTCATCCATTGTCATGGATCACTTATAAAATCTACTTACGAGGTATGTATAACTTGGTTCTACAATGGATAACTTATGAGACATGCAGGTTACTAGCACAAGTCATTGAAGAGAACCAGAAGACATTATGCGGGTATGTTAGACATAACTAGCTAGCATGCTAATCCAGGTATGTTTTCCCTATATCAAGCTAGAATCCTACTTTGTGTTAGGATCTTATACTGTTGTGTTATTGATAGTGATTATTCATGAAGTCATAGGTTTGAATAGTCATGGTTGTATGCATATTATGTTTCTTACCATAATTGATGATATGACTAACCAGAAGAATCATGAAGGTATAGGTTTGAGTAATCACAGGTTTTATGCATATTATATCTCGTATATTGATTAATGATTTAACTAAACAGAAGAGTCCTATGATCAAATAAGAATATGCATGAGTAAAAGAAGACTTCCCTGAAACCTTGAAAAATAATGTTTATTATCTGTGTTTGAAATGATCCTGACTATACATGCTTTAGATTATTGTGTTTTGATAGTATTAAGATTATACTAATAAATGTGTGATTATGTATGAGACCTCAAGGATAACACAATGATGATACTAATAAGCATGCATAGTGATTAAGGATGGATGTAAGTTCAAGGATAGGTAATCCAGGAAGCAAAGATCAAAAGGGAGCACACTCCAGTTGTTCCTGCAAGAAAGCAAAGGAGCACACTTCAGTAGTTTCTGCAAGGATGCAGATATTTAGAGGGAGTTGACCATCTGTCTACATTCCACAATAGAAAGGTGTAGAAGAAGATACTTCAGCAGCTCCTGCAATGAAGCAAAGACTCAGAGGGAGTCCACCCAGCAACCAAACAAAGATAAGTATTTTTAATTATCATTTCTTGCATATTTGTTTGTTTAAATAAAATTGTTCAATGATGTATATGCTCATGTTCCTAGACTTAGGATATGTATTGTGCATATTAGAATGATTGCATTAATGAACAGTATACTACTAAAATGCATGTGATGGGTAAGTGGCCTATGACACTGTACAACATTCCAGTGCTACTTATCTAGAATGAAACCTCTTTGCTGACATGTTGGGAGTAGTGCAAACTCTTAACAATGTTCTGGTAGAGACTGGAAGGCATCTAGAAAGTTGTGGAACATGGATAAATGTTGTATTCAAGCATTGGCTAAGATAATTGCATGATTGTATGACATATTTCTTTATGTGTAAGAATTTGTCTGAAAAATTATGAGATGTTTCTAATCATGCAATTTAACTTGTTTTGTAGAAAAGGCCGTATACCTTCACCTACAAAAGAAGGACTACAACATTTGTTCAAGCAACAAAATTATCTATTGAAGATATTGAAGTTCCCAGGATACGGGAAGAATGCCATGATCCATCGATCATGAAGAACGATGTTTGGGATGCGGTCCCAAGAGCTGAAGGGAAGTCTGCTGTGACTTCCAAATGGAACTATCAGATCAAGCATACTGCAGATGGCAGTATAGAGAAATATAAAAGTGATGAAATAGAAGATACACCAAATGGATTTCAAGACAGCCTTTTTGAATGGTGTAGTCATATATGTGTGCAGAACTTGGTAGGATAGACAGCTTTCTATCCAGTTTGGGCTTTACCAAGAGTAAAGCCAATTCCAACCTTTACTACAATGTTGAGGAAGGCAATTCAGTGATACTACTTTTGTATGCGGATAACCTGTTTGGAACAGGTGAGGATAGATTGATTGCCGACATGCAGCGGAAGCTTGCTGCCGAGTTTGAGTTGAAGAACTTGGGGATGATGCACTATTTGTTTTTGGCATGGAGGTGTGGTAGAGTGTAGATGGAATCTTCCTTGGACAAGGGAAGTATGTAGTAGAGATCCTGAAGAGGTTCGGGATGATGGACTGCAAGGCTATGGCCACACCTATGGCATTGAATCTGAAGCTTCTTTGTGATGCTTCATCTAAGCCGGTTGATGTCTCTATGTATTGTTAGATGATTGGGTCCTTGATGTACCTGACGAACACGAGACCAGATATTTGCTTTGCGGTGAACAAATTGAGCCAGTTCCGGATGGATCCGAGGAGTGTTCACCTGGTTGTTGTAAAGCATATTCTGAGGTACCTAAAGGGTACAGTTGATTATGGGCTCAAGTATGATGTGAATCAAAAGTTTAACTTGCAGGGTTATGTTGATTCAGATTGGGCTGGAAGTGCTGCAGATAGGAAGAGCACATCTGGGTGCTGCTTCAGTATGGGATCAGGTGTGATCTCTTGGTTCAGCAAGAAGTAGTCCTGTGTAGCACTGAGTACAGCTGAGGCAGAGTATGTTGCAGCCTGTTCAACTAGTTGTGAGGTAGTATAGCTACGAAAGCTATTGTCTGAGTTATTTGATCTCCCATTGGATGCTACTGGTATCTTTTGTGATAACCAGAGTTGTGTGAAGCTGTCCGAGAACCCAGTGTTTCATGACAGGTTGAAACACATAGAGATCAAATATCACTATATCAGGGATATGGTGCAGAGAGGAGCTGTGAAGATCCTGTACATTGCGACGGACGAGCAGATTGCAGATGTGCTGACGAAACCACTAGCCAGAGTGAAGTTCGAGTACTTCAGAGAGAGGCTTGGTGTTCTGCGGATTGATGACACTTCAAGGAAGAAGTGATGGACACATTTGCAGAGGCCATTCCAAGCATGTTGGAAAGAGGATCCTTCACATGGTTGTGGATGTAGGCGCTGGATGATGAGCATCAGGATGATGCTCCAGTTACTACTCTGTATATGCATCAGGATGATGCTGGATATGATCAATTGGATCATTTATATGTATATGTATGTATACATAATGTTGGATGTTGGATATGATCAGTTGGATCATTTATGTATGTATGCATCATGTTGGATGCTGGATATGATCGGTTGGATCATTTGTATGTATTTTCTATATGCATCATGTTGGATGCTTGGACCATGTATCTGTATATGTATCAGGTGGATACATTGTATGATCAGGTAGATCATGTATGTTGATATGTATCATGTATGATCAGGTGGATCATGCATTTGTATTTGTATCAGGTGGATACATTGTATGATCAGGTGGATCATGTATGATGATATGTATTAGGTAGATACTTGGTATGCATCAGGTAGATGCATGATATGATTAGGATGATCATGGATGATGAGCTTTAGGATGTTGCTCCAGATGACTTGCAGCAGGATGTTGCAGTGATGATGATCAGGATGATCATGTATACATCAGGATGATGTATGATGAGTATCAGGTTGATACTCTATGGTCGTGGATCAGGTTGTGCAGATGAGCATGTAATTTGGCCTTGGGAGATTTGCAAAAAGTCTTTCGAGGTTTTGCCTATGGCATATAATTTGGCCCTGGGATATCTGGCAAATGCTCTTTCAAGGTTTTGCTCTGGGAGGACATATAATTTGGCCCTGGGAGATCTACAGATAGTCTTTTGAGGTTTTGCCTATGGCATATAATCTGGCCCTGGGATATCTGGCAGATGCTCTTTCGAGGTTTTGTCCTATGGCATATAATCTGTCCCTGGGAGATCCTATAGGTAGAGCTGTGTGCTCGTAACATCCTGGGATGCTCTTGCGAGGTTTTACCATGACCACATATAAAATGTCCCTGGGAGATCCTATAGGTAGAGCTGTGTGCTCGTAACAGCCTGGGATGCTCTTGTGAGGCTTTGTGGTGACCACATATAATCTGTCCCTGGGAGATCCTATAGGTAGAGCTGTGTGCTTGTAATAGCCTGGGATGCTCTTGTGAGGTTTTGTGGTGAGGTCACATATAATATGGCCCTGGTGTTAGGAACCTATGTAAACCCTTCTCTTTACTATGTTAGTATATTGTTGTTGGACGCATATGCTTTGTAAGTCGTCCCGTAATATTTGTTGATCCGTAGTTTATATTAGCCCATAGTATTGACCCATGGTATTGGACGCATATGCTTTGTAAGTCGTCCCGTAGTATTATATGTCCCATGGTTTTGACTCATGGTATTGGGCATAGACTTAGTATATAAGTGTGTGTTGAGGTCATTGAAGGCACCGTGAAGTTAATTGTATTGAGCTTGCTCAAAGGAGGTTGCCCCCTCGAAGTGGCCCGTGATCAATATAAAAGCGATTCTGTTCTATTATTTCTGATATCTCGTGTATTTGCATTAATTAATTATTGCAGGTACATCACATCTGGTATCAGAGCACTTTCTTTGGCACAAGTGGGAAATTTTTTTTCTTTTTTTGGGCGGTGACTTTCAGATCAATTTCTGAAACTTTATGCACAAAATCAGAAGAAACCGATTGCATAGCTGAATTCCTCTTTCAAAAATACGCAGTTTCAAAAAAAAAATCATCTCATTTGGTGTTCTAAAAGTGGAGATATCGCGGATTTAAAATCAGCAATTTTTCAGAATTTCGGTGACGGCCGCGGAAATTGCGGCGAGAAAATCTTTTGACCGAGTGCCCAGATTTCTATTCTGCTTTAAAGGGTAGAAGCAGAGTGGTTGTTCCAGTTCCGGAAACATGCTATAATAGCGATTCTGAGCAATATAGATCCGGTTTTTGAACATTGGGTGGAATTTCTGCCCAAATTTTTTTCTGTTGCAGGTTCAGATATGGGAATAATCCCTATCCACTTAACTGTGGGAAGTACTTGGGCATAAGCCCTAAAACTCATTGTGAGGAGTACCACAGGAACCCCGAAGTAGCTGGCCATTGAGAGGACCTGCCAAACGAAAAGGGCAACGACCCCTACTTGATTGACTAGTTCCCACCCGTGAGGTAAACCAAGAGTTGTCGTTTGTGGCAAAGCGGTTATCAGTTTTACCTGAGTCGTGGAGTGAGGGGTACAGCCCCAATACGCAAGCCGTCAGACAGCATTGGTGGCCGAGTGAAAACCCTGAACTGTTAGGAAGCCGCACATACTTGGGGTCCATATCTACTTTCAGTTGAATTATTGTCGATCACTGCTGCGCCGTTTTAGATCCATTTTGCCAGCCGTTCCAGATCCAGCCGTTTGGTGTTGTTCTAGATTCCTTCCGAGCCGTAGCCGCTCCAGTCAGTCAAATAAATAATAATAAAAAAATCTGAGCCGTAGCCGCTCCAGTCTGATAAAAAAAAACAAACAAAAAAACACCTGGTTATGATTGTCACCCGTGCAGGAGCAAACACCATGGAGGAAGCACTTGCAGCCATCCAAACCAAACTCCAAGATCTGGATGAAAAATTTCTCAGCCTCCATCTTCAACATTCAGCCATGAACAATAACCGACAGCCAGAATCTTTTGCAGCCACTGGGTTCTCTTCTTCCAACAATTTTCGTGGGCCGAAGCTTGATTTTCCTCGCTTTAATGGTACTAATCCGACTGGATGGATATACCGAGCGAACAATATTTCAGTCTGCATAATACTTTCGATGTCCAGAAAGTTCCACTTGCATCCTTTCATTTGGAACAGGAAGCCCTTCAATGGTACCGTTGGTACATCAAAGCTCATCCCGAGCCAAACTGGACAGATTTTTGCCAACTCATTTTGCCACGATTTGGCCCTAGTGCTTTTGATGATTTCACAGGAGCACTCACTAAACTTCACCAAATTGGCACAGTGAGAGAGTATCAGACAAAATTTGAGAAATTAGCCAATCACACAGAAGGATTGTCTGATGAATTCTACAGGAGTTGTTTTATAAGTGGTCTCAAGGATGAAATTCGCTCAGAGGTCAAAATGTTTTGTCCCAACACAATGATGGAAGTCCTAGGGTTGGCTAAGCTGGCTGAGGAAAAGATTGCAGCTCAACAACGCTCCAAACCCACCCTTGTTCCCTTCAGAAATATGGGTTCCCAACGACCTCCCATCACGCCTTCTCCTCAACCAACTCCTATCAAGCATTTATCTGAAATAGAAATGCAGGCACGCCGAGAAAAAGGGCTTTGCTATAATTGTGATGAGAAATTCACTCGGGGACATAGATGTGTTCAACAAAAGCTCTATCTCTTGGATGTGGATTCTCCGCCTGCCTTAGAACTTGGTGAAGAAGCTACAGAGACAGTGGATGATCAGATCGACATTCAACACCCGCATGTGGACACCCCATTTTAGGACGACCCACCTGAGATCTCTCTCCATGCTGTAACCGGCGTCACCACCCCACAAACAATGCGGGTCAGGGGATACTTCAAGAAGCTCCCTCTTACAATACTCATTGATTCTGGTAGCACTCATAACTTCATTGACCCTCGGATTGCCAAACAAGCTGATTGTTTTGTCCATCCTTGCTCCAACTTTGAAGTCATGGTTGCCAATGGGGGCACCTTACCTTGCAAGGGGAAGTGTCACAATGTGCGTATCTCTATGGAAGATTATACCCTACGCTCTGACATGTTTTCCTTTCCCTTAGGCAGATGTGATGTGGTTTTGGGCGTTCAATGGTTACGCACACTTGGCCCCATCTTATGGGATTTTGCTGAACTTTGGATGCAGTTTAAAGTCAATGGGACACAACACAAATTTATGGGCTTACAACCAGGGTCTCTCTGCATCATCAGTTCACATCGCCTGGAAAAAATCCTTAAGAAGAATTCACATGGTGTCATCGCTCAGCTCAATTCCATTCAGATGCACCCATCAATAGTCTCCACTACTTCCTTGGATAGATATGCAGGTATCTTTGCTGAACCAATGCGCTTGCTACCTTCACGAGACCTTTCCGGTAAGAATTTAGCCACATCTACCTCTCAACAGGAAATGATGGCTATTTTGCATGCAGTATAGAAGTGGCAGCCATACCTATTAGGGAATTATTTCTGCATCAAGACTGATCTTCCGAGTCTCGAAAATTCTCTGGAACAATGGGTCTCCTCCCCAACACACCTGAAATGGGTTATCCAACTCATGGGTTATCCCTATGTGATCACTTACAAGAAGGGTAAGGACAATATGGTGGAAGATGCCCCTTCTTGCACAATTGATGACCCAGTTTCGCTTACAACTCTTTCTCTGCTTTTTCCAAATTGGGTGCAATATGTTCAACAGGGCTCTCTCTTCTATGAAATCCATGCTTCTTCATCAACAGGGCACTCTGGGTTCTACAACATGTATGACTAAGAACAATGTAACTTCTTTTGGCAAGGACTAAAAATGCCAATTCAACAGATGGTGGCTGACGATGATACTTTCCAAGTCAACAAGGGTGAAACGACACTCCTTTCGGGATTGCTCAAACCCTTGCCCATCCCTAAATAGCTTTGGTCAACTATTTCTATGGATTTCCTAGCAGCGCTCTGGTGGTACAATACCACATCTCACAGGACACCATATGAAGCGGTCTATGGAAAAGCACTGCCATTTCTTCTTCCATACACCCTTAGCAGCTCCCCAGTTCAGGCAATTGACTCGATTCTTCAAAACCGCGATCAGATTCTTCTCATTCTGCAGGACAATCTTGACATGGCCAGAATTCGCCTAAATCAACAAGCCGATCAGCACTGTTCTGAGCGCATTTTCCATGCAACTGACAGGGTTCTTCTTCATCTACAACCTTCCAAGCAATCCTCCTTGACACTCCAAAGGCGTCAGTGGCCTGAAATGCAACCCGAGGATGCTACCGGGGAACCACTCCTTCAGCTTCTGCAGCAATTTCTCCACCCAAAGCTTTGAGGACAAAGCTTTTTCTAAGGGAGAGGGGATGTTAGGAACCTATGTAAACCCTTCTCTTTACTATGTTAGTATATTGTTGTTGGACACATATGCTTTGTAAGTCGTCCCGTAGTATTTGTTGATCTATAGTTTATATTAGCCCATAGTATTGACCCATAGTATTGGACGCATATGCTTTGTAAGTCGTCCCGTAGTATTATATGTCCCATGGTTTTGACTCATGGAATTGGGCATAGACTTAGTATATAAGTGTGTGTTGAGGTCATTGAAGGCACCGTGAAGTTAATTGTATTGAGCTTGCTCAAAGGAGGTTTCCCCCTCGAAGTGGCCCGTGATCAATATAAAAGCGATTCTGTTCTATTATTTCTGATATCTCGTGTATTTGCATTAATTAATTATTGCAGGTACATCACACTTGGGAGATCCTATAGGTAGAGTCGTGTGCTCGTAATAGCCTGGGATGCTCTTTCGAGGTTTTGTGACGCATGTAATAAGTTCTGAGGATTCCACAGTATGGCCAGTGATGACGAAGACTTGTAAGTGGTGGGCCTACATCTAGTATGAAAAAGGACTGGCTCTGTAGAACTTCCTATGACAAGTAGATTCAGAGATTGATTGAGATAGCAGCAGCAGTGACAATGATGATGACTCGATGACGATTATCCAGTAACGATGATCCAGAGAAGATGACTTGTGCTAGAAGACCTGTGTCGAGAAATACCTTCCTAGTTAAGAGGGAGTGTTGATGTATATGTAACTTCAGAATGTATTTCACATATATGTATATTGTATTCCTATAGAGATGTTATTATTCTTCTATACGAAAGTGTCGTCATTTATATTGTAAGTGTTGTAACTTATACTTGATGGGTTATTAGACCACCTTGTTGGGGTCGGCCCTGTATAAGTCATGTGGGTCGAAGGGTTATTAGACCACCCTAGTGGGGGTCGGCCATGTGGGTCAAAGGGTTATTAGACCACCCTATTGGGTGTTGGCCTAGTCAGCAATGTGTTATGTGGTTAAGTTAAGGCCGACCTAGTAAAGGTTACGAGGCAAGTCAAGTCTAGTATAAATAGAGATCATGAGATCTCTATTTCATCATTCTATTCTCTCACTCACACTTGGGAGAGTGGCGCACTTGTGGAGGAGGAGGTTCTGCTACTACGAGAAGACTATCTTTTGTATTCTAGTTGTATCATTGCTCTATCTATCTCTGAGGAAGTTATTTGGGCTTTTCACCTTTATGGTTTTCCTCAAGTAAAATCTGTGTCTCTTATGTGCTTGCATTATTGTGTCCATGATTGATATGTTGTATATTTCTTGTACATGTTGTTCTCTCAATTAAGATCCTAGATCATATTGAAGTAAATTCTGAAAATTTAACATTCACCACCATGAAATACTTGGAAATCTTGATTTGATTTACTGCGCGTAAATGTAAACAACATTTACTTAGATCAATATGAACTAGATGCGCGGCATGCATACACAAACATTCTTGAGAATAAGTTCATGAAACAATAGACTAATATATTTACCACTGTAAAATAGAGTAACTGTGCCGCAATACAGAGAGATGAGATTTCACTTCAATCTTTCACTTCTTACATAGAGCTTGGGCTCTTGAAACACTTCACAGGTTTTTCACTTCTTCTCTTCTTCACTCCTCTCACTCTAGCTAATCCACTATGAGTGATTTACATTTATAGAGCTTCATTTCACCGACTCAAGATCGCTTCACTTGGAAGCTACAGGGTTGCATTAAACACAGAAATTAATTTCTAGCTAAGAAGTTATGATCTTGATGAATACAAGAGCGGCTACTTAAATACTAACTTGTCGTGAGCCGGATTGGCTGCAAACCGACTGACTGTCTGACATTACAGACTGACAGAATGACCAACTAGAATCTGACAGAGCTGGCTCATATTAGATATGCTATCAGCTCATTAATTATGATATTTCCAACACTCCCCCTTAATTATGAGCGGATGGGTATCTTAAAACAAAATTTAAAATATTACAACATATTTCAGAGCTGAAACATGCTCTGTTCATGACAAATTTCACTGTGCAGAACTTGTCACTCCGAAACAAATTTGCAGAAATTGGAATGAGTCCTTTGCCAATGGTTTTGTAAATATGTCTGCAACTTGATCTTCAGACCTGCAAAATTCTAAACAAATTTCCTTATTGTTTATCAATTCTCTGATGAAGTGATACCTTGTGTCAATGTGCTTGGTTCTCTTGTGAAACACATGATTCTTTGACAGTGTGATAGGTGAATTGTTGTCGCAGTAAATGACTATGGGTTCTTGCTGGTTCTGCGATAGATCACTTAACATCTTCCTCATCCAAACTGCTTGACATGTAGTGCTTGTAGCTGCAACATATTCTGCTTCTACTGAAGAAAGAGTTACTATGGGTTGTTTCTTTGAAGCCCATGATACAACACCTGTACCTACATGAAATGTATTCCCAGATGTGCTTTTTATATCATCCATGCTACCTCCATTATCCCTGTCAGTGTATCCAATGAGTTTGAAATTTTCTGAGGTTGAATACAAAATACCAAAGTCTTTTGTTCCACTTACATACCTCAGAATTATTTTACTTTCTTGCCAATGCGATTCTTTTGGTGACGCCATGAATCTTGAGATTAGGATGACTCCATACATGATGTCTGGCCTTGTTGCTGTAAGATACATAAGGCTGCCAACGATCCTTTTAAACGGAGTAGGATCTACATTGGGTCCATCATCATCCTTGCTCAATTTCAAACTTGTTATCACTGGTGTTGGAGCTGCCTTGCAATTTAACATCTTAAATCTGCTCAAGACATCACTTGCATACTTTGACTGTGATATGAAAATACCCTTTTCATTATGTTGGACTTCATTGTCCAGAAAATACTTCATAAGCCCCAAATTAGTCATTTCAAATTCACTTTCCATGACTATTCTGAATTCTTCTATGCCAAAATCACCAGTAAATATTAAATCATCTACATACAGGCAGACAATTATCTTATTACCTTGCTTGTTGATCTTTGTGTACAACATTGGCTCACATTCACTTCTATGAAATCCATTCTGAATGAGGTATGAGTCAATGTGACTATACCAAGCTCTGGGAGCTTACTTCAAACCATAGAGCGCCTTTTTCAGTCTGTATACTCTGTGTCATTGTCCTGAGACTTCATAGCCTTGTGGCTTCTCCACATATACTTCTTCTTCTAAATAACCATTTAGGAACGTGGACGTAACATCCATTTGATAAACAGGCCATTTTTTTGTGTTGCGATGGCCAAAACTATTCTGATAGTGTCCATTCACGCTACAGGTGCAAAAGTTTCATTGAAGTCTATGCCAGGCTGTTGCGTGAATCCTCTTGCTACCAATCTTGCCTTGTGCTTCTACACATTTCCACCAGCATCCTTCTTGGTCTTATAAATCCATTGCACACTTATAACATCCTTGTCCTTAGGAACATCAACTAGTTCCCATGTTTGATTCTTCTCAATGCATTCTATTTCTTCATCCATGGCTTCTGCCCAAACTTTATCTTCAACTGCTTCTTCAAATGTTAGAGGATCATTAACTTGAGAAAATAATGCAAAACATGAAAATGAATTAGGTGTACCAGCATCATATATCTCGGGCAAGCTCCTTGTCTTTGATGGACTTGTTGGTGTTGAACTGCGTGGGCTGCGCAAACTGCTTGATGGAGTTTGCTATGCACTTGGTGTGCTTTGTCGGAGTAGCTTGAGCTGTACCTTGTGTTGGAGTTCCTTGTGCTGGAAGATGCTACGCAATCCTTGGAGTAGATGGAGCTGCGCAGTTTTGATTCACATGCGGTGTCTCAACCACATCTTCTGCATTGTCATCATGTTCAACATGTGACATGATTTTCACATTCTTCTCTACGGTTCCATCCCATGCTTCATTTTCCACAAATTGAACATCGCGACTGATAATGAGTCTTTCCTTATGACAGGTTCATACAACTTGTATGCTTTTTTGTCTTCAGAATATCAATAAAGATGCATTTCTGTCCCTTTTTGTCTAATTTCCTTCTTAGGTCATCTGGAACATGTGCGTATGCTACACAACCAAAAACTTTTAAATGTGAAACACTATGTTTCATACCTATCCATGGTTCCTGTGAAACTTTGTTATTCATGATTTTCATCGGACATCAAATCATGATGCATACAGGAGTTGCCACTACTTCATCCTAGTATTCATTTGACAGATGCGTGACTGCCAACATACTACGCGCCATCTCCATAATGGTTTTGTTCTTCCTCTCTGCGATACCATTCTGCTGCAGTGTATACCGCGCAGTCAATTGTTTCTGTATGCCATGATTTTTACAAAAGTTTAAGAAATCATTTGACACATACTCACCACGTCTGTCTATTCTCAATATCTTGATGTTGTAACCACTCTGCTTCTCCACGAGTGCCTTGAACTACTGAAAATAATCAAATGCATCAGATTTATGTTTTAGAAAATAGAATCATGTTTTTCTTGTGAAATCATCTATGAATGTGAGAAGATAAGTGCATCCTCCCATGGATGGTGTTTCCATTGGTCCACAAATATCGGAGTGCACAATTTCAAGTGGTGCGTGAGCTCTGTATGAATTTCCGACTGGAAAAGTCTCTATGTGTTGTTTGCCAAAAATATAGCCTTCACAAATTCTCTCTGGATTTTCAATCAATGGTAATCCTTTCACCATGTCTTTCATGTGCAATAGCTTCATCCCACTAAAATTCAGATGTCCAAATCTAAAGTGCCATAACCAGGATCCATCCTTCATTTTTGTTTGAAATGCGGCTTGCATTGCGCTGTTCTTTTCTTCCTTTACGCAATGAATTTCTGCTTCTTTGCTTTCTGCTTTGAACGCAGATCCAGAATTTTCATTTTGAATTTCATGAACAACTTGAGTTTTTTTTCCTCTTATGATGGGTCTTATCCTTAAAGGAAACAAGCGGTTGCTTGTCATATGCACTTCAACAATTAACTGATTGCTTGGGTATATGTCTTTGATCACATAGCACTTCCCTACCATGTGAACTCTATAAACTTTTTCCAATAGCTGACCAATGCTCATCAGGTTGTGCTTCAAACCTTGAACATAATAAACATCAGGCATACATTTCTACTTCCCCTGTTTGGTTAGAATATCAACAGTACCCTTACCCAACACAGTAACTTGAATGTTGTTTCCAAGTGTTATATCAGTTTGAACTGATTTATCTAGACTAGAAAATATATTTAAATTACCAGTCATATGATTGCTACAGCTTGAGTCTAAATACCATATGTCATTTGGACTTTCTTGGACAGCATTGCATTCTAGCGGAAATGCGCATGCTAAGAACAGTGTGTTGTTCGAAGTGTTGATGTTGCTTGATTGTGCTTCACCTTGCTTTCCTTGGTCATACTGCTTCTTCCTGCATTCATATGCGAAGTGTCCATACCTCTTACAGTAATGACATTGAATTTTTTATTTGTCATACCTTTGTCCACTTGATTGATTGGGGGTCTGATTCTGGCCTCTACCAGTGACATGCACAGGGCTGTTGTTGCGTCCTCCTCTGAAAGAACTTCATCCTTTGCCTCTAGAGTTTGATCTTCCTCTGCCTCTTCCACGGCTTATGGATGACTGAGCTGCGAATGCACCTTCCAGCGATGTATCTGAACCGCTGATTCTATGTTCATGACTGGGTAATGAGGCTTGCAACTCATCAACAGTAAATGTGGACAAATATTTCTTTTAGTCTAGGGTCACAACCAAAGATTCAAATTTATTTGGAAGAACTCTAAGAACTTTTTCAACTACTTTTTAATCAGTTAGAGTTTCTCCATGAGACTTTATTTGATTAACCAGACCAATAAAATGAGTATAGAATGAGTCTACTGACTCTGTGTTTTTCATAGACAGAGATCCAAAATCTCTTTTCAGAATTTGAAGTTTGGCAGTCTTTATCTTGTTCAAGCCTTGATAGGCAGTTTCCAGTGTGTCCCATGCTTCCTTTGCTGACTGCGCTACTGCTACTCTTGGGAGTATGGATTCATGTGTTACTTGATGTATGTGGAGCAATGTCTTTCCATCTTTCTTCCTCTGTTCCTCCAGAACATCCTTCTCAACTTGTGTGAGATTGTTGTATACTGCCAGATCTATTGGTTCTGCATAACCATGCTGGACTATTTCCCATACATCTTGACCTCTAAACAAAGATTTCATAGTTAGAGACCAATATTCATAGTTTTTACCAGAAAATATTGGGGTTTGCAAATTACCCGAAGTGGAAGCCATTCTTAATCACTTTTCCCTTATGTAAATACAATTCTACTTTCCGTAAACCAAGCTCTAATACCAGATCAAGGGAAAAGGGCACGCGCAGTCAATTAAAAAATTTACTACGCAATACATGAATATTTCTTTTCTTTTGCTAAGGACATGCGCTAGACCTAACAAATACTTTGCTTTAATTTTTCTTCCACTTTACTTCACAAATTAATTGCGCAATTCACCTTCACCTATTTAGTGCACACAGATTAACTACACGATTCAACTTTCTACTGCACAGAAATTAACTTTCTACTGCGTAGAGATTAACTGCGCAATTCACCTTTCTACTACACAGTTGAATTTTGCGCAAATGCACAAATCTTAACTTCACGCAATACTTTACTTTGTATGAACTGCACACTTTATACAAATTACTTTTCCACACTCTTTTAACTTTTACAAAGATTAACTGCGCGGTTAACTTTGTATACCTATCTAAGTGCACACAACTCAAACTTAAACAAACTTTGAGTTAAGATATTTTATGCTAAAACATAAGAATCAAAATATATGTAGAAGTTACTACAGGGAAATCTTGATTTGATTTACTGTGCGTAAATGTAAACAGCATTTACTTAGATCAATATGAACTAGATGCATGGCATGCATACACACGCATTCTTGAGAATAAGTTCATGAAATAATAGACTAATATATTTACCACTGTACAGAGAGATGAGATTTCACTTCAATCTTTCACTTCTTACACAGAGCTTGGGCTCTTGAAACACTTCACGGGTTTTTCACTTCTTCTCTTCTTCACTCCTCTCACTCTAGCTAATCCACTGTGAGTGATTTACATTTATAGAGTTTCATTTCACTGACTCAAGATTGCTTCACTTGGAAGCTATAGGGTTGCATTAAACACAGAAATTAATTTCTACCTAAGAAGTTATGATCTTGTCGAATACAAGAGCGGCTACTTAAATACTAACTTGCCATGAGCCAGATTGGATGCAAACCGACTGACTGTCTAACATTGCAGACTGACAGAATGACCGACTGGAATCTAACAAAGCCAGCGCATATCATATACGTTGTCAGCTCATTAATTATGATATTTCCAACAATAATTTCTATTCGCTTAATGACTGCAGAAGGTTCATTAGAACTTATATAGATTCAAAAGAGGGTGGGAACAAAACCAGGGATTCCCAGGAATTGAATAGTGCTAATGCGGCTACTATACAAATGAGTGAATTATGGCCAAAGATGGAAATCACAGTGGTTTGTTCTCTAAGATGGAGCTCTCTCTTATTATAAGCTATAGGTCATGCAAAATGGCAGTGAACAAAGAAAGGTACGAGGGTTATTGGTGAAGATTCTTCAAATCTTATGAAAAAGGTGAAAAATACTTATGCTAGTGCCATTATCACAAACTAGGAAAAAGTAGCTGTCAAAGTGGTCCATTTAAAGGTGATATTCCTCCAAACAATTTACTCATTGTTAACTTAGAAAAATGAGCACCATATTTGCTTTGCCAAATCCTTTCAAAGTATATATTTTGTATGTGGTAAGACAAATATCATGATGCAATGTATTCATTCTTTTGTGCAAAAGAAACTATAGTTAAACCGTAGTTAATCTTTGTAGAAGACAATATATAGTAGAGATTTGCTTATTTTCCACAATATATCCAATCCAATTGCTTTCATTCAGGAAAACAAATATTTGCATGCTTGCGTGTTCCACCCTAAATAAAATTATCTCACCTAGAGAAATGCTCTAGGTATTCATTCTTATGTATTTCCCAATCATTTATTGGTTTTACATGTGAAATAGGAAAGACGTTATACACTGACAGAAAGACTGCTCCAGATAATAAGCAGAGGTTTTGGGTGGGGAAAAGGTTATCTCAAACAAGTAATTGCAAGCAAGAGTGGGTCTTAAAACATAAGCATTTCTTTAGCACTAAACTCAGCCTTGTCAATGAATTATTTCAACATATCAAGAAAAGCAACATTGTCTTGCTATTTCAAGACAATAAGATGCCTAGTTCTTAGGTTCTAAATAATGACAACAAGGTGCCTAGTTCTTAGTTTCTAAATAATGACTTCTTAGGTTTTAAATAATGACAACAAGGTGCCTAGTTCTTAGGTTCTAAATAATGGCCATTGGATCATATTTGAAAGGTGTATCAGTTATAATTTAAAAACTTTAATCAATGTAAAATACAAAGGCACATGGTGGCATAGTAAAGAAAATGGGAAAAGCAGCCTAGTTCTTAGGTTCTGGTTCTAAATAATGGCCATTGGATCATATTTGAAAGTTGTATCAATTATAATTTAAAAGCTTTAATCAATTTAAAATACAAAAGCACATGGTGGCATAATATAGAAAATGTGAAAAAGCAATACAATAAAATGTTGAATTCTTTGGGATTTATAATAGGAACGTACGAGAATGAAACCAAAGATTGTGGATAAATTCTAAATTGATCAAAAATGTCTTAATGTTGGTTTATAAATGTTTAATGTCAACAAAAACACAAACATGTAAAAAAAATTCAAAGTTATGATTTAAAGTTGTCAATTAAGAATGATAGTGGCACATCTACCAACAATGGTGTAGGTGTCATTTCATTATCCCCCTAACTTTTGCTTATAAATATATATGTGGTATGTTTAGTAATTTTTTAATAAAAAATTTCATCTTATATTTATGTGATTCCTCTATTTCTTTTCTCTATGGTTATAACTCTATTTTATGCATTCTAACTTTTGTTTGATTCTTAAAACTTCTCCAAATGGATGTTTAATGCAATAATGCCAAATAAAAAATAAATCCAAGTGAACTAATTCACATAAAGTTGCATGAGGCGAATTATTCATTCTTAAATCTAGTTGATATATTTTAGCAATTATCTTTATAAAAAGGATAGAAATGTATTCATTATAGTTAGGCTTTGATTTATGAAGGCTTCTGGACTATTTCCTCCTCTATTCATAAATATAAACTATATTGAAAAAAAAAAATCAACTTAACATTATATGAGTGTACATACCTTTTTTTAGTGAATACATTTATTTCTCTACTTGATTCCCTTTCAACTTAGGCACGAAAATTGACAATGTAACAAAAGTAAATGGTTGATGAAGCCAAGTGTGTTCATACATTTATTTTTCTACTTGATTCCCTTTCAACTTAGGCAGGAAAATTGCCAATGTAACAAAAGTCAATGGTTGATGAAACCAAGTGCGTGCCGAGATTCAAGGAATAAAGAGAAGTTGACTTGAGGATACAATTTCTCAAACAAATTACATAAAATTCCTGAATCAAAGCATCCAAATCGTGATGTCGTGTTAGGCGCGTGGGGCATGGTGCTCGACGTAACCCCACCTTTAACCAAATTTACGCGTCCCAGTTCCCAGCACTGGAGTGGAAGGGGAGTTCGTGTTTTTCTCGATGCCCAACAAGAGCAGTTCGAAAATGAATGCCGCCTACACTTTCTGCACGCGTTATTCTCGTTGTCGCGTCAGCTGGGCGAGTTGATCGGACAGAAGATTTGCGTCTATAAAAACTATTCAAAACCGCCGAAAATCTGATCGCGCCGAAGAATTATGGCTTCCTCTACAGCAATGCGATTGTCTCTACCGTCGATCGCTTTGGTCTTGTTTTCGACCGTTGCGTACGCTCAGCTGAACTCAACGTATTATGCTACGTCGTGTCCCAAGGCCCTGTCAACCGTGAAGGCCGCTGTGAAGAAAGCGGTGGCCAATGAGAAGCGCATGGGGGCATCATTGCTCCGTCTTCACTTTCATGACTGTTTCGTTAATGTAATTTTACGTTTTCGTTTGTTTTTCCAGCCATTGAATCTGTTGATCGTCGTTTTGCGTTTTGTTTAGATCGGTATACCGTGGTCTTCTGTATTTTCGCCTTCTTAAATGCAACCGCAACCGCGCCTTTTCAGGGTTGCGATGGGTCAATGCTGTTGGACGACTCTTCCAATATAACCGGGGAAAAGACTGCCCTTCCCAACAACAATTCGGTGAGGGGTTTCGACGTTATAGACACCATCAAATCCCAAGTCGAAGCAGTTTGCAGTGGAATCGTATCGTGCGCTGACATTTTGGCTATTGCGGCTAGAGATTCAGTTGTCGAAGTAAGTGTCTAATGCCCTAGTTTTTCCATTCATATTCATATCGTTCATTTTCTTTATTACATGTTGCAAAATTTCGGTAGATTATAACTAAGTGAACAAATAACAAATAAATTGTTCATGGCATTTGACTTGACTGGAGTCTCTGATGAATATTAATGTTTCATTTTGTCGAATTTTTCTATACGCTTAGCCGGCATTGTCCATCGCCCATAAAGCATAGCATTCACAGTGCTTTTTGAGTACATGTTGAAATATATTTTACTGCAAATGTTATTTATCTGATCTGTAATTTTATTGATCGTAGTTGGGAGGCCCAACATGGACAGTGATGCTTGGAAGGAGAGACTCGGCAACTGCTAGCCTAACAGCTGCAAACACCAACATTCCCGCTCCTACTTCCAATCTGAGCGCTCTCATCTCATCTTTTCAAGCCCAGGGCCTTTCAACTAAGGATATGGTTGTTCTCTCAGGTATATAACATTTATATCACATATATTAAGACACTTTCAAATATTTCATTGGGAATTTACTCTATATGCTCACCATATGATCTGAACTCTTAATCTTTTCCGTGAATTATTGAACTAGGTGCGCATACCATTGGCCAAGCTCGGTGCACAACTTTCAGGACCCGCATCTACAACGAATCCAACATTAACGCAGCATTTACCACTTCCCTGAAGGCAAACTGCCCAAGTACAGGAAGCGACAATAACCTCTCACCACTGGATCTCCATACTCCCACCGCCTTTGACAACAAGTACTACACAAATCTGAAAAGCCAAAGGGGACTTCTCCACTCCGACCAGCAGCTGTTTAACGGAGGTTCTACAGATTCCCAGGTTACTACTTACAGCACCAACAAGAACACTTTCTTTAAGGATTTCGGCGCTGCTATGGTGAATATGGGAAACATCAACCCCCTCACTGGCACCAGCGGACAAATCCGCAAAAACTGCAGGAAGCCTAATTGATTGATGGCCATGCATTTTTTCCTTATGCTTTTAGACTATGGTTATGGTTATATTGTATATAGTTTTAGATCATGTTTTTATAGTGCCCTTGTTACTAGAATACACTTCAAATTCGATCTGTCAACCCTAGTCTTTTGCCTTGTTTTCCTTATTTATATATGACGAAGCTCTCAGATTTTCTATTTTCCAAGAAAGCTCTCAGATTTTCTATTTTCCAAGAAAGCTCTCAGATTTTCTTTGACATTAAGTTTTGTATATTTAATGTTTGTAAGAGATTTATTATGTTTATCGTGATTTGAGGTCTAGTGTTATAGAGATATATTATTCATTTTTTCAATCTAAGTTGAAGCGATGCAAGCACTAAATAAATAATGATAAAAATAAAGACTGTATGTATGAGGCAAACATAATCGCAGAAAGAAATAGAATAATGACAAATATAAAACCAGAGTTTAATAAACAGAGAGAAGATATTTAATAAAAATATAATTTACATGGAATTTTGTCGATCTTTCATAACCTTTTACAATGAGTAAAGTTATACTAGGCTGAAGGTATCCTGATCTCCATATAGCTTATGCTTATTATAATTTTTAGTGGTTGTTAAGGATATACTTTTGTTCTTTGTAAATAATTCTTAATTTTTGATATGGTTTATTATAAAGTTTGGTATAATTCTTAATTTTTTATATTGTTTATTATGAAGTTTTGTAATGTTTAAATTTTTTTTATTGAATTGAATATTTGAAAATATATTTTCTATGTTTTGGAAAAAGAAAATTAGATTTTTCTATTGGTGGAGTAACTTTGACATAAATCTTTGGTGGAGTCTGACATAAATCTTTGGAAGAAGTTTTTATTTTTAAAAAAAAATATAAAAAAAAATTTAAGTATTTGACATATCATCAACATTGAGTGCATAAGAGAAAAACATTAAATCATTTATTTATATAATAATTATTATTATTAATTTAAAAATGGTACCAAAGCCACCAAGCCCTCGCCGGTCCTTGCTAGCCTTCCTAGCAATGCTCAGCGAAAGCAAAGGGCCTATACACTAGATGGGATTCCCAGTCAGGCTCCAGAATTGTCTTAGATGCAGATCATCAAGGTCCTTGAATGTATTGATTAACATTCCCCAACAATAAATCATCGATTGAAAGCACCGAATGACGAACTATTGCATGGAATTTGACTTGTCGTGATCGAAGAAGCTGGTGGGTATCTCATTCTTATTGAATTTGAGAGAGCTGGGAAAATTCAAGCTATGAACAACGTTGTCCCCCTCTTTCTACATTTGGCACATTTTTTCGAGGAAAGGTCAGATAAAACACTAAAATTTTCGTCGAAAATAGGTCGACGATATTATGACGAAAGACAAAAGTTCGTAAGTCTGACGACGAACGTTCGTCTTAAGACCAACGATTGACACATTTTCGTAGTAAGACGAATGTAGCCTTTCATCAGACCTTTCCTTGAAAAAATGAGCCAATGTAGTAATGTCTGCAACGCGTTGTGAGATATTGAACCTAACAGAGAGTTGAGGGTCATGGCGAAGGCCCCGCATCTATTGAACAGAAATCATGGGATACCATACTTTTCACCGTTGTGTAGATTCCATAGGATGAGCAGGTCACTAATAACACAAGCAGGTCGAGATTGGTACGCTTCTTCTTCGTCTTCTTGGAGTTGTTGGTAGAACCAACAAGTATTTTTGCTGCGCTGGCACAACCAACAACTGGGTACATCGAGTTAGAAATGTGACCTATGAATTCAACTAAGGAAGACACCACACTAGAAGCTTGAACATCGAAAAAATCCACCCGCCAAATGCGCGACGAATAGTGAACAACTGAGCTAACCACAACGCCCACAGGCCGAAGCCAACATGGGATTAGAGCTTGAAAATACCAAAAACGTAGAAACTCATGCCCATACACAGCGACGTCATTGGAGTTGAATGATTGATTATTGAGTCCGCTATACACGGGAAAAATAATAGAGATAAAGCCCTGCTAGACACACCCTGCGATTGAAAATCTATAGGAAATATTCTGAAAGAATGACTATAAATGTTCTCAGAAGCTCCAGCATACCAAGTAGCAAGCAATTTCCTTGTGTTGTCGAAGGGAATAAATTGTCTCCCTACGAGTGTTCAAAACAGTCTTGTAAGATTCGAGACCGTTCACATTTTCATTGTCCTACACCCTTATCTGGAAGTTCTCTGTTTGCATGTAGCAAAATATCTTACCATTATTCCGCAGGCACTCCTCATGAAGTGGTGTGATTCTCATGGAATTCCAAGATTACACTATTTATTGTCATTTCTCATTCATTAGGTAACCTATAAATAAGACACAAAACAATATGATAGTTTTATCTTGTAGTTCTATGTTGTTTTTACTGTAGTTTGTATGCAAAATATGCCACCATTATTCCTCAACATCTCCTCATGAAGTGATGTACTTCCCATGAAATGCCAAGATTACACCATTTATTGGCATTGCTCATTATTATGTAACTTATAATTAAGACACGACACAATATGATACTTGTTACAGAAGAAAACATCATATGATATACACATCAAGTCATACCAAGCATGTTCAAATATTGAATAACACTTGCAATGCATCCAACTCCAACGTTATGAAGAAATGTGCTTTAGTGTTATCTTGGAACACTAGATAGAGCAAAGTCATATAACAGATCCGAATAAGATGAAAAAAATGAAGAGATGTCTGGAAATAATTGTTAAATTTTTATAATATAGTAGTATAATTTCAATTATTTGCAGCAGAAACAAATGAAGATCGGTGAAAGAATAACCATGCATAGAAACAAAGAGACACAAATATTTTATTTTGGGAAACCCTTCTACTCAAGGGAAGAAAACCCAACAACCTTTCTAATTCAAAGATATAATTCAAGATACAATGTACATTAGATATATATAAGATCTCATAGACAAACCCTAGATACAAAGAAGAAAGTTCTCCAAAGATAACAAATCTAGAAATTATCCTTCTTCTCCTACTGCATCATTTTCTTCCTCAACTACGCACTTGATCAGATGATTGGAGCAAATTTCTTGATGTGCAAATGAGATTGGCATCCTTCTTATTTATACGTTCATGTGTTCAATTTTCCTCCAGCTGGGCCGACTTGTACATTTTCTATTTCCATGCTTTTCAGGGATTTCTAAAACTTTTCAGATGTTTCTTTGGTTTCACTGCTTTCGGGGATTTCTAGAAATTTCTAGAGATTTCTTTGGTTTCACTGCTTTCAGTGGGTTTCTTTGGTTTCTTTGTCTTCATCGTAGGGTCAATTTAACTCAATTGATGGAGTCGAATTTGTTGAGGAACCTCATGATGCTACCATCATCAACACTCCCTCTTTGCCAGGGAGGTATCATCATGTTGGAACACATATGGATATCATCTAAGAATTACAACTTGTTTTCAACATCCCATCATCATAAGAAAGTTCTTTAACAAACTCAGTCCGTCGAGAAGTGTCATGCTCAACTCAATTCGTCGAGGAGCATCATGGATCAACTCAACTCATTCCATCGAGGAGCATCATGGATCAACTCAACTCATTCCGTGAAGGATAATAATGGAACTACACAACTCAATCCATTGAGAAGTTTCATGCTCAACACAGTCCGTTGAGGAGCACAATAGATCAACTCAACTAAGTCTGTCGAGGAGGATCATGGAACTACAGAACTCAGTCTGTCTAGAAGTATCATGCTCAACTTAGTCCATCAAGGAACAAAATGGATTAAGTCAAATCAGTCTATTGAGGAGGATCATGGAAATACACAAATCAGTTCGTTAAGAAATGTCATGCTCAACTCAATTCGTCGAGGAGCACGATAGATCAACTCAACTTAGTCCATCGAGGAGGATCATGGAACTACACAAATCAGTCCATCGAGAAGTGTTATGATCAATTCGGTTCATTGAGGAGCACAATAGATCAAATCAACTCAGTCAGTCAAGGAGGATCATAGAACTACAAAACTCAGTCTGTCGAGAAGTGTCATGCTCAACTTAGTCCATCAAGGAGCACAATAAATTAACTCAACTCAATCCATTGAGGAGTATCATGAAACTAAACAATTGAGTCCATCGAGAAGTGTTATGCTCCGCTCAGTTCGTCAAGGAGGATCATGGAACTACACAACTCAGTCCATCGAGAAGTGCCATGCTCAACTCAGTCCGTCAAGGAGCACAATAGATCAAATCAACTTGATCCGTCGAGAAGGATCATAAAGAACAAAAGTTCTCATCAATGTTGCAATCATCAACACTCCCTCTCAAAGAGGGAGGCATTCTCCACCACTCTAATCCCGTCACAGAAGTACACAAACTTCACTCTGGAAGAAGGCTTGGTGACGATGTTTTCAATCTGATTATCTGTCAAAATATATTAGAGCTGCATTGCTCCCCTCTGCACCATATATCTAAGTTAGTGGTACTTGATCTCCACATGCTTTGATTTGTCATGAGATACTAGATTGACTAAAAGCTTCACACAAATTTTGTTTTCATAGTGAATCAAGGTTGGCTCTACCATCTGACAAAACAATCCAACAAGGAGCTTCCGAATCAATACTACTGCTTGAGCTATAACACTCGTTGCAATGTACTCAACCTATGTTGTACTAAGTGCCACCAAGGTATGTTTCTTGCTACACCAAGAAATCATGGTAGATCCCAAATTGAAGCAACACCCAGAGGTGCTCTTTGTATCCATAGCACTCCTAACCCAATCAGCATCAAAATAGACCTGTATTATCATGTTATCATTGGAAGCATATATCACCTACCATATCCCATTGTGCCATGCAAGTACCTCAATACATGTTTTGCAGCAACCTAATGTATCTATATCGGCTCACTCATGAACTAACTGAGAGCATTCATTGCAAAACATACGTCTAGTCTAGTATTAAACAGATACATCAATGAACCAATCAGATGTCTATACATGGTGGTATCTACCAAATCTGAATCAGAAGCTGAGTCATCCAACTTTTTTAGATTCATATCCATCGGTGTGGCCATGGAGTTACAGTCCATCATCACAAATATATTCAGGATATCAATAGTATACTTTCCTTGACTCGGGAATATCTCATCATGTTTCTGCCACACTTCTAATCCTAAGAAGTAATTCATCAAACCGAGGTCCTTCATCTCGAACTCAAAGACAAAATTCCTCTTACACCACTAAGTGAGTTTCTCAACTCCAATGAGAAACAAATCATCAGCATAAAGTACTAGGATTAGTGGCTCACAATCCACAACCTTGTAGTAAAAGTTGGAATATGCTTCACTCTTGGTTAAGCCCAAATTCATCAAGTATGCATCAATCCTAGCATACCATGCACGTTGTTCCTTCTTGATTCCGTATGAGACCTTCTTTAGTCTACACACATGGGAATCCTTCCCATGGATCATGAATCCATCTAGCTGCTTAATTGAAACTTCAAAGAACTCATCAGCTACTACTAACTACAATTTCTCATGATCATCAGAAGGATGAACATTTTTAGTAGAGAGAGACCAACATTCGTTGGAGCCTACTGCTTCCAACCGTCAATATCCATATCATATCCTTTGGACCTTTGGGTTATGGGACCACATATGAGTGAATGTTCTAGGTCCACATATATTTCTTATCACTACTGAATAGTCATCACATCCACTATAGTTGCTCCCTCTATCACATAACCCATTCTACTATATGATTTGGAACCTGAGATGAGTTCCATGATCCTAGAATACTCCTTCTTCTAAGCATCTTGCTCCCTCTCGAACACTTAATATCGAGGAGATATGTAATATGGATTACTTCTCATCCATCACTTGTCCTTCTAAACAAGTCTCATCATCCTTCTCTCAAGTAGGCCATAGCATATGGTATTTTCCTACAAGTCAAGTTCGGTCAAATAGTCAACAACATTACATACTAGTGAATCAATTCAATGCAATGAAAATCATAATGACATAGTGCACACAATCATGTAATCAATCGTGAAGGTTTAATATCTTATACAGTGCTTCATCAGAACACCCATCCATATCCCAACATACTCAGGAACTATCTAGATGCCTTCCATCTCTACCAAAACACACTATCAAGAATGTGCACTACTCTCAGCATGTTATCAAAGAGGTTTCATCCTAGACTAGCTCCATCAAGGGATCATGGGATGTTGTGCATCACTATAGGCTACTTACTCAACATATATGTATGCACTACATGAGCCTATTGCTCGTCAATCTCAGTTATAAATTCATAAAAGAAAATTGTATCACATATCTACATATAATTGTTATGAACATTATCCTTTAAATCAAACATTCAAATATTTAAGGAATAAATCAAATGACAATACAAATACTTATCTTTCATGTGTTTTGTTGGCTTCCTCTTGATCTTTGCCTCCTTGCAGGAATCACGAGAGTCCTTATATCCCTTTCTTCTTTCTTGTCAGAAGCTCATTGAAAAATTCAACTTAGATCAAGATTCATACAACACCAATTCCAATCACATCATCTAGAGATAATGCAATCATTGGTGCACACATAGGGTGTACTAGAAGAAGTACTTCTTTCAACTATATTCTACACTTTCCTCAAGATCATTTTTTTTGTTTTCTTTGATGGAGGATCATCAACAATTGTTGTTGATTTATTTATTTTCCCTTCTTCAACAAAGGATAATGTTGAGCATAGTGACCATACTTCTCACATTTGAAGCACTAAATATGTGAAATAATTGGACTTGATCTTCCACTTTATTTTTTCTACCTTGACTCTTCCTTCCCTTCTGAGGACATCGATAAGCAAGGTGGACAAGTGTATGATAATTATTTGATATTTTGAACGATATTTCTCCTTCTATACACCAACCAACTTGTCTTCTTTTCCGAAACTGGACAGAAACTTGTCAAATGCTAAAATCTGAAATTTGATCCTGAAACCCTAACAGGAGGTAGGTCAAAATTGAACAGCTCAAAACTAGAATCCCTAGTTTCCAGCAATGGCCTCTTTCAACAATGATCTGATACCATGTTATATATTTATAATATAGCAATATAATTTAAATTATTTTTAGTAGAAACAAATAAAGATCACTAAAAGAATAACCATGCACAAAAATAAAGAGACACAAAGATTTTATCCTGGGAAGCCCTTCTACTCAAGGGAATAAATCCCAACAATATTTCTTATTCAGAGATATAATTCAAGATATAATATATCGCAGATAAGCTCTAAACAAACCCTATATCCAAAGAATAAAGCTATCCAAATATAGCAAACCTGTAAATTATCCTTCTTCTACTACTATGTCCTTTTCTTCCTCAACTACGCACTTAATGAGATGATTGGAGCAAATTTCTTGATGTGCAAATGAGATTGGCGTCCTTCTTATATTTTATACCTTCATGTGTTGACTTTTCCTCCATCTAGATTGACTTATACATTTTCTATTTCCATGATTTCTGGGGCTTTCTAGAACTTTATGGAGGTTTCTTTGGTTTCACTGCTTTTCAGGGATTTCTAGAACTTTCTGGAGGTTTCTTTGGTTTCACTACTTTCTAGGGATTTCTAGAAATTTATGAGGTTCTTTGTGACTCTTCATCGTAGGGTTAATTTAACTCAATTGATGGATCTGACTTTATCATGAGGAACCTCACGACGCTACCTTCATCAACATGATTGAATTTAATATTTTACATTACAACGAAAGAGACAACAACTCTCCTATGTAAAACCTCTTTGTATGCATTATGGTAAAATGGGAATTGGTATAAAGTTAAATCATAACAACATACAATTTTAAACAAATTTAGCACTTGAAACTTATCTTCCATGCTGATACTGAGAAAAAGGTTCAGTATTTCCTCCCAACATCTTTCAATGCAACCATGTAGCACGGTTGAACATAGAAATTGATAATAGGGAAGAACATAAAGAGGCAAAGTGTTTCGCAAATGATAAGAAACATGAGAGGTTAGAACCATAATTCCATCAATTTCATTTCATCAACTTCAAAATATGATAAGCATATGAAAATTTGTGTTTGAAAGGCTTCTACCAGGTATAATATTAGGCCCATGAGACCACAATTCTCCTTGCTAATTACAAGGAAGAGGCCACCCCATTTCTATATTTAGTGATCCATATCGCAGTTGGCATTGTTGTCAAATTCCAACATCAACTACAACAAGTCATCGATGTCGACACAACTTCGACAAGTTCCGACTTTGACAACTCAGTGACTTTGACAAGTTCTGCGACCTCAGAGTTTCACGATGTCAACATGCAGCCTCGACTTGCAACTGTTGAACTTCAACAAACCGACTCTCTGTCTTCTAGTCGACTGTAACAGTTGAACTGTCGAAACCATTCAAACTTATTTTATAATTGAATGTAACGGGCAGGCACCCAAGCATCTCAACACTCTCTATATAAGCATGTAAACTATTGTATTATACGGGAAAAGTTTTATGATATTTACATCCAACAATAGAGAAATCAGTTCGCATTCCTGCATATTTTCTGTGTGTATTTGAGTTTATCTGTGTAGTGTATTCCTTCTTTGCTTATTATCTTTATTATGCTTTCGCCATAACAGAGCCGACTCATTCAGTCGAACTTTTGTCCCCATCGAGCTTCTTGGCCCTGAGTGGATCATTGGTATCAGAGAAAATTCAGAGCTTCATCAGAGCCCATCACCTTTGTTCGTCCTTAAGTTTTATGTCGAAACTTCCATCAAAGTTACCTGACTTATGCCAGTTCAAACATGCTCGCAAACTCAGCAATCCAAGCAGACACTACCTCCAGAGATGGCAGAAGAAACAGGCGAAAGACATGCAATCAATGACACGCGAAAGCTCATAGAGCAAGCGATGGCTCGACAACGAACTGAGATGTTCACCCAGTTCAATGAAATTCTCACATGATTTTCTTCGACTTTAGGAGGATTTTCGACGAGAACTAACTCCAACAAAATCAACCCCTTCAAAGTGCAAATGAATTTAGACATACCAAATCTAGAAGGAAAGATTGACGCAGAATCCGTCGACAATTGGGTACAACAATTGGAGTCATATTACTCTATTAATCAACTCTCAGAAGTAGACAAGATCACCATTGCATCCTTAAAGATGTCAACATCTCTGCACTGCTAGTGGGAGAATCTTTCGATAAAGATGGAGAAAAGCGGAGACCCCATCAACACATGGAATAAATTTGTTGAATACCTCTAGAAGGAGTTTTGCTTGCCCAAGTACCTTGAGCAGCAGTATAAAAAGAATTTTCACAAAAAGGAACGTAGCAAGAAAACTACCGAAACATTGTGTGATTACCATCACTCATCTTGGCATGATATGTCTGAATGCAAAGCTCGAAAGACATTTTTGGAAAAAGTGTCGACATACGACACGTTCAACAAGACTGTGGTATAATTTGACATAGAAGCAACAACTCTTTTGACATCGACAACTCCAACATCCTTGACTATCATCGACGAGGAGGAACAAGAGCGCCTGTTCCATACATAGATATGGGTTCAAAACAATACATTGCATCTGATTGTGGACAATGGAAGCTGGAAGAACTATGTTTCAGAATATATTATGAAGAAACTAGGTCTTGTGACCACTTTGCATTCTCAGCCTTACAACATCGGTTGGATGAAGGATGGACAAGAGCTAATTAGGATTACCCAACAATGCAAGCTCACCTACTTCATAAATCCCTTTGAAGATGAATTACTTTGCGACGTGGCACCACTCTCCATAGTCGACGCCCTGTTTGGGAAACCTTACCTATGGGATCTCCATGGAAGTTACCAGTCCTGACCACAGAAGGTGATTGTCAGGATTCACAATCAATGGTACAACATACCAGAACAATGACCTACACCAATGGTTGCAATGATATCTGCTAAATAGAAAAAGAATCTCATCAATCATGCTCAGAAGTTCACATTGATTATGATAAAGCCGTAACATTCTAGGAAGACTGCATAAACCAGTCGAGTCACTGAACTGTGCAGCTCCCGACAGAAGTAGTAGATCGACAATACTCTTGATGAGTACCAGATTCTATTCCAAGTTCCAGACGGAGTACCTTGACATTTCCAGGTAAAACACTCTATTGAACTTGCTCTTGGTTCTTCTTTGCCTGATGCATCTGTTTACAGAAGATCCATTCTTGAAAATGAAGAGATTCACAGATAAATCCAAGATTTGATCGACAAAGGTCATATTCGACCCAGCTCCTCCCCTTGTGAAAGTCCATTCGTCCTCGTTCCAAAGAAAGATGGGACTTGGCGCATGCGCATCAACTACAGGGAACTCAACAAAATATCGGTGAAGAATCGATACCCTCTGTCGCGGATAGATGAGCTCATCGACTGTCTGAAAGGTGCTACATTATTTACTAAGCTCGAACTCAAGTCGGGATACCATCAGATTCCAATCGAGCCCTCAGATGTATGGAAAAATGCTTTCAAGACCAAGGAAGGATTGTTTGAATGCTTAGTCATGTCTTTCGGCTTAACCAATGCACCTGCAACCTCCATGCGATACATGGATAACATTCTTCAACCTTTCATTGGAAAATGGGTCATTGTCTATCTTGACGACATATTGATTTTAAGTCGGTCATGGGAAGAAAATGTCGGATAGCTTCGACAAGTCCTCGACACTCTCTAGCAACACTAACTTTACTTGAACATGGAAAAATGCTACTTTGTGATGACCAACATCAAATATTTGGGGTTTGTAATTGACTTTGCAGGAATTTATGTCGACCAAGAAAAAGTACGAATTCTCAAATATTGGCCCATTTCTCATAGCATTCAATAACTAAGAAGTTTTCTTGGTTTGGAGAATTTCTATCGACGATTCATACTCGGCTTCAATCACATAGCCTGGCCCTTGAATCAGTTGACGAAGGGAAGTGGGAAAACTATCTTCAAATGGACATCAACACAACAAGAAGCTTTTGACAAGCTCAAACAAAATCTCTGTACTGCACCAGTACTTGTGTTACTTGATTTGCATCAGCCCTTTGAGATTGAGACAGACGCATAGGACTATGCCTTGGGAGCAGTGATCACTCAGTTTGGTCACCTAGTCAGTTTTCATTCTGAAACTTTTAACAACATTGTTAGAAGATATTTAACATATGAAAAAGAACTGTACACGCCATTGTGCGATCTCTCAAGCAATTGAGGCATTACATATTTGGAAAGGAAATGGTCATCCTCACTGACCACAAGCCTCTACAGTTTGCTCCGACCTAGTCAAAACTACAAACAACTCGACAGCTCAAGTTGATTAATTACTTACAACAATTCCAATTGGTAATTAAGTATCAGAAAGGTAAATCTAACGTCGCCGTTGATTTTCTAAGTCAACCACCCATTACTCTCCTTTTTACAGTGATGAGTATGCAAGGATATGACACCACTACTTGGCCTCAGTTATATAAGGAAGACATCGAATTTTCACCGGTCTATTGATAAATTCAGACTGACAAGTCGTCGACTGCCGACTATTTACTAAAATACGCCTTGCTATACAAGCTCGGATAGCTTTGTGTACCGACCAGTGAGCATCGATAGCAACTCATTTGGGACGTGCACTACAGAAGGGTTGTAGTACATTTTGGAGTAGCGAAAACCCTTACTATTCTCCAAAAGTATTTCTTTTGGCCTACACTTAAAACTGACATCAAGAAGTGCATTTGATCATGTGTGGTTTGTGACATTCCTAAACCACCTAATCGACGACAGGGATTGTACACACCTTTTCCATTTCCTAGTCAACCATGGGAATCTATTTCTATGGACTACTTGACGGGATATCCTACTACCAAACATCAACATGACACGATCTTAGTAGTAGTCAATAGATTTTCCAAGATGGCCATTCTCATTCCATGCAAGAAGACGACAATAACACAACAAACCGCTCAGCAATTCTTCAAACATGTCTGGAAACACTATGGTTTACCGACAACCATTATTTCCAACCGAGATTCCAAATTCATTGCATCTTTTGGAAGACTCTTTGGCAGCAGCTAGACATAAGACTCTCATTATCGACAACTTTCCATCCTCAGACAGACAGACATACGAAAGTTGTGAATCGCTTGGTCATACAACTGCTTCACATGTACAACCACAAGCATCGACGAACATGGGATGGCAGTCTTCCATACATTCATCACAGCTACAATCGTGCTCAGCACAACTCTATAGGAAAGAGTCCATTTGAGATCTATTACGGATTTCAACCCTCAGCGCCTATCGGCTTGATCAGCTCTCGACATAGTCGAATGCCACCGTGCACAATCAACAAGAAGTTGACAAAGCAGTCAAGTTTCGAGATCAGAAATGCGACATCCAACAACAAGCACAAGAAATGTTGCATAGAGAAAACGCAAAAGCTAAGGCCTGACACGATAAGCATCGTATCCCTCATTCATTCCCAATTGGGGATAAGGTCTGGTTACATCTCAAGAAGGAATGCTTCACTGGTCCATACAAGAAGTTGAAATCTTGGCGATATGGTCCATATAGTATTCTTCAGCAGATTGGAGAAAACGCTATCCAGCTCGACATTCCTTCATGCCTTGGTCTACATCCAGTACTCAACATGGATCTACTTCGACCATACCATGCACCACTGTTGGAACAAAACGACTTGCAGACAATAGAACCCGACGACATCCATCCAGATGTTCAGGAGCCTCTTCATTGTGACACCATTGTGGGACTATGAGTACAACATACAAAGACGAACACAATTCCCTTGTTTCAGGTTGTTAAAGCCGGACAGATCCCAGCACAAGGAAAATGGTACTCTTCTACTGTACTGACCAGCAAGTTTCCTCACCTTCACGAGCAAACAATGGGGACCATTGTTTCTTAATGAAGGAGGTCCGATCCATATCGCAGTTGGCATTGTTGTTGAATGCCAACATCAACTGCAACAAGTCATCGACGTCAACACAACTTTGACAAGTTCCGACTTCGACAACTCTGTGACTTCAACAAATTCTGCGACCTCACAGTTTTGCAACATCTACATGCAACCTTGACTTGAGACTTGCGATTGTCGAACTTTGACAGACCAAATATCTTTCTTCCAGTAAGTTATAACAGTTGAACTGTCGTAACTGTTCTAACTTATTTTGTAACTGAACGTAACGGGAAGACACCCAAGCGTCTCAGCACTCTCTATATAAGCATGTAAACTATTGTATCATATAGGTAGAGTTTTATGATCTTTACATCCAACAATAGAGAAATCAGTTCGCATTCCTGCATATTGTCTTTGTGTATTTGTGTAGTGTATTCTTACTTTGCTTATTATCTTTCTTATGCTTCCTCCATAACATATTTGACTCATTCATTCGAAATGTTGTCTCCCTTGAGCTTCCTATCCCCGAGTGGATCATTTAGAGATTTTACTTTAATGCCTGGGATTAATATTCCTATCGATCCAAACTGACTATTCCATTATTTAGGAATTTCCAGTGTTGTAATGCCACAAGATTTAGTTAAGGCATAACCTATTCAAACACCCCATATTCATTAAAATTCAAAAATATTTTCTCAGTGGAAAGTAAATAAATATCTCTCATAATGTCTAGAATGTTTTATTTTATAACTCAATATGAAGATATTTTTTATATCTAGAATAACAGGGACAACATGTCTAGAAGGCCTCAAATTTCAAATCTATATGTGGAGGATCAGGGTACATGTTTGAAGACAATGTATGGAACTTGCCATCAAGTGCAGGTGAACCTTGGAACTGAGATGTCAAGGTTTTATCATTATTTCTTAGAACTTGTTATCATGTGCATGCAAATCTTGGAACTGAGATGTCAAGGATTTATCATTATTTATTAAAGAACTTTCATAATTTTATATGGAAGAACGAGGTGGCCTTTAGAGCATGATTTAGTCTTTGTAAATGTTCAACCTGACTATGCTATCAGTTTAATTTCTCAATGTCATCTGCTGCACATTGCGCCACAACAATGTGCACTTCATCAACATCACCTAAAATGAAAAAATATCTCCTCCCACCATTTGGCAAGGACTTAGCTGCATTGCATATTTTTCCCTTTCCTCTGAGCTCATACAATAATGGAACCTAGGGCAGTAACTGGTATGCTCCTTTCCTTCAATTGAACATAGAGTATATATAAATGTAAATTCCAATTTCCACTAATGAAAAGTTTGGCCTTGACAAGAGGCATGCTCTAAATCCTTCACGGAGGATGTTCATATCGTCATATCACGTCTGCTCAGTTTTTTTCCAACAAAAGAAGTTGCTTGAAATGCTTTTCCAAAAATGACCTACGGTGTTAGAAACTACCAACCAAACATTCCACCCAAGCTTTGTCGCTTCTCATTCTCTTCATCCATTTCTCATTAGTTGTAGATTACACTTTTTTGTTTCACGTTTTACCAACTGACCAAATGAATTCTCAGTACACAACCAACAGTCATGCTTTTTGGGTAGTTGAAAACCATTAGAGAGTCGTGGGAGCATCATCTGATTCCTCATCATCAACAACAATCAGCAAGCAAAGCTACATTCACCAAACATTTCAACCAAGTTCTGTTGGATGCTCTTCATCCATTTCTGGTCGGCTGTGGATTTCACTTTTTTTTCTCGGTTTACCAACCACTCACAAATCCTCAAAAGCGATGACTTTTACATCTTTTGAATTTTCCACAAAATCTGTGAACATCCATATTCTTCATGGATTTCGAATGTTTTACTGCTATTCATATTTTCAAGGTGCTCAGAATTACGCACAATGACAAATTAAATAGTTTTGAGTTGAATAAAGAAAGACATAAGAGCTTGAAAGGTAGAGATTATCAGGATTTGACAGGAGGTAGATTAAGACCCAAAAATATTCAGTAAAATAGGCTATGGGCCATGGCATATCTTTAAACTAACGCAAAAAACTTCAATAAAACAGCGCATGGCCATGTCCAGTTCATTAAAATTACCTAAACTGCAAAGAGTCCCTTCTACAACCATTTGGCAGAGATTTAGTTGCATCACAACTTTCGCTCTTGTTTTAATATATGATTGAGTCGAAATTATATAATTTTTTCTAAATCTTTGCTTTATTAATAAATTTAAATTATGGAAAAGATATACTATGTATTGTGAAGATAACATTTTTCCTATATTTTATATTTATATAAATATTAACATTAAAAATTTAAGAAAAGAGCATATTAAATTATTTATTATATCTACCGAAGGTAGTTATATAGCAATCAGTTAGGATTCAATTTTTTTTTTTTTTTTTTTTTGCTATAAATTTTTTTCTATAGTTTTCAATAGTTTTCGAAAATATATATATTAAATTTAATATTTGAAAATTAATAAATAATTTTATAATTTTAAAATATCAAATTACTCACCTGTAATTGGTTAAAAATAATGATTTGACTAATTTCCCCTATCTGAAAGGTTAATTGTCATAATTTAAAAATATATTAAAATTTTAAAAATAGTCAACCTGCCACTTTTTTGACATGTGTCTCTTCATTATAGCCCTTCGTACCTGCAAGTCTAGCAAAGACCCCGATGCACATCCCGTCGGCGATATCTTCAAACCAAATATACTGTTTTAAATTATTTTGAACATCTCCAAACTATACCTACATATAATCATGTTAAGCCGAAAATACCTATATGCATTGAGTCTTGATGGGACTTATGATAGGACCCTAACCCTAACTCTGTTCTCTAATGGACAACCATCATTATGCAATTTGTTATGTCTCAGGTATTCTTTCCAGCCGTCATATCGCTCCATACAACCGCTTGTGGTGGCATTTTTGCACACATCTTATTTACCTTTTAAGCTTTGATGATTTTTAATCAGAATGTCATAATAAATTCTTGTGGTTTCAATCTCAAGGATTTCATGATTACGCATTATGCAAAAACATCTAAAGACGATTAAACTAATATATATACTCATTAATATAGTAATATAGTAGATGGGGTTTGAATATATTTACTATAAATTAAAGTATATTTAAATGGAGTTTGTATTATTTCTTATAAATAAAAATTATATTTTTAAGTAGTTTTAAAATTTTAAATGTTTAATATTTATATTTATATTTTATAATGTAATTTAATAGTCATAACTTAGATTTTTAGATTTTTGGTTTTTTTTAAAAACATTTAGAAAATTATTGTGATGGAAAAGAATAATAAATTGAATATTATTTATTTATTATACAAATATTTTCATTTTTTTATTTTTTTAATATATATATTTTGTTTAAATTTTAAGTATAGAAAAAATTAAATAAATTTAATTTATTTTTTAAATTTTTATTATTATTTAATTATGATTTTATAATTTTTTATTTATATTTTGTATTTTATACATTAATTTAATTGAAATTAATGTTTTATTATTTTTATTTTATTTTATTTTTTAAAAATTTTATTAGTATTCCATTTTTATTTTCATTTTTAATTTTTATACTAAAATTCTAAAAAAATATACATACTAAATTATTAATATTTCTTAATATTACAATATGAGTTAATCTTTCTTAAAATTTCCATTTAAATATTTTTAAGAGGTAGTTAATTTCACTTTTAAATTATGAATAACTAATATCTTACATTTCTAAAAAGTAGATAGAAACACATTTAATGCTAATTTTACTTATTTATATAAACATTAAAAAACTATTTTTATAATTATAAATGTCTAATACTTTCGCTTGGGCGTCCCTTACTCTAGCGTTAATGGGTAATTTTACCTTGTTTACTTAACACGGAATCATAGATAGGTTTCCTTTCTCATTTGTATTTGAGCTTTTTAATGGTTGATTATTTTAAAAAAATATGTTTATTTTAATGGTTTAACTTTATATTTATTAATCTTCAAAGAGAGCTACACATGGTTAGAAAAACCCTTCCCTTTTAGATAACATGTACCTTATTTTTTTTAGCTATGTTTTATGTATTTATTATTTGTTTATTTGTTTATTTATTTATGAAATAAATATGAGGTTTTGTTTATTATATCGATATGTGTTTATATCTTAGAATTTGAGCATTTATGTTTTTCTTAGATTATATGAAGATGAGATAAGTGTAATGTCTAGATTGATTTTATGGAAGTCGTTTAAAATTTAAAATAAACAATTATAAAAGAAAAAAGAATATATAAAATAGTTGGTAGTTGATGCATAGATAACTAGTAGCTAATGTATGAAATAAATTACTTTTATTTGTGACACTTAACTTGTGGTCTATCAGTATTTGCTGACCACAAGTTAAATAACTCTACGAATTTTAAAAGTTAAATAAACCCTGTTGAATTAAAATTTCCTTATTTACAATATAGACAGACAAATAGAGTCAAATATTTGATACCACTTGGCCTGTTGAATGTTTCATAAACCAAACACATAAATTCTAATGCAAAATCTCTACACAGTCAAAATTCAACACATTAAGACACGCAACAAATTAAGCTTACACAGTGAACCACACAATTCAAACATAGAAAGTTAGAAACCTTTGATTCAACTTTTGGGCTCAATATCCTTCTCTATAAATTTAGATAAATTTACATCAATAGAGCCATAGTTGGCTTCCATGGTCTCGGTCTGAGCGAGGGGTTTTACAATATTTTTCAATAATTTATGAAATCAAGCTTTTACCTGTATCTTGTAAAGTTTTGACTTTTATTCTTCTTCTTCTTCTTTCTCTCTTCGTTTTTCATCCCTTCTTTTCATCATCCAAAATTTATCTCAATGAATTCTCCATTCTCTCCTCTATAACGTCGAACCCCTCCTTTTAGCTTATTCGAATTAATGGTTAGGTTGGATTATTTAATGAATCAAATGCCATTGAGTTGGCTTCAACAATTCCATTGCTACAACATCCTAGGTCATTAGATCCTGCAAAAAATGGATGAGGGATATGAGATAATTCTGTTGGAAAAAATGGTTTTATTAATAGACAGGAGGTTTCACTTGTTGGGAGAGTGCCACATATTGTTCCTCTTACCTATCACATTTAACTAGAAAAATAACACCTAATTAAACCCCTCTTGTAATGCATAAATTTGCAGGCAAAAACATGTGAAGGTATACAAAATTAAATCCCGTCAAAATTAGGAAGGATTAAAGTTGGGTCATTCGATTTAAGAAGGGGGATCGATAGTGAGAGGGATTTTGGATGTCAAGATAGGTTACATCAACAAAGTGCTAGATTCCTTCAAAATGGGCATCGGCCTTTGATTGCTCATAGATCTGATGCCCGGGATTTTTTCAGCGAAGCAATCAACAACCACTAAACTATCAACCTCTAAAATTTTGGCACAAACTTCTTGCGTTGCTCCTACATCAACCTCTATAGATAAGTCAAAAAAAATATTTTCATGCTCAAGACCAACTCTACAGCCAAATATTAAGATACCGCTCAACCATGCACAATCTTATATATAGAAAACTTGAACCCCTTCCTTACCTTTGTTTCTCAAACACTGCATACTTCCATTGTTTCTTCATCTTCACCCTCTTCCTCTTCCTTAATACCTCCTTGTGGCCATCATTCAAATGCACAATTCCCTTCAATTCATGGGTTGGTATTTAAATCTTCATCAATTCCAATTGTGGTAATGTGTGCATATCAAAATCCTAGTGTGTGTTTATATCTTAGAATTTGGGGTGGACTAGCGCCTATGCCTTTCCTAGGTCGCACGAGGATGAGACAAGTGTACTATCTATATTGATTTTATGGAAGTCGTTCCAAATTCAAAATAAATAATTGTAAAAAATATATATATAAAAAATAATTGGTAGCTATGTATGTATAACTAGTAGTTGACACATGAATAACTCATAGTTGATCCATGGATAATGGGAAATGTTCAACTAAGCATGGATAAAAAGTAACTTGTTCGTGGCACTTAACTTGTGACCTATCAGTGTTCATCGACCACAAGTTAAGTGGTTGTTGGATATATTACACACTACCATAAAGCGTGGCTTTTACTACCATAAAGCATGGATTTCACTGCCATAAAGTATACCAATAGTGACGTCAATAAAGCATGGTTTCACTGCCATAAAACATGGCTTTTACTATTGGTGAGTGTCTGAGATCTCTCTAGATCACTACAATGGTGAATTCACTTAGACATGTAGGGTATATCATGAGTAAGTTTACTCATTCTAATATAAGACAATTCATTCTTTCTCTCAAGATCGTCTCTCTTCTCTCTCTCATGTAAGCTTTATCTGATCTTTCTACTAGCTAGGCTCACTATGAAAACTTCACATGGTATCATAGCATTGTTTCTAGGAGGAACTTTATTTGCAGCTTCACGAGGAAGATGCATTCATAAAGAATGAGTTTTTCTGTGATATCCCTCATTTAAGCCCTAGTAGTTTGTGAATGTGATTGTTTATTGTACGGGTTTCTGGTGAGGAGCTCAAGGCCAAGGCCCCACTGGTAAACCTTGTGACTTACGAGGTTTAATTACTAAAGTTTTGGAATGTAAACTATGATGGTAATGCAACTTAGCGACGACAACTAAATCCAGTAGGATGAAAGATGATAAGCAGGGTTGTCACCAGAAGCTAGCAATCGATAGTAAGTATCATCTTCATACCACGGGAAGTTGAAAGGTTTTAAAGTGATTTACGGGTCGAACTTAAAAAAATTATAAATGTCGTTGCCATAGATTTGAGAGCGACTACTCGTCGCAACCTTCTAATAAGTTATAAGGTCATCTTTTAGTTTGATGATAGCTATGATTTAAGTGACCCTAAGAAAACTAAGATTATTATTATCCTAGCCTCAAAAGATACAAGTAAGGAGTTAAGTTAAAAGTCTTCTTAAATCTAAACTTAAAAAGTAGGAAGAAAAGGAATTAGTTGTTATCACCTTATAGTATAAACTACTATAATATTCTTGAGAAAGGAAGCGATACCTTTATAGATTTAATATATATGATTATATTATATACATATAATCTATAATGGATATATATATGCAGATATACATATTGGATAGGATCCAACATTATCATAATTTGTCGATTTATATGCCAAAGATAAGGTATGAAGAGAATTAATTATGTTAACTAAAGTCTGGGTATTAGATCTTAAAAAAAAGACCTGACTATCGTGGGATCACCATTAGATCCCTAACCTCATTTGGCTCCCCTAAGGATCATTTAAAGAACTTAACATCCACTTTCCCTGACACTAAGAGTAATAACTTATACTCCCACTATCTCTTAAACGCTCGGCGTGAAAGAGCTTAACCACTCCTTCTTTTGTTCCACGACATACTCAACAGATTTACATACCGAGAAATGAGGGATTCCCTCGTGAGTTCGGCGGACTCTCCAAGAAGAGCTGAAATCTTGAATACCATTTAAGATGGTCGCAGACTCGGTTTTTAAAAAAGGGGGTGGGGCTTCTGATTTTATTTTCATGCGGGGGCAGAAGAGAGAGGAGAGAACTCATCTCTTTCTGCACTTCTTTTCAATTGTATAGGTGGAGTGCGATTGAGCGAAAGGAATGAGTGTTTTTATGACACACTATTTTTTGGGAAAGAAAGGAGGAGTGCTGCATCTTTGTGCATTCGTGGAGTAGTGTAACTTGTTCTCTCTACGGCAGAATGAAGAGGGAACCCTGGTAGAAGTAAGGGAGATCTCTGCGACTGTATTAACTGGAAATATTCGACAGAGAAGAGAGCGACCTCTGTTCCTGAGCTTGTCTGCATTGGATGAGCCACGTTAGTGTATGGTGTGGCAAATTCTGGTATTCTTGTTTATTTACAAATTGCATTCTTCTTATACTCATTGCTGGAATAGAATTTAGAAATTTGATGTTTTCTTGCTTGTCGAACTTCGTGGTTTATATTTTCTGTCCAACACATAGATCTATACAAATCTGTTCCTTGTTTTTCATGTTTAAAAGGCTGTAGTGACAGGCGTGTTCTATACTGCATATAAATAGGTTGTTAGCTTGATGGTATACCTATCTCCAGTTTATTATTTTACAGTCATACATCCCTCGCTTTTGAAGTGCAATTTTATTATAAGGATAATTATGTCATTAAACCTACCCTGCATCCGTCATGGGAGTCTTGACTATCTCTGGCTCACTCTGTTTAAGTAGAGTTCGTAGTGCACTGGCTAAAGGTTGTGGTGCCTGATTCTCATTGGAGACTAATTTTTTACTGTTGCGATTTGAGTGATTGAGCCTCTGCCTTAGTACTACCGCTTCCTGTGATGGGAGGAAAAATCAGTTCATGCTTAAGATTTAGGTGCAAATATGAAATTGCCGGAGCTTGTATCTCTGGCTCTTATTGGAAATCGATTCCACATGAAATAAGAAATCGATCCTAAATTTTTAATTCTGCTATGTTTAAAATTTAAATCTAGATCTACGAAATCGACGAGCTGTAACTCTATCATTTAAATGGATTCGATTTTCTATGAAATGAGAAATCGATCTTATTCCCTCTATTCATCTTGTGAAAAGTTTATTTCCAGATCTGTATTTATGAAATCACTGGAATTTGTGACTCTGCCTCATATTAGAAATCGATTGCATATGAAATAAGAAATCGATTCCATATATAGATATTATACCAGGTTGCTAAGCCTTGGAGAGATTGGGAAGGAACTTCCTGTATATGCATAGATCTGGGTAGGTACCGAAAAATGGCGTTAAATCAGAATTTATATATATAAATACACTGCTAGATTTATGCTTTATGTTGTATATGCTGCTAAAAGAAATCTCCAGGACAAATCTTTTAAATGCATCCATTTAATTCTCTATTATCTCAGGAAGATATGCTTGTTCTGAGTTATAGTATTGATGGAGGTCTTGGTCGGAGTTTGTTGATTTTTTTATATGTTTCCATTGTAGGATATTTATACACTTCCATAAATTTATTGGCTCTCTATAATCTTGATTGCTTCCATAAACTTGTTGGGTCGTTGGATTTTGAGAGTGCATTATGAATATGCTCTTAGAGTTGAATAAGAGATGGATCTGTTTCTTTACATCGTTAACTAGGTGATTGTGCTCTTCCTTTTTATTAATTGTGTGATTGCGTGATATAAAATCGTGAAACTTAGTTGTTCAGAAATCTATGTGAAGGCTCGATAGCCGGAAATGAAATCGTAATTTCTGCTCATATATTGGGTTGGCTGAGAACGTTTGAACTCTCTGCATGATGGGAGTGTTGTATTGTTTGTGGTTAGCATGAATGCTCATGAAACTCAGTTTCAGTTGCTGAGAAATCAGGGGTTGCTGGAATTGTATTTCTTGTCTAAGCTTACTGATACCCTGGTGCGATAAATAGAAAGGAGAAGACTTGTTCCAGAAAGGCTTTGAGGAAAGTCTGAATTGTGTAATGCAATGATCAAGTTGCTATTGTAAAACTCTTTCATGAATAATAAAAGATGCACACACCTTTTGTGGACTAGCCCGTGTACGGGTGAACCACGTTATCTTGGTCTCGTTATCTTCATGGTTTTTATATGCGTATGATCCTTTTGACGGTTGCATGATTTTCTTCTCAAAGGTGCTACCTTATAATTGATGATTATAACACATTGGTCAAGTGCATCTTGACCAGGGGTAATTCATGTCAACGTTCTTCAATGATAATTCATGTTAGTTTGTTACAATGATATTTCATGTTAATGTTGTTAAAATGATATTTCATGTTGATTTGATGTGACGGCCACATTGTTGTGGACAATTCCGGATGCAGTTAACCTTTACACGGTAAGATATTCATGAGTATGATGCATGATGAGTATTTCAAATTAACTAATCTCAAATTATCAGGGAATGTGTTCAGTATCTTGGTCCTTACGGGAATGAAGTGTATTTTGAAGTTTCATTAATCTTATGCAAAAAAAAATTTTACACCAAAATTACTAATTCGCAAACCTTGGAGATGTTACATTTTCCCTAGTAATTCTTCTCATTCCACTCATTTCATGGATGAGGCTTGAGGCGTTATTTGCATGTCAATGTTCCCAAAGTTGTTGTTTCACATTGAACCTTGTACCACTCCACATGAGATTTGGACAAAGTTGGAATCTCTCCTTGGAAAGCAGGATGAAATGAGAGGCCAAATGCTCGAGGTAGAGTTGAATAACTTGGATCCGAGAAGCTTTGAAAACATTCGGGATTTCTTTTCGAATATCATTTCCCTTCTTCTTCATTTAAATGGATTTGGTATTTAAAACCAACTCAACACAATCATTTGATCCTTTCTATTTTGGAAAAACTTGTTCTGAAGTATGTTGTGTTCGTCTCAATATTCCATACAGTGATTTTCACTTCATGATCGACATGGAATGTAAACTTTGGATCAGTTTATTGAATCCCTAACACATGAGCAAGATAATCTCATCAAAATGGGGAAAATCAAGGGTTCCAATGCGCATGCACTTGCTATGCATGAGAGATGCAAAACATTCAATTTGAAGTCTAAGTAGAAAGGAAAGGACAAGGCATATCCTGAACAAAAGAAGGAAGGAAATTCAAAACCCATCAATGATTCTTCTGACTCAAATGGTGGAAAGGGAAATAAATGGAAGTCAAAATGTGGTAATTGCAACCATGGCTATTATCCCAAATCATCATGCATGAAGAGGAAAATAGATCTCATGGAGAAGGCACTTCACCAAAACAATATTAGGGACTTCGTTATTGAGAATGCCAATAAGAATCTGAGAGATCAAGTGCTAGACTGAAGAGTTTTAGTTATCATTCTTTAATTTATATTTGTTCTTCTCTCGATGCATGGATCCTGTATTTAGGAACATCCCATCATATGGAAGCCACATGAATTTTTTTATCTTCTATTGCTGCATGCACGCCCCCCCCATCCTCATGGTTAATGATACTCCAATGGAGGTCACTTGGCAGGGGAGGATAAGACTCCATCATGGAATTTTTGAGAACATCTTGCATGTTCCAAAACTCTTCATGAATCTACTCATTAGAGCAAATTTGGGGTCTAAAATGGGTTTTATAAAAAAACAATCCATTGATGCATTGGAATTCAAGAACCAGTAGAATTGCAAGAAAATGATTCAACCATAATGGTTGAATTGGCATATTTGTCATAAAAAAACTATTTTTTAATTCGTATACTCAACTTATCTACATGTGTTTTAACTCAAATTTCAGGCGGGAGCACTCATTGGATGCAGAATTCAATTCCACATCCAACAAGTACCCACACTGCATACTTAGATGGACCCCACCCCATGAAAAACGAGAAATATTCAACTTATCTACATGTGGTTTTACTCAAATTTCAAGCAGGAGCAATCATTAGATGCATAAGGGCTGGTGCAAGGTAATGATACCCACTTATGACATGTTAGTTGCAATGGCATGCTGGAAAAACAAAAATCTTATCATTAAAATGAATTATTAGAGGTACCTACAAAACGTTTTAGAATTAGTTGTAAAAAGATGAAAAGTAGAAAAACGGATCACCTTCCGAAATATATAACTTTTATTTATGTAAAAGTGGTATAACCACCCCAAAATGTCATTATTTTAAGATTGGTACATTATTTTTTCTCTAAAACATAATGCATATGTTTGTGTTGGTCCACCAGTTTGTTATGTAAATTGTCAATTTATGAGGAAACAAATATGTAGAGGCATAGGAAATAGACGAATCTTGTGCAGGGCTATTATTCCAAAATTTTAAATGTTAATTTTATATTTTTTTAAATTAGGAAAGTCAGTGAAGCCTTAAAACGACATGGTCGAGTGTTGGTCCACCATCTCATGGTCTAAACATAATCGAAAATTTTTTTTTTAGCTTGTAGGTATTCTTGTACTCTTGTGCAGGTTCTTTTCTGTTCTTGAAATAGGTAAGCAAATCGAAAGTTATAGGCCAAATAAACAACCTATGTTTTTTACAAATTTGACATGAGTGCAGTTAAAAATGAATTAAAAATAGAAAACAAATAACATATCTATTCAAAAAATATATAGTTGTAATCTGCACACAGAGCTCGACAAGTGTGTGCAATTTCATCTGTAGTGCACAAGTGGAGCATATGCGGAACTAAACGTGAAAAACATTAAGTTACAAAAATTGGTGTGTTCTGCCATAAATCATACCGAGCCTCAAGGTTTGGCAATCCGAAGCTAATACCAAACCTGCAAGGGTTCCAAAAAAAAATTTGAATCCAAACACGCGTGCACGAAAATGTGCACAAGAGTAGATGTGCGCATGCGCAGAAGCACGCACGCGCACACGTGTTTCTATAGTTGTGCGCATGCGTTGTACACGTTGATTTTTATCTATATCTCCCTAAACCCCCCCCTCTTTATAACCTCGCGCCCCTTCTCTTCCTATCCACCCAATCTCCCGCCCCCCCTCTATTCCACACTACCCAATCCCTCCTCCCTCCCTCACCCCTCTTCTCTCCTTCACCACAAGGGTTAGGAGATATATTATTGCACAAAATCACTAACTCGCTTTATCCTCATGTACATATAACTATTCATCCTTGTAACCATAAATCCATGACCCCCATATCTCAATCCCCAAACCCTTGACCATTACGCCCTAGCCACTCGATCCCTAGTCCCCAATACAACTAACCATCATAACTCAAAGGGATGTCGATACCATGAAGTGGTTTTGAGAAATACGTATGTTCCTAATCAAGGATTTTGGAATGATTTTTTATGGAAGAATATCATGCCTTTGGCCATAAAGAAACCATTTAGACATCCAAGGCCATGAACAATGTCTAAAAGCACCAAAAAAGACTTTAGATGGGTATCCATTGTGCTAGATGTATCCAAGTCTTGGGGACTTAGGGAATTGGACATGGTTAAGGGAGGATACCTAAGACTTGGGCCTTCAAGGAATATTATATCCATCTAGGGATAAGAAGGTTACCTCCACCAACTACACATGGCCTCTTGAGGTATCATTGTCCTGTGATTGAGGATGGAAGTGCCATTATATGGTTTTAAACATAGTATCTACATGTCTTAGGGCCTTGGAAATGGTTTTCCAGGGAAGAAGTATTCTAGCCATCAAAGACTAAGAATTTTTTCTCAACCAAGGCCCATCATGTGGTGATCATCATCATCATCATCATTGTCGTCATCATCACCACCACCACCACCACCACCACCACCATCATCATCATCATCATATTCATCATCATCTTCATCTTCATCTTCATCTTCATCATCATCATCATCATCTTCATCATCAACAGCAGCATCATCATAATCTTCATCATCATCTTCATCATCTTCATCACCATCATCTTCATCTTCATCATCATCATCATCATCGTCATCTTCATCATCATCTTCATCACCATCTTCATCATCATCATCACCATCACCATCATCACCATCATCATCATCATCATCATCATATCCCTCTACCTCATCAAAATATTCACCATCGTCATCTTCATCATCATCATTATCATCATCATCATCTTCATCATCTTCATCATCATCGTTGTTGTAATAATCACCATCATATTCATCGTCTTCATCATCATCATCATCACCATCATAATCATCACC
>BSBM01000560.1:730000-747500 GCA_027924585.1 Larix kaempferi
TTTTGTTTTATCAATAATCTATGTTTTTAACTGATTAGGTATATTGAACTACTAATGGAAATTGTGAATACTACAAGTTTTTTAGGCCAAAATTGTGGTTTTCTTTGTTGGGGTTTTAATCATTGTTGTGAAAGCCCTATAGTTTTTTTCCTATATATTGGAACCATATATGAATTAAAAGTTGTTTAGAATGGGTGAAGAAAGCCATTATAGCCTTTCTTTACATGCAGATCTACCTAGAAACATAAATTATGAGTGTCTATAAGTTGGGATTGTTGCAAGGAATAGATGAAAATCAAGTTGTATTGAATGGATGAAGCAAGATAAGCATTACATCCTTTCTTTGCATGCAGATCTACTTGAAACCCCCATTTATGATTGTAGAGGTCAACATAATTAGAAGGAACATTGTTAAAGGTATCCATTCCAATAGTAATGTATTCCTTGTTAACTAGAAAAAAGAGGTAGGTCTTACTAGATGTACTCACTATGTCATATTTACCCAATATGAGAAGGGAATTGAAGTGAAATGCTCTTGTTTGTAAATTGATGCTAGTTGAAAATGTTAAATGAATATCTAACTAAAAACACGAATATCCATGGAAATGCAAATGCCATTATGTTAACATCCATGTGATTTTTGCCACTTATATGTTCTACGTCCATGCCCTATTTTCTAGCCCTTAACTTTTGAGTTTGATAAACTAGTAGTGAAATATATTAAATAGAACATTATGATATCCTAAATTTTCATTTAACTAGCTTCTTAGATATCCCTCACACCTACATATTGTCATTACTCAAGAAATTTGATATAAAATATAAGATAGCCATTTTTGCATTTTTGCATTCTTAGTGATACTAACATTGTTGAAAGTGCAACATGAGCTATAAATCAAGATATCCTTGTGTGGGTCAAGATGTTTTCTTCCTTATTTGGATTTCCTCAAGTCTTTTCCTTAACAACAACATTTTGTTATCATTTGATGACTTGAACCTACTGAGTATTTCACATGGAAAATATAAACAACATGCAAACCTTCTTTATATAAAAGCACTGCAAGATTTATTTAGAACTTTCATATTTTTAAGACAATAATAGATCCATAAGAAATCAACTTATGGCCCATCTCTTTCATCAACATGGATGCTTATTGTGGAATTCAAATTTAATTATATCTTCAATTACTCTTTTAAAGTTGAGTTCAAAATTCTATTTAATGAGGATATATATATATGTGTGTGTGGGTGGGGGGGGGGAGATTACCCCATGCCTACCATCTTGGCAAGTTCAAATGCAAAAAAGAACCCCACGTTGTCTCACTGAGTCTAAACATAGATGGAAACTCCATAAGTTCTCGAACCAAATCGACTCCTTTTTCCCAACTCCATGTCCATTCTAGGGTTTTCCCATAGACACTTGATAGAGACATTCCTGGTTGAAAGTGTCTATATCAAATGTCTATGGGAAAACCCTAGAAACCTAGAGCCTAGCCTAAAAACCCTAGTTTTGAATCCAAATAATTATACACTTATATGAAAAGTTTCTGACATGTATATAGAAAGGGTGCATACAACTAAAAACAAGTCAAGTGCAATCCATATCTGACCCAAAATACATAAACAAAGAGGCTAAATAGCCTAGACTCCAATGAGCATGATGGTGACAATGGTGACAATGAGCACAATGATGAGGATGGTGATAATATGCGTGAGGATAGATATGGTGACGGTGATAATGAGACAAAGTGCATTAAGTTGATGATGGATGATGGATGATTGATGGGGAAGAGGATGGTGGCACCACAAGCAAGAGGATGACGAGACTTGATGGTGATTGTGGTAGTGGGCATGGTGTTGGTGAAAATGTTTTCATGATAGTCGAGTTCAACATTAAGGTGGTAACCCTAGAGCTTGGAGCCTATTGTAGAAACACGAGAGCCTATCCTAAAAACCCTAGTTGGTAGCGTAAACTCTAGCTTGTATTCTAATCACAATGAAACCCTATTATGTGGCCTAATCCCCTGCATAAATTATAATACATATAAAAAGTAAATCATTTTCAGTGTACATATTATTCATGTGCATACATTTGAATCCAAATCATTATACACATATATGCATAGTTTCTCATCTATATGGCAAGGGTCCACACAACTAGAAAAACATTGTACCTAGCACCAGAAACCTAATTATTTATTAGATGATTGAAATGTTATTATGGCATGGTTGAAAATTTTGTTGCAAATGATCATGGTTGATTCTAGGACCATAACTAGTATTTATTCCAGATAATTCATTTGGTCGAGTTGTAAAGGGTGCATGGTGTATGTTCATCCCTTCAATGATTTGAAATTGATTGTAGCATGAAATATTTTATATGATGGATATGTACATTTGTGACAACCTTCTCAATGGATGGAAAACCTAATATGATCATAACATTAGTAAAGCTTAGGCCAACATGTACATTCTACCATATTTCCAAATCCATGAGATAAAACCATAGTGGAACAAAACTCGAACAAATATATAAATTTTCAGGCAAATAGTGGAACATGGTTCCCAATGTACATACGATGGCAACTCGTGCCCTATACAAAATCTGACAACTCGTGTCGTAGATCCAAAATACATGGAAACTCGTGCCCTATACAAAATCCAACAACTCATGCCCTAGATCCAAAATACATGGCAACCCATGTTGTAGATACAAAGTAAATGGAAACTGTTTCCCAAAGGTGCCACATCGTGGCTAATGTACATAACATGGTGTGTCAAGCATTGTGACCACCCCGGTCACTCCCATGTGCATCTCCAAAATTGATCTTTGTCTTCTTAGAGCTACTGGTATCTCGGGTCTTCTTCCATCTAGGAGTATACCGTCTCTCTGGGCTCTGAAACAAATGATATAAGATACCATCATTTTCAAGCATTTGTAACATTTACCACATTTATAAAATGAATGTACAATTCAAATCTCAAATAATTCATCGTTGATGCGAGTGGCTGACAAGAGGCAGGTGTCCTGGATCTGCTGAGCCTCTCAACAATTCCACCCTACAACATTTACGAAAATCATTTCATTGAAAAATAATAATTCCTTAAATTAATTTCGGTTAATGCATCAAAACATCTTCATAAATTAACTTGATTCTCACTGTGAACACCTCCAACAATGGACATGGCTGGGATTCTGGGCTAGCAGGTGGAGTAGTTGGCTGCACAACCTGCTCCGATGCAGTCATGGGCGGGGGCACGGATGTAGATGCAACAACTATGGGTTCAACCACTCTAGATACATGGGAAGATACTGGAATAGTAGTTGCCATAATAGTGGCGGGAACTCGAGATGATATGGTGGAATAGGACATGGTGGTATGGGGTGGAGAAGGATGCCGTGGACGATGAAACCCTACCGGCTGTACGATAGGGGGGTATCGACCCAAAAGGGATAGGGGGGATGTTGAGGTATGGTGAATGGGAGGGCGGTCCTGGATAGAGGGAGGAGGATGGATAGAAGGGAGGTTATGGACGAAGGGGGAAGCTGGATGGAAGGGGGGGCATTGACAAGTGGGGGAGGATGGATAGACGGGGGGGGGCATGGATGAATGGGGGAGGATGTATAGATGGGGGGTGTGGATGAATGGGGGAGGATGGATGGAGGAGGGAGGATGGACGGAGGGGGGAGTATGGATGGAGAGGGGAGGGTGGATGGAAGGGAGGGGGTGGACGGAGGGAGGGGTCTGGATGGAAGCGAGGTGGGATATTCATGGGAGAGGGTGGAAACATGGGACTAAAGTGGCTTGTAGCTGTTGGTGGCCCCTGCATACAAATTTGTAATATCATAGTTTAGTAAACAAAAATCAAATTAAACCATAGTATGCCGTAACATTTTAGATTAAAAGCGTGCTTTTAACTATACATTGTAGCTATGTATATGGTGATCTACCAATCCCTGGCGGAGATGGCTAATCATCGTAGTCTGTGCATACTTGTGGACACCAAAATGCATGCACGTTATGAACATATTAAACAAGCAATTATTTAGGCAATCAAAATATTAAAAAATATTGTACAAACTATCATCATGTATGTAATAAATATAAATACATAAAAATATAAATGCCATAAGTAATAACAATATTGTGTGAGGTATTAAAAATACCTCCGTGTGAGGTGCCACAATTTCAGTTGTAGCTTCCATTGCTGCATCCAGGTTAGGAGATGCTACGTTCTCCCATGACGACGTCTCAACTCTAAATAGTTGTACATAGAAATAATAGTTTAAACACAAATACTTTAAAATTACTTTACAAATTATCAAGTGATGATTGAAAACACATTAAAAAAAGTGCTAACCTGCTCCATATAGCAGCCCTCGATCGGGCCAGGGAAAGTGTGGCCGTAATGGGGACAAGGATGTGGCATTGTCCCCGTCGAACTAGAAGGCCCAACATGGCTACCACTAGTCACGGGTCTATCCTGAATCTGTCGTGAAGGCCCTGCACCTATGTCTCTATTAGGTTCAGCCCGTCTCTCCACTGTAGTAGCTGCTACAAAGGAAGTGTGTTTAAGAATTCCACGTGCAACACTCCTCATCGCCCCCTCGATCTGATATAGTTTGTGGGGTAACTAAGGCAGCTGGGGAGAGAGGTCCGGCTCGCACCTAAGAGCTGGTGGCCCTCTCAGTGGGTTCCTCCTAGTAGTAGGTCGATCTTGGGAAAATCCACGCCCAACACCTTGGAACTTGATTATGTCAAAATAGTTGACATATAAACTGAGCGCAAACTCAGCCCATAGTTGCCGAAGGAAGTACTATGGAACCTCCCTATTATTCCAAGGAGGTTTATCCTAAACCATGAACCACTTATGAATCCAATTGTCTCTCCATGGTTGGAAATGACACCAATCCATGCAGACACGTGGCTTTCTAATGTTCGGTGGTTATTGTGTTCTTGGATCGGTGAACATACTGTACAATTGGGCCTTTACAATATTCAAATCTTTTATTTTCTCCTTGGAAATTCCTGTGGAATAATACTCCCGCATCCTAGCTCTATATTCAGTCATGTCATTCAATTGGCGATGTGCATGGATGAGGGATTCAATTGAGCTCTCAATTGAGGTGGAAAGGGACACTCGAGATGGTTCCCTTGTGCTTCTTAGTTCTCGAGTGTGCACGCTCATTTCATTTACATAATGATGAGCAAGTCGTCTTGGTCAAAATTTTGTTGGGGGTTTTGATTTTCTTGGGCATTTGGATTTTGTTGAGGGTTTTCATTGGTTCCAAGATTTTTGTTTTCGTGTGTTCCACCAGACTCCATGTTAACATTTTTTTCATTCATTGTGTAGGTTTAGACTCTACAATTGAAAAATTCTCTATTATTTTACTCATTTGGGAATTATTAAAAATTTAATAAACAAAAAAAAATGAATAAAATGACAAAAAATGAATAAAAAGGCAAAAAATATGGATCTTACCTATCCAATGCACTTGGTGGATGGATGGAGATAGTTTTTGAGTGTGACTCACGCTCAGCCGCAATGGAAAGAATTACAATGCCTCTACCATGTTTTTTTATTATCTTAACAGGTGCGCGTGCACGCATTTGAGCACACACGTGCTAGGAACGTGCATGCGCAGAAGCACGCACGCACGCACCCAAGTTCGGTATCGAACCCAGTGGCACATGTGCGCTGCCTTAGGTGCGTGCGCAATTTCATTCTTTCCCCGCTAGCACGGCCCCGTTGCAACACTTTTGGGGAACAACTTTGTACGCTCACCTATAATTCAATTCCACATTTAATGAATACCCACACTGCATACGTTAATAAACCCACCCCACAAAAAAACGAGAAATAATCACTTTTAACACATTCTATAGAATTTGTTTATATTAATGTGCCAAATATAAGTATTCACAATATTTTTAATATATAGTATATTTACAATGTTTTTAATATATAAGATCTACTCACAATATTTTAATATTTACAATAAAAGTCATACTAATATAAAAATACATATACGATGGATAAGTAATATCTAAGGAAATTATAAAAAGTAATGACAAATTTATAAAATTGAATTAATAACATTTATTCTTGTATAATTTTATTAAATTAAAATATGTGATAAGATTTTAATACAAATATTTTAATTAAATTTGTCATATAATTTTTTTTAATAATATGAATGGTGAATTATGAATACATCAATAATATTAACCATAGAGTGTATTGATTTTGTATGTTGTATATTATAAACCATAAAGTCATGGAAGAATTGTTGTTTAAGAGTCTATTAATTTATGAATAAAATATTATTAACTATAAGTGATGCATGGAATATTTGTCATGAGTACATTAATTGCATTGTAAATAATATTTAAGGAAATTATGCTGCATTGTGATGTTCATAAAGGATTTTGTCACATTCCGACCTTCTTAATTGTCTCATTGTGACATTCATCTTGGCTTAATTTTTTTGAATTGTTAAATTTTTGAATGATTATGTTGCATTACGATGTTTAGTAACAATTATTTCGCATCGTGTTTTGTTGGCTTTGGTTGGCCATAGTTGTCTATGGTTGACCATGGTGACTACGCTTAACTATGAATGAATATAGTGAACCATGGTTGATTATGGTTGAATATGATTGAATTTGGTTGGCTTTGGTCCTAAAGGGATATGCTGGAATGCTACATTACTAAATGGTTATGTTTCATTAAGAGATATCGGTTCTACATTCATCAATGGTTGTGTTTGATTATGACACTAATCATGTTTGATTGCGGTTGACCATGATGACCATGGTCAACTATGTATGACTATGTTCACTATGGTTGGACATGGTTGAACTTTATTGAATATGGTTGGTGTGGTTGACTATGGTCAAATGGTTATATCACATTATGTCATATATCAAGGGTTATGTTACATTATGATGTTAAACCATGATTTTGTGGCATCATGATGTTCATCAAGGATCATGTCTCATTGTGACAAAATTCTTCAATGGTTATGTCACATTGTGAAATTCATCTTGTCTTACTTATGTCTAATTGCTACATTCCTAAGTGGATTATGTCGCATCGTCATGTTCCTCAAGGGTTATGTCGGATGACCCATTCCTCGGTAGTTATATTATCACATTTTGACATTCCTCTTGGATGAATTGTGTTGACTTGTTATGTTCCTCAATAGTTACGTCACATTTTGACATTCATAAAAAATTATGTCGTTGATCAAAATTAAAGTCATAATTTACCTTCTAGTTAACATTCATCTTTGCAATGCAACATGAAATCTCTTAAAGTAAATTATATTTAAAATGTGAAATGTGACAAGTCCATTTTATTCCTTCTTAAATGCTCATCAATAATAATGCCATATGTGATGTTACTTAAGGGTTATGTTGGGTTGTGGTATTTCTCAATGGTTTCCTAATATTATGATATTCATCTTGACTTATTTATGTCAACTTGTTATGTTCCTCTTGATGGTTATAAATTGCATTGCGATATTCATCAAGGATTAGGTCGCATTGTGACATAACATCTATACCTATAAATGTATGTCTATATTTCTTATTTCTTATTGATAAAATGTATTCTTTCTTCAATCTATTTGTTCATCTATAAAAGAGTTAATAAGAATTCACTATATGATTAATTAAGGTTGAAGATTGTTTGTAATAATTTAATAAGATTATATCACATTGTGATACCAATAGATTGATGATATGGTTATATCTATTATGATGTTAATGTTTGTTAACTTTTTTCGACTTGTTATATTCCTCAATAATTATATCACAATGCAATGTTAATAAAGGATTATGCTTCATTGTGATGTTACCCATGGGTATGTTGTACCGTGACATTCTTGCTTAGTTATGTTGTAACATTTATCTTGATTGATTTATGTTACTTTACGATATTCATAAAAATAATATATTATGCAAATTTCATTAAAAAATAATTTATTGATAAAACATAATATCTTTTAAATTTCTTTATAATATTTTAAAAAGTTAATAAAAAATCATTAACAAATTAATAATTTTTTTTTAAAAAAAATGCCAAACCTGCACCATAGAAAACATGTAGAACACATAAGTTTACACACAAAGATAAGAGAAACAAACTGAATAAGAAAAATAAAGCGATAATTAGAGAGAAAGTGGAGAAAGAGAAAAAGAAAAATATGTGAAGGAAATTTCAGCATGGTAGAAATAGTCAAGTATAGAGATAAATTTATGTTTACATCAAGTTTCTTTTAGATTTAAACACTTAATATTTTACTTTTGGTATTTGGGTAAGTGTTTAAGTCATTAAGTATATTAATTTGTAATTTTATAAATTTAGAAAATAATATAAAATGTAAATTGTGAAGAACTTAGTTGTAGGTTTTTTTAAACATTTATGTGCTTCCTTATTTATTTTGTATGGTTGGAATTCGGCCTAAAGTACATAAAATGAGTATTTTGTTACTAGTAGAGGGAAAGAGAGGGGAAATAGGAGAAGTAAAGTGTTTATAATAATTCATTTGATATCGTTGAAATATAATTTGTTATACAAAATTAAAACTATCATATATATAAAATATATATATATGTTATGTGAATTATTTGTTTTATATATGTTATGTGAATTATTTATTTTATTTTAATTTTTTATAATTGATTTAAAGTTGAGATAAATATAAGTTAATAACATTATAAATAAATAAATAAAAATTTAAAGTACATGAGATCTAAATTTTGGTGAATCCTATTGTAACCTTCACTAACATGTATTGTAACCTTCACTAACATGTAGATATCACGTTTAACTAGTCCTTTTTATAATAAATAAAAATTTTAAGTACATGAGATCTAAATTTTGGTGAATCCTATTGTAACCTTCACTAACATGTAGATATCACGTTTAACTAGTTCCTCCGAAAAGATAATGTTAAAGAGCCCAAATGGTACTTTGAAAATTAATTAAATAAATTTTAATGTATTTTTCAGATAAAAGATTGAGAATTCGATTTTATTATTTTATATATGGAAATTTTTACTAAACAATTTCATCGAACAATAGTGCCAATCATCCAAAGAAACTATATGGTAGATGTAGATTGGCATGGGCAAACCAATATATCGAAATGTAATGCGAAGAGGTTTCAGTATCTAGACGACAAGTAAAGCCTTGATCTACAAGTTCCATGGTATCCCGATGCAAATTAAAATTAGGGTATATCGGTCGACGGAAGGAAAGTTTATTATAGAGGGTTATCAATTTTCTAGGAATACTCATGTAGATTGATTTGGAAACACCTGGTTATTTTTTCCGAAAATTAAACATGCCAAATATATCTCGTGCTGTGTACTGAACTGCGTACAACTCTTAGTATAATCTCACTGAAATGTTGTTTATTGCTTTCAAGATTCAACAGCCGATCGTAAATCAACTTTTACAAACAAAACAAAAGCTGAAAAGTACATGAAGAAGAAGAAGACAATCTCGATAGATATTAATTGGACTTCCTGCAGTTCTTGCGGATTTGTCCGCTGGTGCCAGTGAGGGGACTGATATTACCCATCTTCACCATGGCAGCTGCAAAGTCTGTAAAGAAGGTGTTCTGATTGTTGCTGTAGGTAGTAACCTGAGAATCTGTAGAACCTCCATTGAACAGTTGCTGGTCGGAGTGGAGAAGTCCCTTCTGTATTTTCAAATCACCGTAATATTTGTTGTCAAATGCAGTAGGACTGACCACATCTAAGGGAGAGAGGGTGCCGTCTCCACCAGCGCTTGGGCAGTTTGCTTTCACAGCTGTAGCGAATGCAGCGTTAATGTTGGATTCGTTGTAAATGCGAGTTCTGAAAAAGGCGCACCGCGCTTGACCAATTGTATGAGCACCTGTAATAATAATAACAAATATAGCTCATGATAAGAGTTCAATTTTAATACATCAAGTTATATGGTTTACAAACACGATGTCTTTTCAGTAAGATTATACCTGAGAGTGCAACGAGGTCCTTGGTAGCAAGACCGTTACTTTGAAAAGATGAGATGAGTGTACTGAGACTGGATGTCGGAGACGGAATGTTGTTGTTTGCAGCGCTTAAACTTGCAGACGCGGAGTCTCGCCTTCCCAGCATTACCGTCCACGTTGGGCCTTGAAGCTAACAAATCGCAATGACAAAAAATTAGAGAGCATTTTTTAATTCGGCGAGTTCATCTGACATGAAATGAGTTATTGTATTTATTGGTAACGCCTAATTGAAACAGAGATTAATAGGTGATTACTTCAACAACAGAATCACGAGCAGCAATGGTGAGAATGTCTGCACACGACACGACCCCACTGCAGGCTGCCTCCACTTGAGTTTTGATTGTGTCTATAACGTCGAACCCTCTCGCAGAATTGGCGTTTGGGCCTGCGGTCTTTTCTCCGGTAAACGTCGAGTTGTCGTCCAATAGTATCGAACCATCGCAACCCTGCAAGGAAATCGAACCCACAATTCAACACGACGACAGGAGTAAAGCAGAAATGATTACTTACTAATCATTATAATCAGCTAAATAAATGAAACTCTCTTACATTGACGAAGCAGTCGTGAAAGTGAAGGCGGAGCAAGGATGCCCCCATTCTTTTCTCCTTAGCGAGCGCTTGCTTCACAGCTGCTTTCACTATCGACTGCAATCTCGGACACGATTTATCATAAAACGTTGATATCAACTGTCCATGCACAGCGTTTATATTAATGGCGCATACCAACACCATTACTGCAATGCACACTAGAGTACTTCTCGTCATCATATTTAGAAGAAATGGCTCCCTGGATAAATGAACGGAATTGAAAGGTTGGGAGGAGGATGTGTGCAAAGTGTTGGGGACGACTGGGCTTCTTATAGAGCTCGAAATTTAAGTTGAAGTCGAAGAGTCTTCCTTCTCATCTCGAGGCAGCCTTGCCTATGTTGAGAGCCAGCTAGTATATGGATAAAGTAATGCGCTGACTCGGACAATTATTGCGTGGGCGAAACAGAGCGTTTTGAAGCATGGAATGAGTCCAATCTGCCTAAAATTTCAAACTTATGCACCCCACGCGGAATCACCGACAAAAATCCTCTATCCACTTGCTCTGACCACGAAATTATAAGTGAAAGACAGCACGTTATCCACGATCTCGGAATTGTCACTTTGTAGCTCTTTACCCGCTACTTTTAATTTTAGTTTATTTCAATTAGGTACTGTAACCGCTTACAGGATTGAGCTTTCGTGTAAAGAAGGCCTCTTTTAATCTTTGAAATTACAACACAAATAAGTAAAGTGTACGAAAATCCCGTCATTCAGCATGTGCCATTCTATAAAATTCAGTTTTTCTCTTTGACTCTGACTCTTTCCATTGCATCATTTTGTTGAATAAAATAATAAAGGAGAGAGACATCAATTTTGACCTATCTACTCAATGCTTTTGTTTGAATCACTGACTTCCTCCATAAATTTATTATAAACCAAACATAAATGACAAAGGCTAATCTGTCTGATTCCTGTCACCTGCCCTCACCACAGATGCGCAAATTGACTTAGTAGACTTGACAGCTCTATGATTGCTTATTTTATTCTACGTAACTTGTAGCTTTCCGTCTGCGTTGAAATTTCATGCGTTTGTCTATTTCATCCATCAGTGCCCAAATCGTGTGCAGAGAATAAAATCAAACGGACCGGTGACGTCATCTGTCCCCTCCTCATATCGATTTTCCCTTTGCCCAGCAATTTCGTGATCGTTTCGACGGGCTGGAATCTACAGTTTACGCTATGCCTTATCCTTCGACTGTACACGATTACAGTAACATTCAAGAGATTCGTAACCATACCTCCATAGCGATGATTACGGTATGCCTTATTCTTTGACTGTCCACGATAACTATAACATCACGAGATTTCTAGTCTGACCTGTCCATGCCTTAACCTTTCACTGTCCACGATTATACTAACATCACTGGATGTATAGTGTTACCTGCCCAGAGAATTAGAGATTAGTCTTTGGAGACAGTGCAGAAGTTATCACTACCACATTATCTTCGATTTTTGCTCATATTTAGCGAGGTAATTTATCCAATACACTGCACACATGTTCATGTTTTTTTATTCATATTTATTTAAGTAATTTTTTCAATACACTGTAACTTTATTTATATTTATATTTTTTCTTATTTTTACAACATATTACAATTAATATATTAAGAATAGATTACAATTATACATAAAATAAGTAATAAGTAACAGATAATTTGTTAATAACTTATTCATAATATTTAACTTTTAATTTATTAATTTTTTTAATCAAAATTATAAAACATTTGATGAGTATTACATTGGGTATTGCATTCAATATCTTTTAATTTTTATCAGATATGTTCTGTCTCAATAATATGAATTATTTTCTTATGCATATGCATGAATGTGAACATTAAATATGAAGTGCAGTGATCTTTGTTTCATTGTTATATTTTTTACATTTGATTTTGCCAAGATCTTTCGTAGTTGATAGTTTGTAAATTTTCACAGTTAATATTTTCAATCAAAACACATAAGTGAAATGTTCATAATGCAACACGCATATTTCCATATGCAAAGAATGTAATGTTGTGTCCTACTAAAGCATGGAAGTATGTGATATCACAAAATGCAAGACACATTTTCATGTGCAATGAATGTAATGTTGTGGTTTAATACGATTAACTTTATGTCAAATATAAAAGACACGAAAGTAAGTGATGTATGTGAGAGTAAGTTTTAATAATAAAAAGGTATTTTTCATGGTGGCAAGTCTCAATTTTAAAGACCTAGTGTGAGGCCATGGTTTTGAAGGTTTCATGGATCTCACTCATATGATCACTTTGGTGATCACTGGTTGATTTGGTTGATTTGAATATAGATGACAAAGGTTGATTGTTAGAGGAGTAGGTTTTGGAGTGACTTGATATGTCAATGAGGCATTCTGCAGCTATATTAAGTGATTTTGCACAAAAACAAGGTGTAATATAGACATGAGAAATTGACATTAATTGGACAAAACAAGAGAAGTTTGGAGGGAACTTGGCAAGGCAAAGAAGGTTGCCGCACAACCTTGTTTGTAGGCATGTGCAATCCATGACAAACAAAGTGGCATGAAGAAACGATAGACTTACAAATAACTTGGGAAGACTCAGTTGGGTGTAGATTGGCAGGGAAAATTAAGTGGATACATAATTTAGGAGCTATTGGCCAAAAATCTAAAGGATGGATGCTGATGTTGGTCTTGTGCACTTCTTGGGCACATTTGGATGCACCTTATTGAAAGCACTTCTGGGACACACTTGGAAACAACCTTTTAGATGCACTTTAGCCACATGATGAACACACTTGCAATAGAAGCGAATGTGGTGGCCACACTTGTGGTCACTCTAGCACTAGATGTTCTTGTGATCGTGGCATAGTGGGCATGAGACCATTGGAGATGGATGTCAATGAACAAATCATGAGGGAACAATTGAGTTTGATGCAGACTCTTGGGTCTACTTAGAGTTGGAGGGGCTTGTAAGATCCTGGTAAGACTCATAAATTTAATGGATGTCTCAATGTGGCTAAGGCATCGAGGAAGATTCAAGGAGAAACATCTTTGGGAAGTGATTCATTCATATAAGTTTAAAATGTGTTATAATATCGTGCGAAGTTATGGGTTTTGCATAGTAGGTTGTTTTTGGACTAGCTAAGTAAAAACAAAGAGGTGAATAAGACTTGCATGAGGTCGGCTTGTGGTAGCTTCATGGATTGGTTTGTATAGGACTAATGGGAATTGACAAAAGGCTATTTTTCCTTAGATTCATTGTACTTCTTTAAAAGGGGGTCGGGGAGGTGGCCTGCCACCCAAGTTGTTTTTTGTAAACATTCTTCTCATAAATAAAGTTTAAGACATCTATGTTAGATGTTGCCAATACATGTGCATGTGTATTGCGGCATGTTTATTGTGTTCAATGATGTTATATTTTCTATGTTGATTTATTCTGGTTAACGATTAACATTGTCTAAGTGTTGAATATCGTTAAGTATAAGTATTGTTGGGATGTTTTAGAGGTTGCAATTGGATGCATGCCAGATTGTTGAATTAACTTGGTTGAATAGGAATTAGTTTCATTTGATGGTTTGTAACATATGGCAAAGTTATGGGTATACCTTAGGAGAAAAGGAATAGTTTGGTTGTAGTAGGTGCAGGCTAGCCAAGATCTTGTGGTTGAGGCAAGGCAATTTTACAAGACCTCAAATGTTGAAGTGAAGATGTGGAAACCCCCAAGTTGGAAAAAATAGGTGGGTGGATCTATGGAAGTTGGTATTATATCTAAATAATGGTTAGCTACATTTATTTTTACCATTGTCACTTCCGTGATAGCTTATATTAGAGAAAATCTTCACTACATTTTGAAGGAAAGTTGGTGGAAGGAAGTTTATGTGCACAATTTTGTCATGCTTGTGACAAATTAGAAGTAAGGCACGGACCTTGAGGCTAGTTGGAAGGTAGTTGGAAAGGATGACTAGAAAGTTACAATCCTAGACATGTGCATGGATGCAATTTTAGGCATCCACGGAAGTTCATCCACACTGACTTAACAACTCAAGCACTATCCACTTTGACTTGGAAGGAAGTAGAAGACTTCATTGGTATTTTATGCATGTGGATAAGAGAAGGCTTGAGGAAGCAAGTGGACCAAGTCTTGAGGCTTGGGTAGAATTTTCAAAGGTGTCAAGAAGGGTTGAACCATTTTTGGGTTGCAGCATGAATGGCATAGAGGAAGAGTCACAGAATACCAAGAGGAAATCCACGACCATGGAATAAGAACATTGGGAGAAGGATATTCATGAGATCTATGAGGCACATGTGATGAGTCTAAAGAAGACTAGTGTAGGGGATAATTCTTGGGCTCAGAAGTTGTAGAGCTTAATGCATTAAGTGGAAAATTGGGTTAGAGAGGTTGGACTCATTAAGAAGGAAGGAGGCCAACTTCATAGCATGGTTGCATATAAATTTTCCTAAGTACAGAGGTAAATATGTTTCTTGTTTTCTTTGTGGATAGGATTATTTATCCATTGTTTGTCCTTTAAAGGAAGTGGTGGGAAACTTGCAAGAAGTTCAAGTGCGATAAACATTGGTTTCGAGGGCAGAAGTCTTGGGAGTGGTACAAGAGAAAACCCCAAAGGAAACATTGGAGGTTCTAGGTGCCTTGACTATACGTATGCACAAGTTCATAGCAATAGTTCAACAACAATTGTTTGTAATGGTGGATCCTGTAGTGCATTCTGGAAAAAATATTATTGCAAATGATGGAGGTTGCCTTGCTAGCCACCTGTCATCCTCCATTCACTATTAAAATCCATAGATGGATCGTTACGTAGGAGAAGGTAGTGAATCCTAGGGAACATATAGAGGTGCCCAATTTTGTAAGGGTTGGACAAGGAATTCAGTCATTTCATCAAAAATGATGAAAGGTCTGGTGGCATGAGGTCATTGTATTCTCCACATTAATGTCATTTTAAGTGGTTTACTATCGGGCTCGTGCAAGGTAATGATACCCAATTATGACACGTTAGTTGCAATGACATTTTGGAAAAACAGAAATATTATCATAAAAATGAATTATTAGAGGTACCTACAAATTTTTTTTGCATTAGGTGTAAAAATATGAAACATAGAAAAACGGATGACCTTCCGAAATATATAATTTTTATTTATGGCACCCCAAAATGTCATTATTCGAAGATTGGTATGTTATTTTTTTTCTCAAACATAATGCACATGTTTTTGTTGAGCCACTTGTTTGCTATGTAAATTTTCAATTTACAAGAAAAAAAATATGTAGAGGCGTAGGCAACAGACAAATCTTGTACGGGGCTATTTTTCCAAAACTCTAAAAGTCAATTTATATTTTTTTAAATTACCGAAGTCAGTGAAAGCATAAAATGACATGGTCAAGTGTTGAGCCACCATATCATGGTCTAAAAATAATCAAAATACCTTTTTTTTAGGTTGTAGGTATTTTTGTGCTCTTGTGCGGGTTCTTTTCTGTTTTGGAAATACGTAAGCCAATCAAGAGTTATAGGCCAAATAAACGACCTATGTTTTTTACAAATTTAACATGAGTGCAGTTAAAAATGAATTAAAAATAGAAAACAACAACAGATCTATTCAAAAATTATATATTTAGAATCTGCACATAGAGCTCGACAAGTGTGTGCAATTTCATCTGCAGTGCACTCATGGAGCATATGCGGAACTAGTTGTGAAAGACATGAAGTTACAGCATCTGATGTGTTCTGCCATAAATCAAACATAAATCAGATTGAGCCTCAATGTGCAATCCAAAGCTAATTCCAAGCCTATAAGGGTGCCAAAAACAATTTGAATTCAGACACGTGTGTGCGCATGAGCTATAGCGCATGCGCGCTTCTGGGCACCACAAAAAATTTGAATTCAAACACGCGTGTGCGCTTCTATGCACGCACGCGTTGTTGTTTTACACCTTAATTTTTTTATCTATCTCTACCTAACCCTCCCCCCTATCTATAACCCCACCCCCTCTTCCCTTCTTATCCACCCAATCCCCCCCCCCCCCCTCTATTCCACTCTACCCAATCCCTCCTCCCTCTCTCACCCCTCTCTTCTCTCCTTCACCACAAGGGTTAGGAGATATATTATTACACAAAATCACTAACTCACATTATCCTCATGTACATATAAATCTTCATCCTTATAACCATAAATCCATGACCCCCATATCTCAATCCCCAAACCCTTGACCATTACGCCCTAGCCACTGCAATCCCTAGTCCCTAGTACAACTAACCATCATAAATCTTGGCCCACTATAACCCTAAACTAGTATAGCCCCTAAAACTCTTAAATACTAACACATAATGATATATATCCCTTAACCCCTATAACCCTAACCACATAATCCTAACATCAAAAGTGTTTAGTCAAATAAAAATTAACCCCTAACCCTTATAACCTCTAATTCTCATCAACCCTAAACTCTATCATCAAACACCCAACCCTGAAAACCTATAACCCATAGGTAGTTTAGAGAGATAGTCAGAGAGAGAGACCTGAACCTTGGGCCCTAAACAAATATTCTATCCAGAAAGAGCTATGATGATTCCCTCCACTAACCACACATGACCTCTTAATGGTATCATTGGCCTATGATTAAGGATGTCGATACCATGAAGTGGTTTTGAGGAATATGTATGCACCATGCCTAATCAAGGCTTTTAGAATAATGTTTTATGGAAGAATATCATGATTTTGGCCATAAAGAAACCATTTAGACATCCAAGGCCATGAACAATGTCTAAAAGCACCAAAAAAGACTTTACAAGGGTATCCATTGTGCTAGATGTATCCAAGTCTTGGGGACTTGGGGCATTGGACATGGTCAAGGGAGGATACCTAAGGCTCGAGCCTAA
>BSBM01000560.1:755000-842500 GCA_027924585.1 Larix kaempferi
ACAAATAATACTTAAAATTTGCAGGGATTCAGGCTTTCTGAAGTTGCAGGTTCCAGAAATATGCCTAATATTTTCGCGGGTTTTGTTGACCATAAACTCTCGGCCGAAAAATACCTTGCAAACTCTCGGTTGAGAGTTTAGTTCAAACTCTCGTCCAAGATTTTTTTTGAAAATCCAGCGCGACGATTGGTTCAAACTCTCAGCGTAGATTTTTTTTTAAACTCTCGGCCTAGATTTTGAACTCTCAAAACTATCGACCTAGAGTTTTTTTAAACTCTCGGCCAAGAGTTTGAGGTTGACTTTTTTTCCCCTGTTCATCCGCGTGCCCTCTTTTTTTTCACTCCCTTGTCACATAATTGTTTCCCAGCTTCGCGTTTTCACCCATGTGCATTCTCATGGGTTGGATGTGATAATTACCTTGATCACTCAATTCTTTCAAGGCATGAGGTTCAAAATGTGCATATACATGGGAATTGACGAAGTACATAATTTATAGTAAGCCAAAAATGTGTAACACTTAGGGAATTTGGACAATGGTCCTTCTAAGTGGAGGTTAAGTGGTTGTAGGAGAAAAAGGAAGTTGTAGCAGTGGTGGTTTGTGATCATAGTAGGAGGAAACAAACACAATAGTGGGTTCTCAGAGATGTTGTGGAAAAAGTTGAACAAATATGCTTCATTCAAAGGAAGCATAGATAGTGAGCAGTTGCACTTGAATATTTTGTCAGTGGCAATGTGGAGTGGTTGGAGAAGGAAACCACATATGGATGCATGAGTTCAATTAGCAAACTTGGATGACAATAGGTTCTTTTGGATGTTTCCTAGAATGATATCAACCTTTAGTGAAGAGGATGTAAGGTCCTATGTAATGTCCCATGCTTAATCTTTAATAATCATTTTAACTAAGGTGGAGAAATTCAAATTTGTAACTAAGTGGAAAAAATACATTATTATTATTTTATATTTTCAACAAGTTAGCAATATAAAATATGCACCTAGTTAAATTTTAAACTCATCCCATCATCTAAGCAAACATTGAAAGAGACTAAAAAAAATGGGAAATGTGTACATGATGGTGATCTCCTTAATACGAACCGTAGTGATCTCCTCCATAAAGGATAGTTATCCATTTTCAAATTAGTTTTATTCTATGAACTATAAGAGTTCTGGTCTTTCAATTCGGTCTAAAAGTGGACTGCAAATTAGGGTTGTGCATTGTACTGCACCTCATATGTGAATTATGGAAGTATTATTCAGGTTATTTAATAACAAGTCCTCATTACGGGGATACAAATACAAAGTTTATGGCACATCCATAAAAAACAAAAAGTCTGTATAAATGCATAATTTGTTATAAATGCATAATTGGTGACACATTAAAAATAAAAAACAAAAAACTATCATTACAATTAGAATATATTGTTATATAATAATTAGGTTTATACATTTGAATATCATAAGTGAATTTCATGCAACATATCAAACCTGAAAATCACAATATATAAATATGTTTTAACGAAAAATGTTAAATTTTTCTAAGATTGAATTTATAACATTAATTCTTGTATAATTTTATTAAATTAAAATATGTAATAAAACTTTAATAAAATGTATTCAATTTAAATTTATCATCTATAATTTTATTAAATTAAAATATGTAATAAAATTTTTATAAAATGTATTTAATTTAAATTTATCATCTAGATAAGTTCTATTAAAATTATGAATGGATGAATTGTGAGTAATATTACCATAAAATATATTGATTGTGCATGTTGTATATTATAAACCATGAAATCATACAAGATTTATTATTATGAGTCCATTAATTTATGAATAATTATGGATGAAAATTTTTATTACAAAAATGGGTAAATGATATGTATAAAATGCTGAAGTAAATCAATAAAGCAAAATATTATAGTAAATCACTTTAAAAAGAGAATTTATAATGTATTTGCACAAACTATTTATTTCATATACAGTTCCTTATATCCGCATAAGACTACATTACTGTAGATTTTAACAAACTCGTCTAAATTTAATAATAGAGAAAAAAAACCATACACAACAAAATCTAAGTAGAACTATGAGCATTGTTCATGATCTGGTCTTTATCATTTTCTTCAATATTTTCTTAAGGATCTTCTTGATTATCTCCTTACTCACGTGACCTTGAGATGGTAACAACTACATTAGGTTGAGGAATAGAGGAACCCTTAGTTCCCCTTCTACCGAAATATTCAGTGGTGCGAGACTGTTTTGTTTCAAGAAGATCATCATGTTTGTCCAGAGTGACCTGAATAATATCAACTTGATATTTTGTACATGAATTTTATCCTTCGCATCATCTAAATGGAAATCTAAATAGGTCATTGGTGATGAAAGTTGGTGCACTGTTTGCGTAACATCCTCATATTTTCCCAAGGTATCCAAAACTCCATCCATTTGGGATTCACAAACTCGGACATTCTCCTCCAGCTTGTCGAGATGACCACATATGAGCTGAGAGCTGCTAAGTATCTTGCTTAGCTTCTTCCAGGAGGGATTCCATAATAGGCGTGTGAGCCTTTGCTTGAAAAACTACATCAATTAACCCTTCCAATTGCGATTTAATCCACCTCAGTTGACTGCGAATTTCCTTAATGTCTACTCAGGTATCTCATATTCCTTCAGATAATTCATGAATTTTCTTTTGTATATCCATTGCAGGATTTACCACAGTCCAGACACACACCTCCTCTGAATATCTGGTACCCCAAGCTCTCCAATTGATGGAGAGAGCTAACCCTTCACTGTGTCTATTGTTAATTCCCTGATGAATATATTTAGCTCACCCTACAAATTTTGAACTTAATAAGCACTTCCTCAAGGCACAAAGGAAGACAACTGTTTCCTCCAACGTTTGTAAATCCCAAACCTTCTAGGTCAAAGAAAGAGTTGAAATTAAGTGGAACCTATGGATGATGGTCTAAGAAATATCTTCATCGCACTCAACATTGTTACACCATTGTTATAAAGATAAAACTTCTCCTTCGGTGCGTACGGAAAGGCATCAATGTCCCAAACAATCGGCAACACCATCCCCAAGTCGCTGCACACACCAGACCTCCTCCCTCAAGAGTACTCACTACAGAATGTTGTTAACAATGAAGCGAGTTGTTTCCAAATACAAAATGACCTCATGGCAGAGCCAGTGGGTACCTCCACGTGTCATGGAATTAAACTCAAATGTGTAAGCTTTGAGTCCTCGAGAAGCTTCATAAATCCATATGCCTTGAGCATTTCACATGGGAAGTTACAGTGGTTAGCACATTAAACATGGTTCCTGTTGTTCTGATCATTAATGAGAAACAAGACTTATTCCTTAATTGATAAATGAATTATGTCATAAAATTGAGACCTTAAGGGAGCCAACATGTTGTGAGTTTGGGCTCATTTTTTTTAATGCCCCCACTAGGTAGAAGGGGTGCTTCTTTGGCTAACTTATCAATTGGTGCATTATTTTTGTGATGGACATGATAGAGATGGATACTCAGAATGTGAATAAGAAAACTTAAGATATGTTTGTGTAACCTTCCAGCATTTTGATTCACAATTTCCTCCCACGCGTATTTTAGGAGATAATTAGGAGATAGAGATTCGAAGAGAGACAGCTTGATCTAATCCCAAATATAAGGCGTATTTCTCATAAAGTAGAGGGAGGAGGGAGGAAATAGAGGAGGAGGAAGTTATTAAGAGGAAAAGGAGAAAAAACATGTCAAATAAATTTGAGCAGCAAGGTCGAGGTAGTCAAGTTTAGAGATAATTTTTTGGTTATGTAAAGTTCTCATGAATTGCAACCTTGTTTAGACTTAGACCAACGCACAATATTTTAGTTTTGGGAATTGCGAAAGTCGTTAAGCCAATTACGGAGGCATTTTATTTGTAATTTAAAAAATAATTTAGTTCCCTTAAGGGTATTGATATTGGGTTTAACTTGTACTCAAGAGAACTCGAATTTATACTTTTTCTTGTGGAGGAAAATTTGTGTTAGTGAAATCCAAGATGCAAATTGTCTACTGCTTGGGTTTTCATCTATCAACAGTGCCAATCATCCAAAGGAACTATATGGTAGATGTAGATTGGCATGGGCGGACCATGATATCGAAATGGATTGCGACGACGTTTAGGTATTAGACGACAAGTAAAGCCTTCTACAACTTCCTTGCTATCCTGATGCAAATTAAAATTAGGGTATATCGATTCATGGGAGGAAAGTTGTTTATAGAGGGTTATCATTTTTCTAGGAATACTCATGTAGATTGATCTGGAAACACCTGTTTATTTTTTATGAAAATTAAACCTGCCAAATATTTCATGTGCTGAACTCCGAACAACTCTGAATATAATCTCAGCGAAATGTAGTTTATTGCTTTCAAGTTTCAAAAGCCGATCGTAAATCAACTTGTACAAAGAAAACAAAAGCCGAAAAGTACATGAAGAAACAATCTTCGTAGATATTAATTGGACTTCCTGCAGTTTGTGCGGATTTGTCCGCTGGTGCCAGTGAGGGGACTGATATTACCCATCTTCACCATCGCAGCAGCAAAGTCTCTAAAGAAGATGTTCTGATTGGTGTTGTAGGTAGTGACCTGAGAATCTGCAGAACCTCCATTAAATAGTTGCTGATCGGAGTGAAGAAGTCCTTTCTGTATTTTCAGATCACCGTAATATTTGTTGTCGAATGTGGTAGGACTGACCACGTCTAAGGGAGAAAGGGTGCCGTCTCCACCAGCGCTTGGGCAGTTCGCCTTCACAGCTGTAGCGAAGGCAGCGTTAATGTTGGATTCGTTGTAGATGCGAGTTCTGAAAAAGGCGCACCGCGCTTGACCAATTGTATGAGCACCTGTAATAATAATAACAAATATAGCTCGTGATAAGAGTTCAATTTTAATACATCAAGTTATATGGTTTACAGACACGATGTCTTTTCAGTAATCTTATACCTGAGAGTGCAACGAGGTCCTTGGTAGCAAGACCGTTACTTTGAAAAGACGAGATGAGTGTACTGAGACTGGATGCCGGAGACGGAATGTTGTTGTTTGCAGCGCTTAAACTTGCAGACGCGGAATCTCGCCTTCCCAGCATTACCGTCCATGTTGGGCCTTGAAGCTAACAAATCGCAATCACAAAAAATTAGAGAGCATATTTTTAATTCGACAAGTTCTTCTGAGATAAAATGAGATTCATGTATTTATCCGTAACACCTAATTCTGACGGCGATTAATAGGTGATTACCCCAACAACAGAATCACGAGCAGCAATGGTGAGAATGTCGGCACACGACACGACCCCACTGCAGGCTGCCTCCACTCGAGTTTTAATAGTGTCTATAACGTCAAACCCTCTCGCAGAATTGGCGTTTGGGCCTGCAGTCTTTTCTCCGGTAAACGTCGAGTTGTCGTCCAACAGTATCGAACCATCACAACCCTGCAAGGAAATCGAACCCGAAATTCAACACGAGGACAGGAGTAAAGCAGAGATGATTACTTACTAAGTATTATAATCAGCTAAATGAAACTCTTTCTTACATTGACGAAGCAATCGTGAAAGTGAAGGCGGAGCAAGGATGCCCCCATTCGTTTCTCCTTAGCAAGCGCTTGGTTCACAGCTGATTTCACTATCGACTGCAACCTCGGACACGATTTATCATAAAACGTTGATCTCAGCTGTCCATGCACGGCGTTTATATTAATGGCACATACCAATACCATTACCGCAATGCACACTAGAGTCCTTCTCATCATCATATTTAGAAGAATTGGCTCCCTCAATAAATAAACGGAATTGAATGGTGAAGAGGAGGATGTGTGCAAAGTGTTGGAGACGAGTGGGATTTTTATAGAGGGGGGAATCCAAGTTGAAGAGGCTTCCTCTTCTCATCTCGAGGCAGCCTTGCCCATAGTGAGAGCCAGCTAGTATATGCATAAAGTAATGCGCTGGCTCGGACAACTATTGCTTGGGCGAAACAGAGAGGTTTGATGCATGGAACGAGTCCAACCTGCCAAAAAATTTCAGACTTAATGCACCCCACGCGGAATCACCGACAAAACTCCTCTATCCACTTTATCTGCTACATCTGCTGGGACCACGAAATCATAAGTGAGACATCAATATTGACGCATCACTCATCCAATGCTTTTGTTTGATTCGCTGACTTTCTCCATAAATCAATTAGAAACCAAACGTGAATGACCAAGGCTGATCTTATCTGATTCCTGTCACCTCACCTGCCTCACCGCAGACGCGCAAATTGACTCAGTAGACTTGAGAGCTCTATCATTGCTTATTTCATTCTACTTAACTTGTAGCTTTCTGTCTGTGTTGAAATTTCATGCGCTTGTCTATTCCATGATTCCATCCATGATTGCCCAAATCGTGTGCCGAGAATAAAATCAAACGGACGGACCGGTGACGTTCCCTCTGTCCCGTCCTCATATCGATTTTCTCTTTGCCCTGCAATCTCGTGATTGTTTGGACGGGCTGGAATTTCCAGAGTCGAGACGCAAAACGCCAATGTTTACGCTATGGTTTATCCTTTGACTGTACACGATTATAGTAACATCACTCGATTCATAACCTTACCTCCATAGCGATTATTACGGTATGCCTTATACTTTGACTGTCCACGATTACAATAACAGTACGAGCTTTAGAGCCTTACTTGCCTAATGAATTCCTTACCCTTTGACTCCAGCATTATAATAACATCACTGGATTTACAGCCTTCCCTGCCTAGAGAATGAGAGATTAATCTTTGGAGACCAGTGCAGAAATGATCATAGAAAACGAGAGAGTAATTTAACACCAAAATATTATTAAACAAAGTCATGATACCGCAATATATTTTAATTTGAATCACGAGTTATTAGTCACGCAGTGTAAGGTTTTAATATTATGAAGTACAATGGCTTGTCTCTCATCAATATAAATCGTTTTCATTTAAAAAATATTAAGTTTATCTTTCAATTTCTTACATTTTATCTTGTGAAAGATCTTTCAGATTGCATGGTTTTGTAAATTCGATTTTTAAATAGGTAACAAAGTTAATATTAAACTAGAGGCAAAGTACACATCTCCATATGTGTATAATTAATTTTATGTCAAACATTATAAAAAAATTAAGATAAAGTTATTCAAAGAAGAGCATATTTAATTTCATTAAAATATATGTAAATTTTTTCTAATCTACATTTTTTTATTATTGTTTTTAATTTTTTATTATTAAAATATGTTGCTTTACATCACATTATATTACAACATCTTTTCCATACTTGATTGTAAGCATCTAGCTACTTTAAATGAAAAAAAATACCAGACACAGAATTTTATATATAAATTATGTAATGTTGTGTTTGAATATGATTAACTTTATGTCAAAAATAAAAATTACAAAAGTAAGTAATATGTGTGACAAGTTTTACGAAGAGAAATAGAGAGGAAGGAGGATGAGAGTTTGGTTTTCTCCTTTAATTGTTGAACCATGGTCAATGTTATGTTTAAAAGTGATTATGGGTTGATATGTTTTATCGTGTCGGTGAACAAAGAAGTCCATACATAGATAGCCATTAATGTGTCGACAAAGAAATGATAAGCAAAGGTGATTGCGTGAGATAGTTTTAGGTTACTGGGATGATAAAATCTATGCCTCGGATGTGGATTGAACTGGATGAGTACTACGTTAAATAGTATAACTTCAATTAATTCTTGGATAACCCAGAACGCTCCAATGGTGAAAAAGCAAGTGCCGTCATAACTCATGACACTTCGTTGGTGAAAAAGAAAAGTGGTTCCATAACTAAGAGCGATAGCGTGACAACCCAGAACACTCATAAGTGAAAAATAAAGTGGTTCCATAATTAAGAGCGACAGCGAGACAACCCAGAACACTCTAAGATAACCCGACGAGATGGTGAAAAAATAAGTCGCACCGTAACTTATAATGCACCGATGGTGAAAAATTACGTGGCGTGGAAACTCAGAAGGCTCTGATGGTGAAAAAGCAAACGACATGATAATTGTTTAGTTCAAAATCAGATTTCGAGAGGAATATTTTTCAGTATTATTACAATGAATGGTACAGGTACATATATATCGATGGATCAACTCCCAGATCCTATAATTTAGGCTACAGATCCTAAAATCAAGCTACATGGTCTATCGGATAGGAAAGAGCATTTACAAGATAGGGAAGAGCATTTACAAGATGGGAAAGAGTCACATGAGGGTCGGAGAGAATCAGTCTATATCGCAATACTCCCCCTTAAACACTCGACTTGAAACTGCTTTGGTGAGAATATCGCCTAACTGATCCTATCGAATCTTAGGCAACTCCACAATCTTCTCATCCAACTTCTCCTTAATGAAGAATGTGTCTACCTCCACATGTTTTTTTCTATCATGTTGAACCGGATTATGAGCAATACCACATGCTGCTTTATTGTCACAATATAGTCGAATTGGCTGCCTAGGCGGATAGCCCAAATCTCTAAGGAGAAGTCTTAGCCACAATGCTTCACATACTCCAAGTGCCATACCTCTAAATTCAGCCTCCGCACTTGATTGGGCAACAACATTCTATTTTTTGCTTCTCCATGTAACAAGGTTACCTCCTACAATGGTGAAATAACCTGAAGTAGAACGCCTGTCATCAACTGCTCCAGCCCAGTCAGCATCAGTATATGCATCCACGCTTTGACAATCTTCATTTTTAGTGAATAAAATTCCTTTTCCAGGGGCAGACTTCAGATACCTCAAAATGCGCATAACTGCATTCATATGTTGCTCGCCAGGAATATGCATAAACTGGCTAACAATACTCAAGGCATAGGCAAGGTCCGGCCTTGTGTGTGCTAAGTACATCAATCTTCCTACGAGTCTCTGGTATCTCCCCTTATCAACTGGTACCTGATCAGACTCAACACATAACTTCAATCCTTCTTCCACTGGTGTATCAGCGGGTTGACATGCTGACATACCGGTTTCCTGTAACAAGTCTAAGGCATATTTCCTTTGAGACAGAAAAATCCCTTTATCAGATCGAGACACTTCGATCCCAAGGAAATATTTCAAGGGGTCGAGGTCTTTCATTTCAAATTATTTGGACAAGTAACCTTGTAGAGCCTTCCTTTCTTCGGCATCATTTCCTGTAATCACCATGTCATCCACATATATAATAAGTGCAGTTATCTTACCCTGCTGTTTCTTCAAGAATAAAGTGTGGTCTGAGTTGGTCTGATGGTAACCAAAGGCTTTCATAGATTTTGTGAACCTTCCGAACCATGCTCTCGGAGACTGTTTCAACCCATACGGTGACTTCTTTAATTTGCACACCTTTCAACTATGCGTTTCTGGTATCATGCATCTTGGTGGGAGTTCCATGTAAACTTCTTCGGACAACTCACCATGTAGAAAGGCGTTCTTCACATCAAACTGTTGTAATGGCCAACCCAAGTTCGCAGCAAGTGACAACAGGACTCGTACTGTATTGATTTTAGCTACCGGTGCAAATGTCTCTGTATAATCGATCCCATAGGTTTGGGTGTATCCTTTTGCCACCAGTCTCGCCTTAAAGCATTCAATTGCACCATTTGCTTTGTACTTCACAGTATAAACCCATCGACATCCAACTGGTTTCTTTCCTGGTGAATGGTCAACAAGTTCCAAGGTTTTATTCTCCTGCAAGGATTTCATCTCCTCGTTCATAGCGGCTTTCCACCTTAGGTCAGCTAAGGCTTCCTGCACATTGTTAGGATTAGATACAGTAGATAATTGATTTACAAATGACTAATTTGATTCTGACAAACGATGGTCAAACACATAATGGCTCATGGGGTATTTAACTTTACCAGAAAGTTTGGGTTCATATGTGGCTTTAGGGATACCTCTGGTGTGACGCTGTGGTAGCTGTCTTCTAGATGGTTCAAGAGCATCCTCAGCAAGTGATTGGTTTGGTGTATCAGCTGCTTGCGGTGTGAGAGACCCGGACGGAGGTAGAGCCAAAACTTCAGTTTCTGGGTGTTCATCACTACTTGGATGCAAAGTCAAACCACCCACATCCAATTCACCCACTTCTTGGCTCAGCGCATCAGAGAGTTCCCCTACTTTCGGGACGACCAAGTTTTCTTCCTGGATGTGAACAACCACATCTTCAGAGATGTGATCATCATAGTCTAGAGTCTGAATTTCCTTCTGGTACTCCCCCTGAAGTTCAAGCTCAGAGGAAAAATACATTGAGTCTTCGTGAAAATTTACATGTAATGTAATAAACATTCATTGGGTTGGAGGATGATAGCATCGGTACCCCTTTTGATGAGCAACATATCCGAGAAAGACACATCGCAGTGCTCGAGGAGACAACTTGGTGCGTTGATGCTTATGGAGGTGTACAAACGCTACACAACCAAAGATGTGAGGAGATAAATTTGGGACGGCTGGAGCAACAACCGCTTTAGCAAGAGCCTGGGATGATGTCTGGAAATCAATAGTGTTGGAGGGTACCTGATTGATCAAATACGCTGCAGAGGTAAGTGCTTCTCCCCAATAGGATAACGACATATGGGCTTCTATCGACGATGCACGGACAGCCTCCATCAAATGGCATTTTTTTCTTTCAGCCACCACATTCTGTTGATGTGTATTGGAACAAGTAGTTTGATGAATAGTTCTGTGTGCTTCCAGATATTGCTGAAGTTCAGAACTCAAGTATTCACCTCCGTTGTCACTGCGGAGAACCTGAACCTGTGCATTGTATTGAGTACGAATCATTTTATAAAAATTTTGAAATAACAAATTCACTTCTCCTTTAGACTTCATCAAGAACACCCAAGTCATCCTAGTACAGTAGTTAATAAAAGTAACAAACCAACATGATCCAGCAAAGGTAGTGACTTTGGACAGACCCCAAACATCAAAATGTATAACCATAAAAGGAACTGGAGTTTTATTCAAACTTAATGGAAACGAAGTACAATGGCTTTTTGCAAGTTCACAAACATCACAGCAGAAAATAGAAACATCAAATTTTGCAAATAAACTAGGAAATAATTTCTTCAGGTAACCAAAGGAAGCACGCCCCAGACATTGATGCCAAAACCAGATTTCAGATTTATTCTTCTCCCCCTCAGAGCCGTCCATCGTTAAATCTTGACGCAACTTTTCCAAACTCTTTGACACCAAGTCCAAGTAATACAGCTTCCCTCGCCTAACACCACAACCAATCATTTTCCTTGTTCGGATGTCCTTAAACACACAAAAATCAGGCCAAAAAATTACAACACAAAGTAAGGTAGTGGTGATTTCGAAAACTGACAACAAATTATAATCCAAAGACAGAACAACTAAAATAGAATATAGATTCAAAGTATCAGTGAGAGGTAAAGACCCCTCTCCAATAACTAGGGCCGAAGAGCCATTGGAAGTGGAAACAATTTTTTGTGAGGACGGTTTAAGGGGTGAGACCTGTCTAGAATCAAACGTCATATGATCCGTAGCACCGGAATCAATTATCCATGCACTATTAGAAACAAGTGTAGAAATATTTAAAACCTTACCACCATTACCTGTCGCTACTGCTAATGCCGAGATCTGACCAGCAACACCATCCATTGTCTTTGTTTCGACAACCGCAACACTGGAGGTCCTCTTGGAATTCTTCTTCTATGAATCATGGCTATGATCCCACCATTCTGGATACCCCACAAGTTCAAAGCAGTGGCTCTTGGTATGACCAGTTTGATTGCAATGAGTGAATTTGTAGGTGGATTTATCGCCACCATATCAGTGTTCTTAAGATGGCTTTGAGAAGGTCGGTTCTTATTATACCGGTTTCAAGTCACCATGGCTAAAGCTTCAGATTTTTCTGGTTCTCCATTCATCATTGCGAGTCTAACAGATTCACGGCGGACCAAAGCATAACATGCTTCCAATTTGGGGATAGGATCCTTTCTCAAAATTTCACCACGAATTTGTTCAAATTCACCATCTAATCCAGCAAGAAAAATATGCACCCTTTGTCGCTGAACTAATTTTCAGTAAGATTCAACATCATTCTCACTCTCCATGATCACCTTATCACGATGATCCAACTCACAAAAAATCTCGGTTATTTCTCCATAATACACCGAGAGTGTTCTTCCATTCTGTTTCGTAGAGAAGGCCCTCTGATTCAAGACAAACACCTGCAATTCATCTACTCCATCATAAAAATCTTTAGAAAGAGCTTTCCAAATATCTCGAGCGGTGGGTAAGCGAATATATCACTTCATGATCTCCGGGGACATATACATCAACAGCCATCTCTTGACCTTTTGATTGTCTACATACCACTTCTCATATCCATCATCCTTCTCGATAGGTGACTGTGAATTACCTTGAATGAAAGAGAGTTTCTCCTTCTCAGCAGTATGCATTTCCATGATTTGAGACCACAAATCATAGTTTGTTTCATCGAGTACAATCCCTGCCTTGAACAACGAACCTTCAGATTGAATAATAATGGGAGCAAATTTGTTCCCAGATCCAGATTCTGAATTGGCCATGGTTCAACGAAGAGTACTAACGATTTAAGCTTCGAAGCTCTGATACCAAGTTCAAAATCAGATTTCAAGAGGAATATTTTTCAGTATTATTACAATGAATTGTACAGGTACATATACATCAATGGATCAACTCCCATATCCTATAATTCAGGCTACATATCCTAAAATCAAGCTGCATGGTCTATCGGATAGGAAAGAGCATTTACAAGATAGGAAAGAGCAATTACAAGATGGGAAAGAGTCACACGAGAGTCGGAGAGAATCAGTCTATATCGCAACACTCCCCCTCAAGTAATCCTATGACATTTTCAAAAACTAAGAGGAAGTCTAGAATAGATGCTACACATTTCATCAATGCTACCATATTTCATCAAACGATACGTACATGAGCATCTATGTAGTTCGGTTGAAGTGTGCCTACTCTAGCATGCTAAAAAAAATGGCAAAGTATCAAGTACAATGGCAAGGAATGCATAACAAAAGTGTAATAAAATTCATTGGGCCTTCATGTACATATCACGGGGGCTTCACTCAATAAACCACTATCATAGCACATTCGTTCGTGGCATATGAAACAATACCCCTAATTTCAATAAATATTGGAAAATACCTTCCAAAATCATTTTTTTTAACCCCCTCCCAATATGCCTTCCCAATTTTAAAAAAATTCTTGTTTTCACTAGATATTGTATGTATTAATTTTTTCATTAACATTTTTTATACCCCTTTATATTTCTACCTAGTATATTGATATGATGCTCCTCTTATGACCCACATGCATTCTACAATGCACCTTGTTACTTTCGATGTACATTGTGGATTCACATTACTTCACCCACAATGCAAGTACTCAACCACATATCATTATGATTTGCAACATCTAATGGTCTAATGAAGAGATAGGAGATCACTTCTTGTATGTCACTAGAGCCAATGCACATAGTACAACATTTAGATTGCATGTTGCAGTTCCCCAATCGCTTACTAAGCTTGTTGTGGGCTAGGTATCCAAGCCCCCAGGGCTTGTAACAAGCTCTAGGAGGCTGAATAAACCTCTGAAGGCCTGTAATAGGCACGAGTGGTTGGGTATTCAAGCCCCCAAGGCCTATCAAGGGCCTGTAATAGGCCCTGGAGGCTTAGAGCCTCCCAAAAATATTGGTAACAACTGGCTGAGTGCTATTGGTAACAATTGGCTGTCAATGACCACTGTCTCTCGACTATGATTGACTGGAAACCCACTTCACCACGAAACCCCTGGCCTCAAGCATGCCTCAAGATGCGATTTCCCTGCGTATTGGTAAGCCTGAGCCTTGCCTCAACCCGATTTCTCATCTGGACGTGATCCTGCCATCTCCATTTGGCGGATATTTGTCACTCCGCCCATATAAAAAAGACCCCAAAGTATTTTTGTATTGTTACATTAAATAAAAAAACCCTTTTCCCCTTAATATATAAGCAATATAATTTTTAGGTTTTCATGAATATTTAATATCGCAATATGAATGAACGTGATATTATATTGCCTTCTAGTGAAGACCCCGTAGTACATATGGTCAAATATATGTCTCAAATATGCCCTAGTTTGTAAGACCCTAGTCTGTTCCAATATGCTAACCAATAGTTGGTCATGAATTCACTTTCATAAAATCGTTGAAGATATAAACCCTGCCCTTACTAAACCCTAGTATGTAGGACCATGGTTTGTGCTTTACCTCTTTCATATGTCCATTTCCACTTGTCATAATGCAAAATTAATCATACAGAAGCCATGGAAAATGAAATACCTAACTAGTTTAATGATATTCCTTGATAATTGTTTTTTGATGAAGGAAAATAAGATGTTCATGGTCCTATTTTTGTAAAAAGGATGGATTATCCTCATATGAAAATGTATTTAAAATTGAATGTTCTTGATTGATACAAACGATGATGCAATGGTTGTTCATTGTGATTTGGCAAGTATTATGGTTCCCCCATAACTTGATGGAAAATTTTCATGGTGACTTTGATCTAACAAAGCTAGCAAGGATCAGAGGGATATCATCGATGAAACATTGCCTCTATTTTTTGTTTGGAACTTTGAATTCTTAAAAATGACATTAATTACTCAAAATCCAAATATAGTGGAACACTAAGGAGTTGTTAAATGACGTGGCACACTAAGGACATAGAAATATACCAAGGGTGTAGTGTGGTAGGTTTGATTGCCACTCTTTGAATGTCTAGTTCTAGAATCAAAATAAAAAAATTTCAAAGTTGACCCCCATGTGCAAAACTGCACACTCCCTTACTGAGCAAAACCCTAGTTTCCAAAATTGACCTAAAAGTTGACACCTGGGTTATGGGACCAGAGGAGAGGGGCACCCTTAGCACTATCCTGATATCCTGAATCCAATGGAGTCGACAGTTTCTCGATCCGAGCCACAGTCGTCATTCTATGGCTCGTTCCATTTCGCATCCAAAAGGCCTTCAGGGACACGAGTTGGATACCTACCGGGGCCATAGAATTCCAACCATGCAACAAAACCGGGTTCCAGGGAGTCCTACAAGTGCATTTAGGAAGGTTCCAGCTGGGAACGCTATCCATAAGTCTCCGATCAATGATTTTGCAAATTTGACCCCCATGTACAAAAATTGCACACTCCCTTACTGAGCAAAACCCTAGTTTCCAAAATGGACCTACAAGATGACACTTGCGCCATGGGACCGATGGAGAGGAGCACCCCTAGCACTATCCTGATGTACCGAATCCAATGGAGTTGACGGTTTGTCGATCCGATCCACGATCGTCATTCTATGGCTCGTTCCATCTCGCATCTAAAAGGCCTTCAGGGCACGGGGGCTTCACTCAATAAACCACTACCATAGCATGTTCGTTCATGGCATATGAAACAATACCCCTAATTTCACTAAATATTCGAAAATACCTTCCAAAAACGTTTTTTTTTTACCCCCTCCCAATATGCCTTCCCAATTTAAAAAAAAAACCTATTTTCACTAGATATTGTATGTATCAATTTTTTCATTAATATTTTTTATACCCCTTTATATTTCTACCTAGTATATTGATATGATACCCCTCTTATGACCCCACATGCATTCTACAATGCACCTTACTTCTTTCAATGTATATTGTGGATGCACATTACTTCACCCACAATGCAATTACTCAACCACGTATCATTATGATTTGCAACATCTAATGGTCAAATGAAGACATAGGAGATCACTTCTTGTATGTCACTAGAGCCAATGCACATAGTACAACATTTATATTGCATGTTACAGTTCCCCAATCGCTGACTAAGCCTGTTGTGGGCTAGGTATCCAAGCCCCTAGGGCATGTAACAAGATCTAGGAGGCTGACTAAACCTCCTAAGGCCTGTAATAGGAACGAGTGGTTGGGTATTCAATCCCCCAAGGTCTATCGAGGGCCTATAACAGGCCCTGGAGTCTTAGAGCCTCCCAAGGCTATTGGTAACAATTGGCTGAGTGTTATTGGTAACAATTGGTTGTCAATGACCACTGTCTATCGACTATGATCGACTGGAAACCCACTTCACCACGAAACCCCCTGGCCTCAAGCATGCCTCAAGACGCGATTTCCCTACATATTGGTAAGCTCGAGCCTTGCCTCAACCCAATTTCTCATCCGTCCGTGATCTCGCCATCTCTATTTGGTGGATATTTGTCAGCCCGCCCATATAAAAAAGACCCCAAAGTATTTTTGTATTGTTACATTAAATAAAAAAAACCCTTTGCCCCTTAATATATAAGCAATATAATTTTTAGGTTTTCATAAATATTTAATACCGCAATATGAATGAACATGGTATTATATTACTTTCTAGTGAAGCCCCTGTGCTTCAGGGACACCAGTTGGATACCTATTGGGGCCATAGAATTCCAACCATGCAACAAAATTGGGTTTCGAGGAGTCCTGCAAGTGTGTCTAAGAAGTTTCCAGCTGGGAACCTTAGCCATAAGTCCCCGGTTGACGATTTTTAAAAGTTGACCCCCATGTGCAAAAATTGCACACTCCCTTACTGAGCAAAACCCTAGTTTCCAAAATGGAACTGCAAGATGACACTTGGGCCATGGGACCGGCGGAGAGGGGCACCTGAGCACTATCTTAATTTCCTGAATCCATCGGAGTCGACGATTTGTCGATCCGAGCCACGGTCGTCATTCTATGGCTTGTTCCATCTCACATCCAAAATGCCTTCAGGGACACCAGTGCGATACCTACCGGGACCATAGAATTCCAACTATCCTACAGTTTTGAAAATATATATATTTTCTTTTGAAAGGACAGCTAGTATGCAATTTCATAAGAAAAAAGATGACGATGATGGTACTTAAATTTGTTCAAAGATAATAAAAAAAACGTTCATTAAGTTTAAGGGCACAATCATGTTACCGTGACCATATGACACCCCTATATATGACTATCTTGCAGTTTAGAAACGATTCATATTCTCTTTTGAAAGGACAGAGAGTATGCAATTTCATAAGAGTAAATATAATAATAATGGTGCTTAAATTTGTTTGTAAAACCAAATTTTACACTGCGACTGATTCATATATACGTGCATAAAAAACTTGCAAAATTAATGCCTAGCTCTGCTAATTGCCTTAACAAGAGTGTTGCACAGGGTCTTCACTCAATGAAACTATGCCATAGTGCCTTCATTCATGGGATATTAAAGAATACCCCTAATTTTACTACATATTGATAAATACCTACAAAAATCCTTTTGTTGAGCCCCCCTCCCAATACATATTTCCAATTAATAAAACCCTATTTTACGAGAATTTCCTTATTTTTACTAGATACTCATTCTTCTACCCCCTAATACCTACAAACCTCCTATACCCCACTCCTCTCACCCCAATACCTACAATATATTGTCGTTATTTTTCACAATTTAAAATGCCCCCTTTATGAATGAACGTGATAAGATATTAGTCAACAAGGTGAATCCCCTGTGGAGTGTTGCCATAGCTTTAGAAGGGAAACTACTTTCTTGTCTGAACTACAATTTCAGAACTATCAAAGACAACAAAATTTAAAACTATGGCAGACATTGATAGACTTCTTTCTAAATATCAAGAGGATAAAAGCTAAGATTGACAGGCAGAGAAACTTACATGTTATTCTTTCCAATTCTACCCATTCCATTGATACAGCTTTGTACAACACAATTTTCTAACATCTTCACGTTGACCAATTGTATAGATGATAAATGTTTTAGAAATTTAAATAACAATTAAGAAAAGAGAAGTCAAGACAATGCCAGTTTCTTCCATCATTAAAACTTTAGGCATTTTACATAGAAACCAGAAGTCCCTGCTACAAAATGCCATGGAGCCATGGATTTCAGAAATGAATTACTGAAAACTTTCAAATGTTCATTATACTACTACTTCATACTATAAAATAGGAGTTGAACGAAGAGGCAGTGGTAGATAGAGAGGAGTGGGGATCAAATTTAGGGTTTGTGGATTGGAGATTAGATACTAAAAATACGATGCTTCATATATATACAACAGTGTAATGGAGACCCAGTGGTACAACATAACGGGGATTAGGTTTAGGGTTTCATGGCCCGCCCGAGATCCTTCGGACGAGAAATGCTCTCCTTGAGCAACATTGGCATGGCCTTCACTGCACCAAACCCTAGCTCCGAAGATGGCACAATACCACTGTTTCCAGGGGTTGGAGGCACGTTGTGGGGGGTCCCCTAGCTAAAACTCAGCAAAACACGCTAGCTGAATTTTTGCACAGACAAAACGTACTAGTGTTATGGACACACATAATGCGCTAGCATTATGGACACAAAAAACGCGTGCGCGTTTTGGGAATGTTAAAAATCATAAGCATTTAATATGTTTGGTGCATGGCTAAATAATGCCTACTTGCACAAAACGCGAGAGCATTTCTTCATGAAAAAACATGCTAGCGTTATTGTAATCATCAAAACCTTATTCAATAGTTTATTTAATAATTTCTATGGGTTAGGAGGTTAAATAGAGATTTGGTGTTAGGGGCTTAGGGATTAGAGATGGGGGGTGGTTAGTGGTAGGGGAAGGGGGATTAGGAGAGACCAGGAGGAGAGAGAGAGAGAGAGAGGCGTAGAAACAAGGAAGAGAGAGTGAGAGAGGGGGGGTTAGTTAGGGGTAAGGGGCTAGGAGGGGGGTTAGCGAGGGGGAGAGAGAGAGAGAGAGAGAGAGAGAGAGAGAGAGAGAGAGACAGGAGAGGTTTTTAGTTGTAGGGAGTGAGAAAGAGAGATGGGAGGTGTGGTTAGAGGTAAGTGGAGGTGTAGGGAAGAGAGAGAGACTGAGAGAGCATGGGTTAGTAAGGGCTAGGGAGGGAAGGAGAGAAAGATAGAGAGGAGGGGGGTTTGATCTGGGGGGAGTAGTAGAGATATAGAAAGAGTAGGATGGTTAGGGATGGGGGATAGGTTAGGGAGAGGGAGAGGGGGTTTACACACACACACACACACACACACACACACACAGAGGTGTAAAATCGGGGAAGAGAGAGTGATGATGATGATGACGATGATGATGATGAAGACGATGATGATGATGATGATAATGATGATGATGGATATCATGATGAATATGATAATGATGATGAATATGATGATGATGATGATGATGATGATGATGATGATGATGATGATGATGATGACGATGACATAGATGATGATGATGATGATGATGATGATGATGATAATGATGATGAAGATGATGAAGATGATGGTGATGACGACCACAACGATGATGATGATGAAGAAGAAGAAGGAGATGATGATGATGATGATGATGATGATAATGTTGGTGATGAGGATGATGATGATGATGGTGATGATGAAGATGATGATGAAGATGATGATGAGGATGATGAAGATGAAGAGGATGGAGATGAAGATGATGATGATGATGACGATGACGATGATGATGATGATGATGGTGGTGGTGGTGGTGAAGATGAGGATGCTGATGATGGTGAATATGAGGATGATGATGATGATGATCAATCAATGAATATGAGGATTATGATAATGATGATGATCAATCAATGAAGAGGAGGATGATGATGATGATGATTGATCATCATCATCATCATCATCATCATCATCATCATCATCATCATCTTCACCACCATCATCACCATCATCATCATCATCCTCTTCATCTTCATCACCATCTTCTTCATCTTCATCATTATCATCGTCATCTTCATCATCATCTTCATCATCATCCTCATCCTCATCACAATCATCATCCTCATCATCATCCTCATCACAATCATCATCATCATCATCATTGTTTTCATCTTCATCATCATCGTTATGGTCGTCATCACCATCATCTTCATCGTCTTCATCATCATCATCATCATAATCATCGTCATCATTATCATCATCATCATCACCATATTCATCATCACCATCTTCATCATCTTCATCATGATATTCATCATCATCATCATCATCATCATCATCATCATCGTCTTCATCATCATCATCATCATCATCATCATTTTCATCACCATCATCTTCATCTTCATCGTCATCATCATCATCTTCATCGTCATCATCATCATCATCATCCTCATCAGCATCATCATCATCGTCGCTGTCGTCGTCGTCATCGTCATCATCATCATCATCATCATCATCATGGTGATGACGACCACAACGATGATAATGAAGATGATGAGGAGGAGGAGGAGGAAGATGGAATTGCGATGATGATGATGAATATGGTAATGAGGATGATGAAGATGATGATGAATATGACGATGATGATGATGAAGATGAATATGATGGTGATGAATATGAGGATGATGATGATGATGATGATGAGGATGAGGATGAAGATGATGATGATGATAATGATCGACACCATCACCACCACCACCATCATCATCATAATCATTTTATTCATCATCATCATCATCATCATATTCATCACCATCATCATCATCATCGTCATCGTCGTCTTCATCATCATCATTAGCATCATCACCAGCATCAGCATCATCATCGTCGTTGTCATCATCATCATCATCATCCTCTTCTTTATCATCACCATCATCATCATCATCATCATCATCTTCATCTTCAGCATCATCATCGTCATATTCATCATCATCTTCTTCATCATCACCATCTTCATCATCATCATTGTCATCTCCATCATCATCATCACCATCATCATTATCATCATCATCATCATCATCATCGTTGTGGTTGTCATCACCACCATCTTCATTGTTATCATCATCCTCCTCCTCCTCCTCCTCTTCCTCCTCATCATCATTGTTGGGTGGATTAATTGTCTAATTAATTAAACAACTGATACTACCAGAACATAAATTATCAACCCAAGGAAGTCTTTTATTTCAAAGCTATCGTGCAAGATCTATGCAAGCACAATTTCTACCTGACACTGTTTATCTATTAGTATGAAATCGAAACTGTTTATAAACTAGATCACACCTTCTTGAAAATAAATCAAACCTTAAACCTATTCATAAAACCAAACTGTAAATCTAATCACACTTCTAACAAAATTAATTCTTATGAAGCAAGATCTAATTGCATAAATGTAAAAGAAGTGCTATGTTGGCCAACGATCTATCAAATGAATTAACAAGAAAACAACTATGATAAATCTATTGAATGAAAGCATACAGCTATGATAAATCTAATGAATGAAAGCATGAACTAATTAATAAGCAAATCTACATAACAACACACTTACAATCAACACTACCAGCATCTGCTCAGGGAAGAGGGCCCTTCCTCCACTGAGCAGCACTGTAACTCCACAATGAAAGTCTACAACTCTAGATTATGAAACTGCCAGCATGTATTATCAGAATGAAATTGTTAGATCAGAGTCTGGATCAAAGTCTACAGCATAACATTGCTTTCTCTCTTCTCCCTCTAATACAATAGAATGATTACATATTTATACATAAAATGCTCTCAGGAGAATGAGAAATCGAATCCCCAACTTGTGATCTGTTTCAACCAATTGCTAATTTGTAAAACCGGCTGCAATAGTAAATCTGAGAATTACATGTTCAGAGAACCAACTGTATAGCTCAAACTGTAGCTTTGTTTGGCGATTTCCACACAAATTAGGTAAATGAGGCCATTGCGCACAAAACCCATGTCCCAGATTTTTGAGATTTGTCTCTAGCTGCCCGCAAATCGAGACACGAATCACTGTGTTCTTATCTGGCACATGTTTCTGGTTGGAACAGTTTGAGTATCAGCTGGAGGTTGCCATGTTGGACTTGAGCACGAATTGAAGTCACAAATGCACATAATCAATCCTAGGAATGAAAACATGTTTTGAATCTCCATGTGTACGTCTGAAAGCATGCCAACTTTAGAGGCTTGAAGCATGGATGCTACTGCTGCTAATATGAAAAATCACTCCATAAACCATTATCAGTAAAATTATGCATAATAGTCTTCAATTCATCAAAGATAAAGGAAAATAATCATGATTAACCACTAAAGAATCAATAAGATTAATATGGCATTTCTCGAGCAGTTACAGCAAATGGATGGAAAATGGAATGATAAATGGGTGATAATATGAAGAAGATGGATGAAATAAGTAATGAAAATAGGGACAAATCCATGACCCAACAATCATCATCATCATTCCATCATCATCATTATCATCATCATCGTCATCATCATCATCATCATCTTCATCATCATCATCTTCATCATCGTCATCATCTTCATCATCTTCATCATCATCCTCATCAGCATCATCATCATCCTCATCGTCGTCGTCGTCGTCATCATCATCATCATCACCATGATGATGATCATGGTGATGATGACGACGATGAGGATGAAGATGATGATAATGATGCTGAGGAAGATGGAGGTGACAACGATGATGATGAAGATGGTGATGAGGATGATGACAATGATGATGATGATGATGATGATGATGAAGATGAAGATGATGGTGATGAATATGAGGATGATGATGATGATGATGAGTCATCATCATCATCATCATCCTCTTATTTATCACCATCATCATCATCATCATCACCATCATCTTCATTTTTATCATCTTCATCCTCATCACCATCTTCATCATCCTCATCACCATCTTCATCATCATCGTCGTCATCTCCATCGTCCTTATCATCATCATCATCATTAGTTTGGTCGTCATCACCATCATCTTCATGTCGTCTTCATAATCATCATCATAATCATCATCATCTTCGTCATCATCATCATCACCGTCTTCATCATCATCATCATCTTCATCTTGATCTTCATCATCATCATTATCATCATCAACATCATCATCATCATCATCGTCGTCATCACCCACTTCCTCATCATCATCTTCATCATCATCATTACCCTCTTCCTCATCATCTTCATCATCATCATCATCATCATCATCATCATCATCGTCATCGTCGTCGTCATCATAGTCATCGTCGTCATCATCATCATCTTCATCGTCTTCATTATCAACATCATCATCATCATCATCATCATCTTCATGACGATGACAACGATGATGACAATGATGATGAAGATGGTGATGGTGATGATTATGATGATGATGAATATGATGATGATGATGAAAATGATGAAGATCATAATGAAGATGTTGTTGATGATGACGACGATGAGGAAGAGGGTGATGATGATGACGATGATGATGAAGACGACGAGGATGATGGTGATGATGATGATATGATTATGATGATGATGATGATGATGGTGAGAGAGTGGGTTAGTAATGGTTAGGGGGGAGAGAGAGAGAGAGAGAGAGAGAGAGAAAGAGAGAGAGAGGAGAGGGTGTTAGTTGTATGGAGTGAGAAAGAGATCAGATGGGAGTTGTGGTTAGAGGTAGGTGGAGGTGTAGGGAAGAGAGAGAGAGGTTAGGAATTGAGGTCTAAGGTGCTATAGTGTTAAAGGCTTAGGGAATTAGAGGATAAGGACAACGGTGATGGGAGATAAAGGGTTAATTAAGGGACTAGGGATTTAAGGAGTAATAACTTTATAGGTTAAGGGATTTAGGATCAACTATTAATGGGGTAAGGGATTATGTGTTAAGGGCTTAGGGATGTATGGATTTAGGGGGTTTGCAACTTAGGACTTATGGGTTTAGGCCTTTAATTTCCCTCCCTTATCATTACTCTCCTCAATTCCTTAAATTTATGTCCCTTGCCCCCCCTCTCGTATGTCTCTTCTTTCTCTCACCCCCTTTATCTCCATCCAACACTTAAAAACATAAATTTGTGAAGTTAATAACACGCGCGCTTTATGTAAATACAAAACGCTCGCGCGTTTTGTATATACGAAACACACTCGCATTTCTTATAACATTAAGCGCGCCAACCAAAATATTTGAATTTTACTAGAACGCGTGCACGTTATTTGAATTTAAATATAACGCGCACGCATTCCTGAGCACCTAATCACCCACTCCTCCCATGCTCACATGTCAGCCACAGTCCTATGTGGTTGGTTTGGAATTACCAAACCCGTGCTATGGAATTTACTGAACCATAGCTAATTAGACATTTCCACCATTTTTCTCAATATGCATGTTTTTCACTGCTCTCTACAGCATGACATACATGACCATTATTGACGAAATTTTAGGCATAGATATAATTTTTTATGTAGGTTCCAAATATGTAATTTAAAAAAAAAATATTGAGATTTTCTATTTATTTCCTAATTTTCTTGTGTCATCACTCCTTAAGTAAAAAAACATACTGTTAGTGTTTATTGCGTAACTTTTTCATTTCACAACCATTTTAAAAAAAAATTGTATGCTGCACTAGTAGACACCCACCTTACATGCTATAAAAAATCCAAATCGAAATAACAGCATTAAGACCTTCAAAGGCTGCACCCACATTAAACGTATTGTTCTCAAGGTCTGATCACTTACATAATTAAAAAAAATAAAAAATTAAAGATTTAATTTTGGAAAAATAGTGTTGCACTAGTGCTACAGGTTCTATACATGTCTACCAATTTTTGTAGCTTGAAACCGTCATTTAGGCACTGAAAGGCTACACCCACAAAAACATATACCTTATCATTTGCTAAAAAAAATAAAAAGTGATTGTTATAAAAAATGAAATTTGACATAGTTATGCAAATTTTCAATACTTAAAACTTATATATTCGGAAACGTGACTTAATTTCCTACATTTCATCATTTTACTCGATGCAAGATATCTTATGTGAGTATCTCAAAAAAACCAAGCAAGTTTAGGGTTCCTGATTTTTCAGTTTTCTATTACATCTAACGGGCCAAAAGTGACCCTCATTAGCTTGCACATTCCTATAAACATAAAAACAAATACTATTTATTAAACATACCCCTTTTCTTAACCACCGCTTAACTAAAGCTTATTACACGGATAGGTGTTTAGATATTATCTGAGATTTTGGAATTTCTTGAGTGGATCAACAAGATTAACCTGAGTGTACCAACCACTCTACTTGTGGTTGTGCTAGTTTAAATCTTAATCAAGATGCATTTGAGCATAACAAGATACGGCGACCATGAAATGAATCCCCACTCTACACATGTTACACTCAGGTTAATCATGTTAATCCACTCAAGGAAGTTCAAAATATCAGATAATATCTACCACCGATCGATGTAACTAACTTGTTAATGGCCATAACTAATGAGCAAAATATCCAGTTTATGTTCACAGAGAACTAAAGCCAACAAGAATGCACCATTATTTCTTGAATCTTCCCCGAGTCAACTAGGAAAATTGGTACTATATGGAATCATATCTGTGTAAAACTATCAAACTTCCTCACACTTCTACTACATCATTTTTTTGACACATCCTCCTCAAACCTATCCACTACCTCCCCACTCTACTGCAGCCTCCTTAAACCTTCCACAAACTCAACAACTCAATGAAACATACTCATACCCATGGAAACATCCTCATGTTGGAAAATTGTACCACAGATCTCCCTATGGTCATCAACCCATCTTACTAGAATGCCTCGGATACTATCATGGGAAAACTTCAAGTTTAATAGGAATTGAAGTTGTATAAGAGGTTGAAACTAACTAGCTATATGCCACAACATGAGCACCTCATCTATTCGCAAATCATAAACATCTTCTCGTATGATCTCATATGTCATCCTCAACCCCTCAGATACTATCCTATGGAATCCACAAACTATCTCATCATCAAAACTCATTTGATGCTCATATATAGAATCTACAAACTATCTCATCCTCAAAACTCATAAAATGCTTGCTTATGGAATTTGCAACGTCATGGCTAGTCCTCAACCCGAGCATGTTCACAACCTTTACTACTACATAACTCTACTGCATGACTACTACTGTCCATATGTACTCACAACTAATCATAACAATCCACATATCCAATTCTTAAAGAATATGGCCACCATTTCTATCCGTAACCGCTAAATAGCAAATCCTCTTGCCAAGAAGATAGAATAGGCATCGAGGTATCTAATACCAATGTACACACTCCTGAAATTCCACCCATGCAAAAACAAGTTCAAGTGCTACAGTTGAATAAGAGTGCATAAAAACCATGGTGAGTCAGGTCACCAAGAAAGACCACCCCATAACAACTGCAACTCTGTAAAACTCATCTCAGAACAAAGTCTAAGTGCACAAATTGTTGGCATTATTTGCATTGCATTAATGGATTTTATAACCGAGCAAATTACAACCATAATGTGTTCTTCTCATCAGTATAGGATAACTCAACAATAACTCTCAATCGTAACCACCAATCATTGAGCCGCATGCAAAATCATAACCCGAGTCTTAAGTCGTTAAAGATAATCTCAAAAATAGATTCAAATGCAACCAAAATTAAATACCAATTATCAAGCCTTGCTACCTAAAAATAAATTAAACTTAGTCATTTAAAATTTTAAAATATAAATTAATAAAATTATTTATAAAAAATATTATTGTAAAATATAATTTAGTTTTCAATTATTAAAATTATTTTTATAACTCAAACATATATATAAAACGAATAAAATAATTTTACTTATTAAAATTACAATTTAATTAAAATAAAATTACAATTACAAAATTGCTTAAAATATAACATGATTTAACCAATTTATGAACATGTGCTTATTCAACTACACAGAAATACTAAATCCCGATACGAATATCAAGAAGTGAATTGCCATGGTGCATAAATTGTTAGAGTATTAAACTATAACATTAATATTAATGCGAAAGTGAGGTATAGCTGGATATAAACATTATATATAGTTTATTTATTTTATGTTTTGGATTTTTTTGATGTTTGGATTTTTTTATGGGTTGTGATATAAATTTAGTAAATTTATTTCAGTAAATTTAAATTTATAAATATTCAAATTGTTTTTATTTATTTATATATAGATTTAACTTCATTATATATAGACATAATATAAGATTATGTAATTTTTATAATTAATATATTTGATTTTAAGAGTTTTTTTTTTATAAATTTTTAATAAAAGTCGAACAAAACAAAAAGAAAAATATATTCAGAAAAAATTGAAAACATAGAATATTCAAACTACACATAAACATTTATACCAAGCATATAAAATTAATATTTTTATTTTAAATCAACACTGCTAAGAATAAAATGATAAATAATCACATCACAATCATTTCACACTTTTAACTAATCAAATATTAAAGAATTATTATTATTTTATTAAATATTTAAAACTATCTATTATTTAATTTGCAATGTTTGAACTTGGAATGAAAAACTCATATAAAGTCAAAATAAATTGACTTGTGGGCGATTACAATATACCAGCTATCAGTTATAAATGAAATAATTTATAACTCTTAGACATTATTTAGCAAGATAGTCTTGATGCACATTATAATTACTTGTTGATCACCTATTTTAATTTATAACACACGATTAAAGAAAATGTTAGTATGTAACGAAATCCAACAATAAACGTATGCTATCATATTAAGTACTCTTATTCAAAATTTGTTTACTCTCTTTGAATATTCTTAATAAAAAATTGGGTTTTACATAAGATTGCTAAATAAGGGAGGAGAGTCGAGACAGACATCTATTTGGCCACAACTACTCATTTATTGCTTTAGTTTGTTTATTCGCTGTCAATCGCTGACCTCTTCCACATATTTAAAATAAACAAAACCCAAAAAAGCATATCCCGCTGATTCTGTCACCTGCCCTCTTCGCAGACGCGCAAATTGACTTAGGAGGGTTGACAGGTCTATCAGATAATGAGGCTTTTCTTATTTTATTCTACGTAACGTGTAGCTTTCAGTCCGTGATGAAATTTTTGTCTTTATCTAATGCATCGATCCTTGTCCAAATCGTGTGCAGCGAATAAAAACAAACCGACAAGTGATGTCCAATCTGTCTCTTCCTCGTCTTCTTATGAGTGATACGACATAGTGCTGTTTTGACATGTATCGTTAAAAAATGTCAAAACTGTATATCTTAAAATTGTTATTAAGACATGATTATTTTTTATATATAAAAATTTAATTTCACATTAGTTGAAACATGCAACTCACAACAATATACAAACACTAATATATTGATAAGAAAGTAAAAATTAAAAGAAATCTAGAATTTCTTTAAATTCCTTTTATCAAATACATAGAATTTAAAAACGTGAACCAAAATCATAAAACACTTTTCTCAAATGTCATTTCTTTATTGAATGTCAAGTTTGAAACCAAAATGAGAAAAGAAATTTTTTTAGGTAAACTAAAAATTTAAAGAGATTCTTACTTTTGATTCTACGTGGGACTCATGAAATCTATGTTGGACACAAATTCTCTTTGCAGATATTGAAGCAACAAGTCTCTACAAACAATAGACCAGGAATGCCCGAAAAGAAATGATGCGAAACATAATCATGCATCATTTATTTCTTATGTATTTAGTATAGCATGTGCATCATAATACAATGCAAAGTGACTCAAGATGAAGCATGGACAAAAAAGAAAGAAACATGATTGTTAGGTGAACTTGATTTGGTTAAAGAGTTCATGGTAATGGTATTTGTCTATAGTATTGTATGTGAAGAAGTCAACTTAAAGGTTTGAGAGACTCCATTGTAAGGTGCTTTAGGAGGTCGGTGTGTGGCTAGTAATGATCACATTGGTCATGTCCTTACCAGATTGATTAGGAAGAATATATCTATTATTATGATTGGTTTTCCGGATTGGGTTTCTAGGGTAATTCTCCATTGTTCTATGTTTATTGGTTGTGTTTTTTTGCTTCAAATCATAACAGTGGTATCAGAGCAAAATGTTAGATTACTTGAGGCAAGTCAATTATGGAATAAGAAGAGGGCCACATGTTTAAGCAGTTGCAAACCCTCGCAAGGTAGAAGTGGGCCTACAAGGCTTGGGTGATCTATTGAGACCAATTGCATTAGATCATGATATTGAAAGAGGCACACGTAAGAGGAAGGAGCACATGGAAATGGATGAGGAAGAAGTGATGGCACACTGTAATCTAGGCACTTGTATGAGATTTGGGTTTAACCACAATGTAAATGGGCATATGGCTCTAATACTTGTTGAGGCATGCGTACCCTTAGTTAGTGAGTCACCTATGTATATTTAGGTAGACAAAAGAAGGGGCCATGTGGTATTTCGATTTCTGGTTAAAAATTTAAGGGGGGTTGCAGATTGCCCCAAGTCAAGTTTAAAGGGGGGATTGTTTTGTAAACTTGACTAGATTAAAGAGTCAAATGTATCTCTACAATTCATGGTTTTTAGGCCCATGGTATTTGGGTAACCTGAGGTATTCTCCCATGGTATTTCATGTGAAGAAGCATACTTAAAGGCTTGAGCAACTCCATCATAAGGTACTAAAGGAGGCCGGTGTTGGCCTCAGTGTGGTCGGTGATGGCCATATTGGTCATGCCTTGACCAAATTGGTTAGCAAGAATAGATCTATTATCATCGTTGGTTTTCCTGATTGGGTTTCTAGGGTAATCATTCATTGTTTTGTGTTTAATGCTTGTGTTTGTGTGCTTCTAATCGTAACAAGGTGTAGACTAGTTAGTGATGGGGTGCATTGTTAAGGCACTCCTTGTCGTGGGTTCAAAACTTGATCGAGCCCTATATGTTGTGTGTGGGGAAGCATTGGTAAGCCTATGGTTATAGTTGTAGCAAACCAGAATCAACCCTATGTCATCTGAGTATAATCCCAACTCGACTTTCCCATTCTCCTAGTTACAAAAAAAAAATGCAAATTAAATACTTTTTCTACATAAAATTATGTTAGCTATTATGCAATTTGACGCAAATACTACAAAAACATGCCAATTTGGTTGGAGGAACATGATTGTCATCCTTCCCATGGGGATCTATTATCGCCAATGACATGTTGATTTCACCTTGAGCATTGAAGAATTTTGTTTACCTTTAGTACCTATAATACATAAGTTTTGACCCTTGGAATGTATTAAACCAAATTATGTAAATCGATGTAAATATGTTAGTAAGGATTCCTAGTGTGGAGCTGAAGTCCAAGGAACAATTTTTAAATTGCTAGGGATGTAGAGGTAAATATCTATATGCGGGTGTTAGGCTTCTCATGATGATTTAAAGCTACATAAATATTTTTGTAGTAATATAATATAATGATCCAAGGTGTTTGTGTATAGAGCACTAAAGGGGATATGATTCCATTAGAGGGGAAGAGAAAAGGGGGCCTATGGGAAACTAAATCCTCTTTTTCAAGTGTCAACTTCATAACTCATTTATTATTTTATCATGTCCCTTACACAAGCCATTTACCTCCTTTAACTTATTAAAACCAATCATTGAATGCATGTAAAAGGTTGGTGGAGAACTCTTATCATGTAGTTATTAAAGCTTGAGATGATAATACTTCTTCTGGGTATTATAAAAGCTTGGGATGATAGTACTTCTTATGGGTATTGTAAGAGTCCTACATTTTAGGGTTAGAAGTAACGTTAGTTGTCTTCCCATCAAGTATCTCCTTTCTATTGAATTTAGCACTTCATGTGGAGGAAGTACAATGCTCTAAGTAATATGTTCTTCTCTCTAATGCCAACAGTTACCAAATTGAGAAATTAACCAAATTCAACATTATGAAGAGGAAATTGAAAAATTAGAGTAAATGAGGATGGTTGTAGGTGAGCTTAGAGACTGGGAAAGTTAGGAAACATTCATCCACTATACCTTTGTTTCTCTTCCGATGCTTGAGAAGGTAGGTATTGATTTTACAGGTAATTCATAGTTCAGCATACAATAGGTTGGGCTCTTTCTACACACATTAAAGAGCATTATAAGGGAAGGGTTCTTTGATAGACTATTGAGTAGAGAATGGGTAGGCCTTATTGTATTGTGTGTCAGAACTATAGATCTAGATAAACTAGCTTACATATCTTATCTATCAATAAAAATTCAACATAAATAAAAACATAAAGAGAACAAGGAAAAGAATACACCAGATATATGTGGTTCACCCAATTGGGCTATGTCCACGGGAAGGTTGTCTTCTATTATCTCCAGAAATCTCCTTCAATCTTACAAGAGAGCAACTACAAATAACCACAATACAATATAGCAGAGCTTGTGATCACAATACCATGTGTTGATACTATTTATGAGCGTATACCACTATACCATCATGTTATTCACTATGTCATTGTAATGGTGATGTGACTTCCTCGACCCTATTATATACTAAGAGATGTGGAGGAATTACTCTCACATATTGCATGTGGGAAAATATAATTCTCCATAATAACATCTCTTTATATAATGATGGATATCAAAAGTATACGTTACCATAATGAATATGGAATATAATGTATTACTCTTTTACATAAGATTGTGGATAAATTCCGACATAATACAAAGACATTATTATCTTCCAAGGAATATAGTTAATATATTCCAACACTCCCCCTTATTAATAATGGCTGGGAGAAAAACCCTTACTAACACTAAGGAATGAAGGAGTCATTATTTCTCCCCCTTGATGGCAACTTCCAGAATATCCATAAGCTGCAAATAAGAAGAACACTTTGGCTAATGGAATTTGATGAAGAACAACCGTTTCTCACTGAATCATGAAATTGCACACGAACTAGGTTGTACGATGAAATACCAACAACACGATGCACAGATCTAAAGAGAAGCCTTTAGGGCTACTAGATCCAAAAGTAAAATGCGGAGAACATGTGATGCAATCCAATAGCAAGGTGCCTAGATCACCACAAGAATCATCACAACCATATATGATAGCTAAATAACTCTGATATAGCATCCACACCAGTGTACAGAGACCTTATGACCGCTAATACAATAGAACATGTGGCTAAGAACACCACAACAGTGTACAAAATACCTATATGGAAAATACACATGCGGATATCAGACATTCTTCCAATTAAGGTGCAATAGAAATATCTGTAGAAGACCTCAAACATCGAAGAAACGAGACCCCAATGGTCTATACATAGAAAATGATATCATATAGATGAACATCATGACATTAAGATTAGAAGATGGTGCTTCATTATTTCTAGAATAAGGTGCTAACAAAGATCAAGATTAATATGCACACGAAGAAATTACAAAAACCAACTTCTCACAACTTTTCACATAAACAAAGAACTTATCTGCACACAAGAACTTCCTAGATTAAAGCATACAAAGATCATAAAACAAAATTGCTCATACCTAAATGAAAATGCTTATACACCAAAGGTTAGCAAACATCATATAAAAAATATGGCAACATAATATGATCAAATAAAAGATTAACTTGCTCATTAAGGAAAATGAAGTTACTTTTACACATTAAGTGTTAGCCACAACATATAAATAGTGAGCAATAGAATAGTTCACACAAGATTTACAAATATGAGATAAAATTGCTCAAGAATATATAGATTGCTTTTATGCTATTGCTTCCATCCAAGACCATAAAAAATTATTCCATGAAGAGTGCTCTAATTAAATGTTACAAGAGGAGTAACAACTCATATATCATGTTAAAAATAATATAGGAATGCTTCTATGCAATTGCTGCTATGTAAATCTTAAAAATTTATATGAAAAAAATAAACATGACATGATTAGAAATCAACATGATTGAACATGATCAACAAAGAAAAGAACAATTTAGTCATTACACATTAGAAGAAGAACTACTAGACGAAAACAACAGATGCACTTAAAGCTACTTGTGATTCATCAGAACCTTTCTCTTTAGCTTTAGCTATTAAATGTTTCGCTTTAAAGCAATTCTTTTCAGGATGATTAGTTTTACCACAATGATTACAAGGATCATACACTTTATTCTTCTTACTATTTTCATGATGTGTATTAGAAGAATGACCAAATTTATTAGTATGATTTGAAGTGTGTGAACTAGAACGTTTAACATTATTAAACTTTTCCTAGGATTCTTATTATGTGCCATAAGAGTCTTTTTAGGTGGGACTTGTCCTGAAACAATTAACCTTTCTTTCCCATTAATCAACCCTTTACAAAAATCATCAAAAGTAGGTTTCGTGTTATTTTGAGACAATTCAAGAGTTCTATTCTTAGTTTGGATGAACATATCAAAACAAGATGACAATTTTTGTTCTACAAGAATTCTAAGAGTAGTGTCTGTTTTCTTGTAATCTTTACCACAATTATTTATTTTTTCATTTAAAGTTTTCACTTCAGCAAGATATAATTCTACTCTTTCAAAGTTAGTAGGATCTAGCTCAAAAATATTCTTTTCAAGGTAGTAAGCAAAAACATCATTAGATTTATCAAATAAGGAAGCAATAATTTTTCATACCTCAACCGGGCTATCTTTTGCCTCAATACTTACCTGAAGACTATCTGCAACCATTTGACCAATGAGCCCTCTTGCTTGATCACATTTATCTTCCCGTATAGCCACATCTTTAGCATCAACAGGTCTGTGGTGTTCATCATTAACAATCCTCCATAGATTCTTACTCCTGAGAACATCAATCATTTTTCTTTTCCATGCAAGATAGTGAGGACCAACAAGTTCAGGAACATAAGCTACTTCTGAAGTCATAATGATAGCAATATTGACAAGAAACCCAAATGCTAGAAATGACAAGAGAAAACAAGTGAATAACATAAAACTGATACACTTTACCATGCGGATCTGAAAAAACACAGTAAAAAACAAAGAAAATTTACTTACGGCACCTTAAAAAAAGTACCAAGGAAAGTCACTCGTGTGTCTGCCACAATGAACTCGCGAATAAAACTGATACTCGCGGGTTCTGTATGGCAATAGTCATGGTTACTCGTGGTTTTACAGTAGAGTCAGTTGTGGGTGTGCGAGTCTGTAAAAAAAAATAGTTGCGGTTCTGATCTGATATTTGCGGACTTCTGTACAGTAAAGTCATGGTTATTCTAAAGCATTCGCGGGTATCTTCATATGAGGGTAGCGAGTATACTGAAGTAAGAGCGAGTTCACAGTAGAGCAAGCGCGAGTATGCCGTAGCACACATGGGTCTATACACTAGAAGTTGCGGGTCTGCAGTATACTCGCGGTGTGAAGAACCTGCAACAATTAATTAACAAGATAACAGAAATAAAAAAACTCAGAATCACTTTTATATTGATCGCAGGCCACTTCGAGGGGGCAACCTCCTTTGAGAAAGCTCAATACAAATAACTTCACGGTACCTTCATTGGTCTCAAAAAAAACTTATATACTAAGTCTAGGCGCCAATGCCATGGGTCAATACCATGTGTCAATACAAACCATGGGCCAATACAAAATATGGATCAACAATTACTACGGGACGACTTACAAAGCATATGCATCCAACAACAATATAACTAACAAAGTAAATAGAAGGGTTGACATGGGTTCCTAACACGGGGGTTCGCAGTAGGTCAATTTGCGGTTACACTCGCTTTTTGTGAAGCAAAAGTCGTGAATGAAAATTTTTAGGCCGAAAACAATGGCGATTAATCTACTGACGAAAACCTGTACAAAGTCTACCAAAATTGGACGAAAACTGTTATCTGACAACTGGAAGATAGATATCCTTGAGGAGAATCCAAAAATCTTACAGATCTACAAAAAAACAATCAAGAACCCCTTGAAAAATTTCTACAAAAAAAAACACACAACAAACTTAGGGTTATCAAAAAAACTGCAAAAACATGCCCAGATCTGAAGAAAAGCCTAATAGAGGCCACATAGAAAAAAAATCTACAAGAATAAACGATGCCCAGATGATAATAGTTATTGATTGAAAGATATAGTAGGTGCTAGATCATAGCAACCAGCTCTGATACCATGTTAAAACTATACATCTAGCTAAACCAGCTTATCTATCTTGGCTATCAATAACAAATAAACATAAATAAGAACAGAAAGAGAGCAAGGAAAATAATACACCAGTTATATGTGGTTCACCAAATTAGGCTACATCCACGGGAAGGTTGTTTACTATTATCTCCAGAAATCTCCTTCAATCTTACAAGAGAGCAACTACAAATAAACCCAATACAATATAGCAGAGCTTGTGATCACAATACCATGTGTTGATACTATCTATGAGCGTATACCACTATACCATCATGTTATTCACTATGTCACTGTAATGGTGATGTGACTCCCTTGACCCTATTATATACCAAGAGATGTGGAGGAATTACTCTCACAAATTGCATATGGGATAATATAATTCTCCATAATAACATCTCTTTATATAATGATGGATATCAAGAGTATACTTTACCATAATGAATATGGGATATAATGTATTACTCTTTTACATTTAAGATTGTGGATAAATTTCGACATAATACAAAGACATTATTACCTTCCAAGGAATATAATTAATATATTCCAACACTCCCCCTTAATAATGGCTAGGAGAAAAGTCCTTAAACTAAAACTAAGGAAGGAAGTAGTCATTATTGCTTCCCCTTGATGACAACTTCTAGAATATCCAAGCCATACAAAACTTTATAAATCAACCAAGCTAATGGAAATAACTATAGTTACGACCCCTTAAAAAAAGTGCCAAGGAAAGTCACTCGCGGGTCTGCCATAGTAAACTCACGAATAAAATTGATACCCGCGGGTTCTATATGGAAATAGTCACGATTACTCGCGGTTTTACAGTAGAATCAGTTGTGGGTGTGTGGGTCTGTTAAAACAAAAGTCGCGGTTCTGATCTGATATTCGCATGTTTCTATACAGTGAAGTTGCGGTTATGCCGAAGCACTCGCGGGTCTCTGCATAAGAGGGTAGTGAGTATACTGAAGTAAGTGTGAGTTCACAGTAGAGTTGGCATGAGTATGTCGTAGAACATGAGGATATGTACACTGGAAGCCGCGGGTCTGCAGTATACTTACGGGTTCGCAGTAGGGAAAGTCGTGGTTACACGCGCTGTCTGCGACGAAAAAGTTGCGAATGTGCAGTTTTAGGCTGAAAACAGTGCCAATGAAGCCACTAATGGAAACCTGCACAAATTCTACCAAACTTGAATGAAAACTGTCGATATGACAATCGTAACATATATCTCCTTGAGGAGAATCCAATAAACATATAGATCTACAGAAAAACAATCAAGAACCCCTTGAAAAATTTCTGCAAAAAAGTACACAACAAAGTTAGGGTTATAAAAAAAACTACAGAAACATGCCTAGATCTGAAGAGAAGCCTAATGGCTACCAAATTGAAAGCAAATCTACAATAGTAAACAGTGCCAAGATGATAATAGTTATTGATTGAAAGCTTATAAAAGGTGCTAGATCATAGCAACTAGCTTTGATACCATGTCAGAACTATAGATATAGCTAAACTGGCTTACCTATCTTTGCAATCAATAACATATCAAAGTAAGCTTACCTAGCTTACCTAGCTTACTATTGAGTAGAGAATGGGTAGGCCTTATTGTATTGTGTGTCAGAACTATAGATATAGCTAAACTTGCTTACCTATCTTAGCTATCAATAACAATTCAACATAAATAAGAACATAAAGAGAATAAGGAAAAGAATACACCAGATATGCGTGGTTCACCCAATTGGGCTACGTCCACGAGAAGGTTGTCTTCTATTATCTCCAGAAATATCCTTCAATCTTATAAGAGTGCAACTACAAATAACCTGTGAAATCTCCATAATAAAAAAAAAATTTCTTTCCCTTTTTGTTATTCTTTCCTTATGGTGAAATAAACATCAATCGGATCTAAGTGACCACACATTGAAAATAAATATTACATTCGCATGCTAAACTAGCTTAAATTCTGTCTCGTGAAATTCTTCCTGCTAGTTAGAGGAGTACTTATGGTTGGCATGCTGCTTACTTAGCTAAAGCTAACAACACTCTGTACTGATTCACAGGTACACCTATACCATCTAGATTTCTTCATAGACGCAGAAGTGAGTTACCAATTAAAAGTGACTCCGCATGCATGTTTAGTCACATCATGATGTGGCCTTCAGTTCTTTGTTTACTTCTTGCTATAGGTACAGGGTATGAGGTCAAATGCATTCTACTTGGTATAAAAATTTCTCCATGAATTTGTTGTAGAAAACATGGTACCATTGACAAGGTGTGACAATTGGAAAAAAATTGAATACACTTGATTTCATGAAATGTTTAAAATTCGATTCTTAGGCTATGAGTGTTTGGCATGCCTTTCTTTTGGAATACATGACATGTTTTGACCATCCTACTATATAAGTTAATGGCTGCGGAAGGGTTACTATCTTGGCAATGAAAGACATTTGCAAGCACTAGGAAGGTTCATACTATGTTATTATACCAATAATAACATACCACGATTATTATTGTAAGGAAATTCCAATACTATGTTATTATACCACGATTAATTGCAAGGTGATATATGGCTAACGTTACCTATGGTAAGGTTTCCTTTCCATTCTCCAGCTCGGAAATAAGATTAAAAAAAAACGTTCATCTATCCTACAATCTGAAGCATTTCGCTGGGATTTGACACTTCCTGCAGAGGTACCTGAACATTTAAACCTTCCATTGAATTGTTGGCTCACCGTTCTAGATTGGGGTCTTCGATGGCTGCCAGCAACTCAGCATGGTACCGAGCCATGTGACTCTCATTAAATCTTTTTAAATGAAGTGACAATACTCTTAATTAGCCTCGGTTCCAGTCTTGATCAAGTTTGACACAATTGCTAAGACAAAGATTTCTCAGGTCTCCATTCGACATTGTAAAAATGCCTCTCCAGAATGAATGAAACACCATTATTACGAACTCATGCAACTGCGCTGGTAAAAGGGAAAGGTTCGCAGGGTAGAAAATACACCAGACTTTTGCTTGATGGTTCCTTGAACAGACGAAACCCTCGTTGCAGAGTTTGGATCGTCACTCTCGTGGATAATAAGAAGGAGCCGTGATCTCAGAGGTAAGAAAATGCAGATGTATTTTAAAGTTTTCATACATAGATGTTTTTTTTTGTTTTCTCTTTCCGATTACTAAAGTCTCGGTTGTGTCAGTGGCAGGTTCTTTCGAATCATTCAGGTGTTGGCGATTTGGGCTACTTCTGCTGGTAAGCAGGCATTGCTCCATACTGACTCCAGCATTGTGTGGAAGAATTTCCTTTGCATCAAACCCCTGTCGAGGTTAATAGAATCCTTTTTAGTAGTATATAAATTTTGAAGAAGGATGTCGAGTTTCCACGTCAGGGTTTTACTGTATTATTTTCTGCATAAACTTTTATTTGTTTTGAAAGGTTCTCGCTTAATTCCTACGGCTGGAATTCGCCAATTCTTCAATGTGGAAGAACTTGTCTAGGTTTTGGTCTTAAATGCCAAGATTACAGAAATGCCTCTGCCTGTAATGTTTAATGTTTGTAATCGTATTTCTTTTGCTGGAAATCCGAGCTAGGACTCTCGTAGAGCTTAAATACTGCTGGTTCCATGATAAGCATGCTTTGAACTTTTATATTTGCTCTCTCGACTACTAGATGATAAGGTAGATAAATCTCAGAAATTAATCTGCTATAAGCTATACGACTTCTTTAAGAGGGATATTCTTTTATTATGTGAGCTTACTACTAAACATGTACTCGAAATGTAATTGGGATGGAAAATCTGAATACGATGGATCAATGTCCGAGAAATAAAGTTTAATATTCTGTTTGTAGATGGTTGAAGTCGTGAGGTTATTCATGGTATCCTGAATGAAACCCTAATTACTTATGCTGTTTTGAACTCTCAACTGTCATCCTTTATATCTATAGTTCGCATCTGAGAATTAAGATTTTATAAGAATAACTGTAGATTCTGGCTCTGCTCTTTAGGGTTTGCACTGTGGATGTGATTGCATTTTAAGTCCTGTCTATGTTTGGATCAAGCATTTAATCTGACCTATAGCTGCCTGCAGCATGCTCTCATTACTTTCGGAAAAAATTTGCCTATAAACAAAATCTGAATCTCTGAGCATAATGTATTTATTCTTCACTGTCGGTATGTCTAAACAAAATCTAAATCTCTGAGTATAGTGTATTTGTTTTTCACTGTCGGTGTGTCTTTCTTTGTGGATAAATGTCGAGCAGGCATTCGAGAGAGTTCCGATCCATACTATACCTTGACCCTAAAATTAAATAAAACGACTAAATCCTACCATGATCATTCCAAGTTTAAATCGAATAAAAACGAGATTCAGTTAGAGTCTAATAGTTAATACAGGAATTGCAGGTCGATATAGGCAAGTAAAACTATAAAGGAATTATCATTAATACTTGACGATAGATCTTTATAACGATACATCCATAGAAATCCCGATTTTCTTCATAAATCGTTCAGAGAATTCGTAAGGAAGTAAAATCTCAGATTAGCTCATTCAAGATGAAAATTCGTAAGTAACAAACTAATAGATCGAACTATCATAAACTATTTGGAAGAAATGAAAATAATAGGAATTACTGAAGAGTCTGAACTTTAAAGAAAAACCTGAAACTCGTAAACCGAATGTAACAGGAACAGCCACGTTCCTCCCAACCATAGATTAGATACAAACTCCAAGTCTGTCTGTAATCACCCCCGAGCCAGATACATGCATGAAGTGTGTGGACAGTTAGCCTCAAACTCAATCGCGTTTTCGTGAATCCCTTTCCTAACACAGAGTGCTCACACGGCAAGCGTAATTCTCTCCGGCATACTCAGCAGCGTCCTGCCTCCTCACATATGCCATCCCTTTATAGTTTGCCTAGGTCTTACCATTAGCAGCCAATTCCTCATGGAATTTTCGCAGCTAATCAAATCCCTGATTTTCAGGCTGTGTCTAGTGTCTTAAATACACTTCTGACACTTGTTCTGGTTTCCCAGAGGCTAACTCTAACTTGTCCCCCACTCCTCCATGCATGATCTCCTCATTTAACTTGGCTGTTCCTGCTCATCCTTATATTAAAATAATAAAAAATGTTTTCTTACAACAGTCCTTCTAGGACTTAAATCAGTCGATTTCTCATCTGGCCTCCTTATTGAATAATCTCAAAATTGATAAAATAATATATATATATAAATGTATATATATATATATTTAAAAATCGAACATAATGTTTTCCATTATTGGGGAGGGACGTCACATCCTTGCCCCCTTATTGTGAACACTGTCCTCAGTGTTCTAGTCTTCCTCCATTGGTTCTGGGAATAGATTCGGGTACTTTGCTAGTATATCGCTTTCCAATTCCCAGGTTGCCTCCTCAGGACTAAAGTGCTTCCATTGCACCTTTACCTGAGCGATGGCTCGGTTCCGAAGTACTGTTTCTTTCCTGTCCAGAATGCGTAAAGGTTCCACTTGAAATTCGCCTTCTGGAGCCTCCTGTATCAAATTCCAATCAATAATATGAGTGGGGTCATGAATATATTTTTTCAGTAACGAAATGTGAAAAATATTATGAATTTTTAAGTGTGCTGGTAATGCCAGTTTGTAAGCTACGGGTCCAATTCTTTCAAGTATTTGGAAAGGCCCGCAGAATCGTGGTGCCAGTTTAGTGCAACTCCCCAGCCGGAGTGAGCTTTTCTTTGGTTTAACCCGCAAGTATACATGGTCTCCAACTGAGAACTCCTTATCCCGTCTTTTTAGATCAGCATAGCTCTTTTGGCGGTCCTGGGCCACCTTTAAATTCTTCTGTACTTTTTGGACTGTTTATTCCATGACTTTCAGCAAATCCGGTCCTACCAATAAACGATCGACCGGACTATCCCAGCTCACTGGGGTAGTGCACTTTCTCCCATAAAGAATTTCGAATGGACTCATTCTTGACGATGCTTGCTACCCGTTTTTGTAAGCGAACTCTACCAGATGTAAGTAGTCTTCCCATTTGGTGGGTCTTTCCATGACGTACATTCTCAGCATATCTTCAATGATCTGATTTGTACGTTCAGTTTGTCCATCCGTTTCAGGGTGATAACTCATGCTGAAATTAATTCTTGTTTCCAAACCTGCAAATAAAGATTTCCAGAATTTGGAGGTAAATTTTACATCCCTATCTGAAATTACCGTCTTTGGTACTCCGTGTAATCTGAATATTTCTTTTAGAAATATTCCTGCAATATCTGCTGCCTTGTAGGTGGTTTTTACCGGAATGAAATGTGCCGATTTGCTAAATTTGTCAACCACCACCATTATAGAGTCATGTTGTCGCTGCGTTCTCGACAAACCTGTGATAAAATCTAGTGAAATCACTTCCCATTTCCATTCAGGAATTGGTAATGGTTGTAATAAACTAGCAGGATGTCTATGGTCTGCCTTCACCTGTTGACATTCCAAGCATTTAGATAAATAATCAGCTAGATCAGTTTTTAATTTAGGCCAAAAGAACTGTTTTCTAAGGGCTGTTATCATTTTTTGATACCCGGGATGACCTGCAAAAGGGGGTTTGTGCATCTCATTTAGAATAAACAATTTAATTCTGCAACATTAGGCATGTACAGCCTATCTTTGAACCAAATCAGACCTTTCTGATCCATTTTGAAGTCTGTCCTGTTCATGTTTATCTCATTTTGCTGAATTTTACTTTGCAGATTTATGTATTCTGCATCCTATTTGCTTGCCACTATTACTTTATCCATGAGATTACTTTCTGGTTGACTCATTATTATCTCGTACACCTCGTGGGTCCTTCGACTAAGTGCATCTGCCACCATATTTTCCTTACCCTTTATGTGTTTTACATCAAAGTCGAATTCACTTAAGAAGGCCATGCACCTTGCTTGTCTGGCATTGAGTCCTGGTTGGTTAAATAAGTTCTTGACGCAAGTGTTATCGGTTAATAACAAGAATTTCTTTCCCAGCAGGTAATGACACCACATTTTCAGTGCGTGTACTACTGCCGTTAATTCCAAGTCATGAACCACATAGTTGCGTTCATGTTCTTTTAGTTTCCGTGATTCATAACACACTACATGTCCGTCCTGGGACAGTACTCCTCCTATTCCCTCTTTGCTAGCATCCATACAGACCGTGTATCCTTTACATGGGTCTGCTACTTTTAGAACAGGTGCCTTGGTCAGTAAATCTTTGAGTCGTTCAAAACTTTCTTGACACTTGCAGGACCATACAAACTTTATCCCCTTTTTCTGTAGGGAGGTAATGGGATAGGCGATCTTTGAGAATCCCTCAATGAATCTCCGATAATAACCGGTGAGTCCCATGAAAGATCTAATATCAGCCACATCTTTCGGTACTGGCCAATCCGCTATGGCTTTTATTTTCTGTGGGTCTACTGAAATTCCTTCCGCAGAAATAATATGGCCTAGGTACTGGATTTCTTTTTTAAAGAACTCACATTTCTCCAACTTTGCATACAACTGGTGATCCCTCAAGGTTTGCAATACGATTCTTATATGTTGTTCATGTTCTTCCTCCGACTTAGAGTATATTAGGATATCATCAATAAAAATCAACACAAACTGGTCTAGATATTTGTTGAAGATACCATTCATTAAACACATGAATGTGGCAGGGGCGTTGGTTAGCCCAAAAGGGATTACTACAAATTCATAGTGTCTGTATCGAGTACGGAATGCGGTTTTACTTATGTCTTCATTTTTAATATGAATCTGATGGTACCCAGATCGAAGATCCAGTTTGGAAAAGACTTTGGCTCCCCCTACTTGGTCGAACAAATCATTAATTTGTGGTAAGGGGTATTTATTCTTAACAGTTACCTTATTCAATTGCCTATAGTCAATACATAGTCTTAGAGTCCCATCTTTTTTCTTGACAAACAGGACCGGTGCACCCCAAGGTGAGACACTAGGTCTTATATACCCTTTGTCTAGTAATTCTTGAATCTGAATTTTTAATTCCGTCAATTCTGGAATACTCATCCTATAAGGTATCTTTGACACTGGTGCGGATCCCGGTAGAAGTTCAATGGAAAAGTCTATTTCTCGTTGAGGGGGCAACCCCGGTATTTCTTCTGGAAATACATCTAGGAACTCGCCTAAGACAGGATATTCTGCTATAGAAGCTTGGCTTCCATTGAGGATTAAATCGGATACTCGTACTGCGTAAATCTTGCATCCTTTTCTCATGCATTTCTTCAACTACATGGCAGAAATCTGCCTAACAGAGACAGGTTTTTGTTTTCCACTCACTGTTCTTAGGATTTGGTCTTCAGCAATGTAGGTAAAGTTTTTGGTAAAGCAGTTCAGTACTACTTTATATCTTTCAAGCCAGCCCATACCTATTATCATGTCGTAAGATCCTAAAGGCAACACATTTAAATTAATCTTTGTTTTGTGGTCCTGTATTTGAAGTTCACAATCAGATATGTATTCAGTTACCTTCCTCTTTGCTCCTGTAGCTAATTGAACTAACCAGGGTTTTGGGTGCTTTACCTTGGTGAGTTGACAGTGCTCCATCATCTTGGGAGTGATGTAGCTTGAAGTTGCCCCAGGATCAATTAAAATAGTACAAGTATGGTCAGAAATTTTACCTTCAATTTTCACAATTGCAGATTGATGATCTGCCTGTCGGTCCTCCAAAGCTGCATTAATTCGGTGATAACTTTTCCCAATGTCTCCCACCGTGGATGCTTCTTGCATATTATGCAGTACCCTATTTGTTTCATTGTATTGGGGACAATTCCTGCGTAAATGGGCTTCACCACATTCCCAGCATTTCAGGGGTTCCTTAGGGATACCGATACTTCCTTTTATTCCCATGTTAGGGGTTTTAAAAGTTTTCTGCTGTAACTGTTCATTCTTGGGAAATGAATTTCCTTGGAAGTTTTTGGGCATGTTCCTGAAGGGCGGGGGTTTGTAACCTTTCTTCCGCTGGTTAAACTTTTCCTGTTTCTTATCCTTCCATGCTTTAGTAGTATCATTCCTTTGTTTGTATTGTTCAAAACATAGTCTGGCCTTTCTCAGTGCTTCTTCTAAAGTTCTGGGATTTTCGAACTCAATTCGATCTTTATAGGACTGCGGCAGACAGCTTAAGAACCGCTGTACCTTCAGTTTTTCTTCCTTGATATATGGAACGAACCATAACAAGTCTAGGAATTTATTGATAAGATCTTCCATTGTCATTTGACCTAGCTTCAGTTCGTAGAATTCCTTGGTTTTTCTTTCATAATAACTTTCTGATAAGTATTGTTTCTTGAAATGTTTCTTAAATTCCGACCATTCAAGGTTCTTTTCTTTCAGTCCCTGGGAAATCTTTAGGTCTTGCCACCATATGCTGGCCTTCCCCTTCAGGTTGTACACAGCCATTCTGACTTTCATATTACTGGAGTAATTGTATATTTGAAAGTATTTTTTTATGTCCAACAGCCAGGCTTCTGCTTCTTCGCCAGTTTTTGATTCTCCATCGAAGCTGGTAGGTTTTTTTTTTTGAATTCACCCTCCAGGTGGTCAACCTTTCTTTTTCCCATGGTCTTGTCTTGATGCTCAGATTTCTGGGTCTCATTGGAGGAATCTCCCTTCTTCTCAGCGTTCTCGTCAGTCTCCTCTTTCCTCTTAGTATCCTCCTTCTGTTTTTCGCTATTATTCCTTTCATGAAGACTCTGCAGCAAAATTTCATTGATTTCTTGCTGTTTTTCCTGAGCTTTCTTCAGTTGCTCATTGTCTGCTTTGAAGCTCTGTATCTCCACGATCAGGCTTCTCATGGTTTCTAGTACCTGACTTGCTTCTGAATGTTCTGCTGTTCTCGCCTGTTCGTTTCCTTCAGGCTCTTCTCCGTATTCCTCGTGCGAAGTCATCTGAAAATTCAAACTGAAACATACGCATGCAACATCCAAATATATATTATTAAATTTTTATTTCTTGCGCCACAAAAACTAGGTGTTTCCAAGGCGACAGGGTTGAATCTAGCTCTGATACCATATGTGAAATCTCCATAATAATAAAAAAAATTTCTTTCCCTTTTTTTTATTCTTTCCTTACGGTGAAATAAACATCAATCGGATCTAAGTGACCACACATTGAAAATAAATATTACATTCGCATGCTAAACTAGCTTAAATTCTGTCTCGTGAAATTCTTCCTGCTAGTTAGAGGAGTACTTATGGTTGGCATGCTGCTTACTTAGCTAAAGCTAACAACACTCTGTACTGATTCGCAGGTACACCTATACCATCTGGATTTCTTCATAGACGCAGAAGTGAGTTACTAATTAAAAGTGACACCGCATGCATGTTTAGTCACATCATGATGTGGCCTTCAGTTCTTTGTTTACTTCTTGCTATAGGTACAGGGTATGAGGTCAAATGCATTCTACTTGGTATAAAAATTTCTCCATGAATTTGTTGTAGAAAACATGGTACCATTGACAAGGTGTGACAATTGGAAAAAAATTGAATACACTTGATTTCATGAAACGTTTAAAATTCGATTCTTAGGCTATGAGTGTTTGGCATGCCTTTCTTTTGGAATACGTGACATGTTTTGACCATCCTACTATATAAGTTAATGGCTGCGGAAGGGTTACTATCTTGGCAATGAAAGACATTTGCAAGCTCTAGGAAGGTTCATACTATGTTATTATACCAATAATAACATACCACGATTATTATTGTAAGGAAATTCCAATACTATGTTATTATACCACGATTAATTGCAAGGTGATATTTGGCTAACGTTACCTATGGTAAGGTTGCCTTTCCATTCTCCAGCTCGAAAATAAGATTAAAAAAAAACGTTCATCTATCCTACAGTCTGAAGCATTTCGCTGGGATTTGACACTTCCTGCAGAGGTACCTGAACATTTAAACCTTCCATTGAATTGTTGGCTCACCGTTCTAGATTGGGGTCTTCGATGGCTGCCAGCAACTCAGCATGGTACCGAGCCATGTGACTCTCAATAAATCTTTTTAAATGAAGTGACAATACTCTTAATTAGCCTCAGTTCCAGTCTTGATCAAGTTTGACACAATTGCTAAGACAAACATTTCTCAGGTCTCCATTCGACATTGTAAAAATGCCTCTCCAGAATGAATGAAACACCATTATTACGAACTCATGCAATTGCGCTGGTAAAAGGGAAAGGTTCGCAGGGTAGAAAATACACCAGACTTTTGCTTGATGGTTCCTTGAACAGACGAAACCCTTGTTGCAGAGTTTGGATGGTCACTCTCATGGATAATAAGAAGGAGCCGTGATCTCAGAGGTAAGAAAATGCAGATGTATTTTAAAGTTTTCATACATAGATGTTTTTTTTTGTTTTCTCTTTCCGATGACTAAAGTCTTGGTTGTGTCAGTGGCAGGTTCTTTCGAATCATTCAGGTGCTGGCGATTTGGGCTACTTCTGCTGGTAAGCAGGCATTGCTCCATACTGACTCCAGCATTGTGTGGAAGAATTTCCTTTGCATCAAACCCCTGTCGAGGTTATAGAATCCTTTTTAGTAGTATATAAATTTTGAAGAAGGATGTCGAGTTTCCACGTCAGGGTTTTACTGTATTATTTTCTGCATAAAATTTTATTTGTTTTGAAAGGTTCTCTCTTAATTCCTACGGCTGGAATTCGCCAATTCTTCAATGTGGAAGAACTTGTCTAGGTTTTGGTCTTAAATGCCAAGATTACAGAAATGCCTTCTGCCTGTAATGTTTAATGTTTGTAATCGTATTTCTTTTGCTGGAAATCCGAGCTAGGACTCTCGTAGAGCTTAAATACTGCTGGTTCCATGATAAGCATGCTTTGAACTTTTATATTTGCTCTCTCGACTGCTAGATGGTAAGGTAGATAAATCTCAGAAATTAATCTGCTATAAGCTATACGACTTCTTTAAGAGGGATCTTCTTTTATTATGTGAGCTTACTACTAAACATGTACTCGAAATGTAATTGGGATGGAAAATCTGAATACGATGGATCAATGTCCGAGAAATAAAGTTTAATATTCTGTTTGTAGATGGTTGAAGTCGTGAGGTTATTCATGGTATCCTGAATGAAACCCTAATTACTTATGCTGTTTTGAACTCTCAACTGTCATCCTTTATATCTATAGTTCGCATCTGAGAATTAAGATTTTATAAGAATAATTGTAGATTCTGGCTCTGCTCTTTAGGGTTTGCACTGTGGATGTGATCGCATTTTAAGTCCTGTCTATGTCTGGATCAAGCGTTTAATCTGACCTATAGCTGCCTGCAGCATGCTCTCATTACTTTCGGAAAAAATTTGCCCATAAACAAAATCTGAATCTCTGAGCATAATGTATTTATTCTTCACTGTCGGTATGTCTAAACAAAATCTAAATCTCTGAGTATAGTGTATTTGTTTTTCACTGTCGGTGTGTCTTTCTTTGTGGATAAATACCGAGCAGGCATTCGAGAGAGTTCCGATCCATACTATACCTTGACCCTAAAATTAAATAAAACGACTAAATCCTACCATGATCATTCCAGGTTTAAATCGAATAAAAACGAGATTCAGTTAGAGTCTAATAGTTAATACAGGAATTGCAGGTCGATATAGGCAAGTAAAACTATAAAGGAATTATCATTAATACTTGACGATAGATCTTTATAACGATACATCCATAGAAATCCCGATTTTCTTCATAAATCGTTCAGAGAATTCGTAAGGAAATAAAATCTTAGATTAGCTCATTCAAGATGAAAATTCATAAGTAACAAACTAATAGATCGAACTATCATAAACTATTTGGCAGAAATGAAAATAATAGGAATTACTGAAGAGTCTGAACTTTAAAGAAAAACCTGAAACTCGTAAACCGAATGTAACAGGAACAACCACGTTCCTCCCAACCATAGATTAGATACAAACTCCAAGTCTGTCCGTAATCACCCCCGAGCCAGATACATGCATGAAGTGTGTGGATAGTTAGCCTCAAACTCAATCGCATTTTCCTGAATCCCTTGCCTAACACAGAGTGCTCACACGACAAGCGTAATTCTCTCCGGCATACTCAGCAGCGTCCTGCCTCCTCACATATGCCATCCCTTTATAGTTTGCCTAGGTCTTACCATTAGTAGCCAATTCCTCATGGAATTTTCGCAGCTAATCAAATCCCTGATTTTCAGGGTGTGTCTAGTGTCTTAAATACACTTCTAACACTTGTTCTGGTTTCCCAGAGGCTAACTCTAACTTGTCCCCCACTCCTCCATGCATGATCTCCTCATTTAACTTGGTTGTTCCTGCTCATCCTTATATTAAAATAATAAAAATTGTTTTCTTACAACAGTCCTTCTAGGACTTAAATCAGCCGATTTCTCATCTGGCCTCCTTATTGAATAATCTCAAAATTGATAAAATAATATATATATATATATATTTAAAAATCGAACATAATGTTTTCCATTATTGGGGAGGGACGTCACATAACCCCAATACAATATAGCAGAGCTTGTGATCACTATACCATGTGTTGATACTATCTATGAGCGTATGGCACTATACCATCATGTTATTCACTATGTCACTGTAATGGTGATGTGACTCCCTTGACCCTATTATATACCAAGAGATGTGGAGGAATTACTCTCACATATTGCATGTAGGATAATATAATTCTCCATAATAACATCTCTTTATATAATGATGGATATCAAGAGTATACTTTACCATAATGAATATGGGATATAATGTATTACTCTGTTACATAAGATTGTGGATAAATTTCGAGATAATACAAAGACATTATTACCTTCCAAGGAATATAATTAATATATTTCAACACTCCCCTTTAATAATGGCTAGGAGAAAATCCCTTACTAACACTAAGGAAGGAAGGAGTCATTACTGCTCCCCCTTGATAACAACTTCCAAAATATCCAAACCTTTTGGTATACAAGAGAGGTGAAGGAGACCCTTTTGGGTATGTGTTGATCATAGTTCATCACACATCACATGTTGTGTATGTCATTTGTACACACATGATTCTGATGGAGCTTGATGTGATGCATATGTGAGGATGCCATGTAATCTTGGAGATTTATTTGCATAATAATGGAAGATGCAACCCTTCCTATGGACATAGCCCATATTATTTCATATGTTATGATCGATTGTCAGAACTATAGATCTAGATAAACTAGCTTACCTATCTTAGCTATCAATAACAAATCAACATAAATAAGAACATAAAGAGAACAAGGAAAAGAATATACCAGATATACATAAGATTGTGAATAAATTCTGACATAATACAAAGACATTATTACCTTCCAAGGAATATAATTAATATATTCCAACACTCCCCCTTAATAATGGCTGGGAGAAAATCCTTCACGAACACTAAGGAAGGAATGAGTCATTACTGCTCCCTCTTGATGACAACTTCCAAAATATCCAAACCATACAAAAATTTATAATCTAACCAAGCTAATGGAAATAACTATAAAGTCTTGAATACCTAAATTTATATAAGCTTGTTTCAAGCCATACAAAACTATTTACTTTATTCAGTTTATAGGTAAAATCTAATTTTTCTTGTAATGCATCTCATTGGTGTACATAATCTCGATTGCACATCCATTTAGTGAACTTCCCACTTATGGTGGACTACCAAATAGAACACTCTTTTATATTGTATCTCATTAAGCAATTAAGTGCAAATGTTTCTTGGTAATCTATTCCAGAGACTTGTGCATATCCTTTCGTTAATTACCTTATCCTATGCCTTTTCAATTATGACATCACTCTTATGCTTGGTTTTTGTCCATTTGAGTAGTTCCTTATCATAGAGAAGTTAATCCAAGGTTTTTGTTATCATAGAGAAGTTCAACCAACTCCCAAGTTCCATTTTTCTCCATTTCCCTAGTTTCCTTGTCCATTGCTTCACACCAAGATCTTTGTATCTTCTTCCATTACTTCACACCAATTTTTTTTTCTTTCACTAAGGAGAGTTGCACAATATGAAGTTTATTGTACTTCTGGTTCTTTTATAAGGATTTACACAACGTCAAGTTTATCGACATCAAGTTTTTGCTCTTTTATTAAAGAGTTGCACAATGTGAAGTTTATTGACATCAAGTTTCTAGTATTTCTCTTTGCATTTGATTTCATGTTACTTAATTTCAATATATAATGCAATTCATATTTCTCTTTGCATTTGATTTCATGTTACTTAATTTCAATATATAATTCAATTCATCCCTACTAGCATACTAATATCAATACTTTCACATGATATTTTTTAAATAAATGTAACTTATTTGTTTAGAAATATATTAATGCAATAAATATATTGCATCATTAGTTAAAAATTAACTAATCAATTTATATTTGAATATATAATAAAAATCAATGTAACCAATATTGCATTATTAATGATATAATATTTTATATAAAATTTATAATAAAATATTTAATTTCAAATAGATATTAAAATAATTTTTATTAACAATATCAATAACTTTTTATTACTAATATTTTAATTTTATTTGGCCAAAGAAATTACATATCTCTTCGTAATAAAAACAAATGACATTAACCATACTTTTAACTAACTTAACATAGGTCTATGTTATATAGATATTGAAATATTTAACTTATATCTATATTATATAGATATCGAAATAGAATAAACATATTTAAATATTTTATTTGAATTAAAAATAAAAATATTTTATTTTATTTATAATCTTATATGAATTTTTTTTTTAATTGTGTTAAGAGGCGCTCTACAGCCCAGTACGAGGGAGATCTTGTAATATGTGTGAGTTCGTCGAGTAACAAAATAGTACAAAGTAAACAAAAAATAATAATACAAAATAAAAATAATAAATATTATATTATGTCAGCCATAAACAAAAAAGAATAATACAAAGTAAAAAGTAAATATGAGACTTAAACTAGAGACTTTACTTTTTACTTTTAAGTAAAAAGTAAATATGAAACTTTAGAGTGTTTGTCGAGTAACAAAATAATACAAAGTAAACAAAAAAGAATAATACAAAGTAAAAAGTAATAAATATTATGTCCACCATAAATAAAAAAAGAATAATACAAAATAAAAAGTAAATATGAGACTTAAACTAGAGACTTTAAAGCTTAGGGTTAGGTGGCTTAGGTATTGCACTCAAGGAGCTATTCAAAGAGAGGTTTGCACTTCGGGAGATTTGATCCCTCTCGAATCAAATTTTAACTCCATGTTAAACATCAATAGAATTACACATTTCTTCACTTAACATATGTCTATGTTATATAGATATTGAAATATTTAACTTATATCTATATTATATAAATATCGAATTACAATAAACATATTGAAATATTTTATTTGAATTAAAAATAAAAATATTTTATTTTATTTATAATCTCATATGAAAATATTTTTTTTAATTATAAATCAAATTTTAACTCCATGTTAAACATCCAAAGAATTACACATTTCTTTATTCATCGAAATGTAGTGAGTAGAGTAAGCCATTATATAGCTCGTCAAATAATTTGAAATTGGTACACAACAAAGTGAATTATATATGTTAATAGTATAATCATTTAACTTATGGTTGGTGAATATAGATAGGCTACCACTTAAATGTCACAAATAAGTACTATGTTAAATCTATTACTTGTTGTGTGTTAAGAAGCTTTTTATCCATGCATTAGCTAAGAGTTATCCATGTATTAATTATTAGTTATTTTTTATATTCTTTTTTATTTTATAATTTTTTTATTTGAAATTTTGAAGGACTGCCATAAAATCAATCTAGATAGTACACTTCTCTCATCCTCTCGCAATCTAAGAAAAACATAAATACTAATCCACACCAAATTCTAAAATATATAAACCCATCATAGTGTAACCACAATAATAGATTTTGTCATACTAAAACGGTAAGAGAGACCAGAGAACAATTTAATCCTCCGATACGGTGAGTAGAGTTTGCGACTATGGCAGATCAAATCATTTGAAATTGGCACACATCAAAGTGGATTATGTGAATTATACATGCTAAGAGAATGGTAGATTTTGGAATAATGAGGTCAGCTGCCCCTGCGCTGCGTCATTAATCGAGCTTATAAGCAGCACGCATAGAACAATGCATGCGAGAGTTTCATGAGTAGAAATAGTAGCTGCTACCTGGAATGGGAATTGAAAAAGAAGAGAACGCACTGGATATGAATTGAATTGAATGTACCTCGAAAGGGAGAGGGAAAAGAAGAGAACGGACTGGATATGAATTGAATTGAATGTGGGAAGAAGGTATGCGGTTAGTTGGGGGTGACTGAGGTCTTCTTACAGTAGAAGACGCAGAAGTGTATCAATTTGAAACTCATTGGCAATGTGTAAAACAGCTATCAAAATGTGTAAAATAATGTTAGGCGGCGACGAGGAAGATGGTTGCGTATAGCTGAAAATAGAAGGGCAGGTGTGGAACCGGTCAAGCGTGCCAAAATTTTCCAACGTGTGTGACCCACACGGAACTACCGACCAAAATCTGTACTGTTTTTTCAATTTAGTACATATAAATGATGTAACAAGCCGCGTGACTGAATAAATAATGATCGACAGAAAGTTAGTGTTGACCTTCCTTTGCTCTCGCTTGTGAAATAATATAAGATCTGATTGCTCTCTCTTTCTTTACAGCCTGTGAAATAATCTAAAATATGATCCCTTCTCCCTTTGTTCACCGTTGGGCCACTTATCATCCATGTCGCTGAAGTGTTTCATTTTTTTATAACCGTTTTGTTTATTATGTCTTTCAAACACCTCTCCGGTTCTATTTTCACTCGTTATTGTATCTAATTTAGGTTGGTCTCTCACTTCTATGGAGCTAATTCGATGGGACATCAAATGAGGCTTTTCTATAACAATATATAGTCATGGGGGATTTGACCTCGAGACCTTATTTCTGCTCACAATTTACAACACTCAACTACTTGAGCTAGTCCACTTGGCTAAATAAAATAAAAACCTTGCAAAATAAGATAACAAATAATTTCTGCAAATCTAAGCCTTTTGTAGATGTAACTTCATTCACTTATTTTAACACCTATTAAGTTAATTAGTTTTTTTTTAAACTAATGATGATAACACTTATCAACTTAATTAGTGTTTTTTTTTTCAATTTCAATTTTAATGATAATATTTATGCCTGAGATGCGGGTGAGGATAGTGCAAGGGGTGACGTGGAAGGGTGGATGCATGCAGGGTTCGAGCAGACACGTGTTGCGATAGCAAGTTTATGAGGGCAGGAGGTATGGATAGCAGCCTTGAGTGTTTGAGCATGCGGGCAATATCCCCAGGTGGTAAAAGTACGAGCATGTTGTAGAAGGCTATGATGACCAAGGAAGGTGGTACAAGGAGAGGGTGGTTGCTGATGAGCACAATAATGGAAACTAGTGTGGCGAATTCTGGTTTTCCGGGTCTAGGTGGGAAGGTCTTGTCCTCCTTAATGGGAGTTTCCTTCAACATATTTTATGTATCCCTCGACCCGTGTGGCTCTGCCTTTAAACGTCAAGAGGGGGTATTCACCGGGCCTGTGAAAGGTGGTGCCGCAATCTTGTATTATGCCACGGATGGTCTGTGTGAGCTTTGTGTGTTGGTCATTAACGGGATGGACTCTATAGGGGCGTTGGGGGATTCGAAGATAAGGCGAAAGCGTTGAGCTAGCCGTGAATATACAAGAGCAGCGGAGGCGTCCGGGCGATACCGCACGTCCATTCCCTTGTCCATTAGAGAAGATCTGGAAGTGATGGAAGATGATGTTTGGTGCGAGATGCTAGAGAATGCCCCGTCGTTGGACTGAGCAGTGTTGGAGCACCAGATTCAAGATCCTGGCTCCTCAAGGGCATGGTAGGGTTTGTTTGAAAAGACCGTCACTTTATACTAGACACATACTAGGTAATCAAAGGACTCCTAGGTCATGTATTGCTAGAATGAGAGAAGAAGTAAGATGGGGAGGAAATTGGGCCTTCTGGAAAGAGCTATATGCAGACACTTGGCTCCTGCACATGTAAATTGATGCAGTGGGTAAAGACTTGAGAATCCCATATCTCCCGTAGATGGGTGTGTTCCCTTCTGTGACTACGGACATCCTAAAGGAGAGCAGACCAATAGCTGGTGGCTCAGCTGGTGTCGGGTTGGATCCTCCGCCCGAGAATGCTTAGGTTCTATAGAGGCCTCTCTGGTGTCTTGTGTTTTGATAGTCATTTGTTTATGGTTTATGTTGGGTGCGTTTAGTCTCAGAAGCATAGGCGAGTTAATCTTTTTTATGGCCTAGGGGTTTTATGACTGTCATGCTTGTTATGTTTTGTATAACTACTATCAAGATACTAGGTTGGGTTTTGTTTCGTCAAATTATTGGGCTCTGCTGAATAGGTGGTGGAATGTATGCCCTGTTTTCTCCTTTGGGGAAGGGGCCGTAGGGGATATGTGTTGTTAAGTATTCAAACTACTTCGCTGATGTTTCAGACAGGAAGAAAGAAAATTGGGAAGGATCTCAACTGTAATTTTGTATATTTTATTAATATGAGAGTAATTATTTACCAAAAAAAAAAGTAATAATAATATTTATATTTAAAATTGTTTTTATGTTTTCTATTTGGACCAATACACTACTTTGAGTCCAATTATTATTAGTGTTACTAACTAGGAAATTTTGTAAGTTAAATCTTCAAAAATATTATTGTTTGTGATCAGAATTTCTATATAAATTTATTGCAATGTTAATTCTTTTAACACCTATCAACTTAATTAGTTTTTTTTTTTTTAGCTAATAATGATAATACCTATTAATTTAATTAGTTTTTCTTTTAATTTCAATTAATGATGATATTTATTTTTAAACACCTATCAACTTAATTAGTTTTTTTTTTTTAATTTCAACTAATGATGATATTTATTTTTAAAATTATTTTTATGTTTTTTAATTTTGACCAATACACTACTTTGAGGAACTATTATTAGTATTACTAACTATGGAAATTTTGTAAGTTGAATCTCCAAAAATATAGGATTGTTTATGATCATAATTTCTCCATAAGTTTATTACAATTTTAATAAGAATGAATAAAAATCTATTCGCATTTTGCATGATTTTAAATTAACTTGCATTCCAGTCGTGAATAGCGATGAAAAATCTGAATTAAACCTTGGCTCGAGTTGAGGCAGGTCGGTGACGGCAGCAATGGTTTTTAATGAATATAATAAAATTTTCAGAACTACTTTAAAACGCTGAACTTGAATTAAAGCTTCTCTACACTTGTAGTGCGTTAGGGCAATGGCAATGGCTTAGTGAAATTCTCAATCGCTGAAACAATAGAGTGAACATAGTTTATAGCATTCGCAAGAGTGTTTAAGAAGGCAACAAGATGGTGATCTTGATTTCTACCGACTTTCAATAATCTGCAAAGATCGAGAATAAAATATGTCTGAGATATGTACATTTAAAGAGCTACCTGAAAGCAAATGTATAAGGTTCTTCGTGTGAATTTGAGGAGTTTTGCTGTGTATTTGGTCTTCATAGAGAAACAAAAACTTAATGTATTGTTATTCGATCCATTAACAAGATTCAATTTTTTTAGTTTGTTATGCATATGGCTAATTTATATTACAAAATACTAGATGCATTAATTGCATGTCCATTGCATTTCCATACCTTTCAAGTACATCCTATACAAAAATGGTAGCATGTATTTAGGCTTAGTGCTCTTGCATGCACGCTCGTACTTTGGTGCACATCGTGTAGTGGCCATCATATGTTCCCCTGGTTCACCTAAATTCTAAATTTTAGGTCACACAAAGTTCTTTCCTCCAAATTTTAGGTCACACAAAGTATTTTCCTCCATGTTAGTCACTGACAAAATGACTAAATTGCTACTACAAGAGTTAGTGGTATTTGTAGCAATAGAGTCAATCCACGAAACTAGGTCACACATTCTCATAAGCAAGGTTAGTCTTTGTAGACCCTCGGTTGAGATTATAAGCCTTGATTAAGGACTTAATTTCTCAATCTAGGTAAAAGCTTATTGAGAGTCTTAAACCATAATTGATGGTTTATGTCAAAAAGGACCTTAATGAAAGACTTATAAAAGTCCTCAACCAATGTATTTTAAAACCCTTAATCGAGGTCGTAATCTCAATTGATGGTTTAAAAGTCTAGAATCCTTCCTTAATTTTGCAAGCTCTCATGGAGTTGCAAGTTACAAGAGATGAAATCCATTCATTTCTTCCATGGAAGGTACTTGACTTGGTACTTGTATTTTTTTTTAAATAATTATTTGCACTTTCATCATCTAATTATGTGTTACATATTGTAGTGGTTAGTCAAATAAAGACATATTGAAAAAGGAAAAAATGTTGACCAAATCAAGGCTATCCAATCACTCTTTAACTAAGTCAAGATTAACTTAACAATGTAGTTAGCCTCTTCTTTTTGGGCTCCAATTTCAAAGACTCATGATCTAGAAACAATTATAAAAGCTTATGGCCATCCAAATAGGAATGCATCAATGAATGAAGAATATCATTCCTGATTGGAAAACGATACTTGGGATTTTGTACCTCTTCCAAAAGGAAGAAACTTTGTTAGATGTAAATGGGTGTATAGAACTAAGTATGCATCATATTGAAGTATTAAAAGACATAAGTCCTAGTTAGTAGCCAAGGTATTTTCTCAAGTTGAAGGGATTGACTATAATGAAACCTTTTCCCCCATGGCCAAAATGAACTCCATCCACCTTATTCTACCCCCTTCCACTTTACACAAACGAGAGGTCCATCAAATGAATGTCAAATCTAACTTATTACATGGGGATTTACAAGAAGAAATTTACATGGAATAACCTCCTATCTATGTTTAGAATGACTACAGCCTTGTTTGTCACCTTAATAAATATCCCTATAGCCTTAAGCAGGCTCCCTAGGCTTGGTATGCCAACATGGGTAGATTTATTCTTAACATTAGCTTTCTATATATAATTGTGATCCCAATGTCTATATAAAGAAAGTAGGAAACCATCTCATAATACTTGTCCTTTATGCTGATGATATTATTCTCAATGGTATTGGCCCTAAACTTTTAATCCATGTGAAATCCATCCTTAAGAAGAAATTTGAAATGGCCATTAACTTAGTACGTTTTATTAGCCTCCAAGTATTACAAACCGAAGCATACATTTTTCTTTCTTTATCTAAGTATGATTATGACCTGTTATGCTACCTTCACGTGGAATATTGTAAAGTAACCCCTTATCCCTTCTAGTTTGGAGTCAAACTTGTTGTCACATGCATTTCCCCTGAAGTAGATGCCACCTTGTACTATCAGTTAGTTGGTATTCTTTTGTACTTGACTCATACCCATCCTAATATTTCATCTATCATGGGTCGTGTTTCCAATGTATGCAAACACCCCATAAAAGTTATTGGAAAGAAACAAAAAGGATATTTCAGTATATATTGGGTACATTTCAGTTTAATATTCATTATAGTTCAAGGTGGAATCCTTTGTTGGTTAGTTTCATTGATTTTGATTGGGCTAGTGACCTTGATGACTAAAATACTACTATAGGTTATGTTTTAAGTCTTGATTTTCGACCTATCACTTGAGATTGTAAGAAGCACAAGATCATTCTATTTCTTCAATAGAAGCAAAGTATTGAGTCGTAGTTAATGCAAGTCAAGAAATCATGTGGCTTTTGTAGATCCCTTTAGAGTTTGGATTCAAGCCGTGACATCTGACTGCCCTATGGCGTGACAATTATAGTTACAAACTTGTGAAAGATCTAGAATTCAACATCAATGAAATAGACATATTGAGATACCATGCACTTCATTGGAAAACTTATTCAAGATCACGTTACTGAAGTGCTCTTTTACCCTAAAGATGATCTAGTTGTTGAAATTTTCAGAAAGTCTCTTATAGAAGTGATGGTTTCCAAAATTTGAGCTATGTTAGGAGTTCATGAAGTTTTCATTAAGGAAAAACAGGCTCTAATGCCTCCTTCCTTCTCCTATTGTGTCACTTTTGCAAATCTTTCAATCTTTTTGAAAGTTGTTCTTAAGGGGTTTGTTAGGATATTTAGACACATAAGGGTTAGTTAAGGTCAACTTGGTCTAATGTGTGTTTAGGTAAAGTGTGTTTCTTTAGAATGCATGTGTACTTATGTAATATGATGATCATAATATGTTCTAGACATAAAGTGACCTGTCTTCTCCTCAATCTTGACAGCTATATTGATCTGTGGCTTACCACCTGATTGGTAAGTGATCCCTATTTAAGGATCATGAAATTTCATTTGCTAATTCCCAATAGTGAGAAGATCATCTGTAAATCTTCTTCTTTTGCATTAATATATTTCCTTAACTGATTGTTTGGACGAGGCCACAGGTTGTTTCCCTCCATCAGGTTTTTAACCATGTAATAATTGGTGTGTCGATTTGTGTGAGCAATTGGTTAAGGTGTTCAACTTATGTGGAAATACCATGTTTTAGTCTAACAATACGAAAATGAATTTATCTCTTCTAGAAAGAAATCAAAATAACACTCCCATGCATTCTTTTCAATCAAAGAGAATGCCAAAAACCTTCTCAGAACATGTATATAGACAATATTACTATCTATAATAAACTGCATGAATGATGAAAGATAATTAAAAGACAAATGGGATTGCCCCCAAAATCATGGAATAGGATGAATCCAAACCCAAGGCTAAAGATGACATAGAGATCTAGGAATGCATGAAAAATCCACAAGACTGAGCAACATATCCCAAAAATTTCCTTTGGACGTAGCCATTACCTCAAATCTAAAAATGAAATATGAGAGTGCATGCATACCATAATACCTCTTGAAAGTAATGGATTGTGGAGTCACCAAGGTGAGTTCTTCAAATGCTTGATAGTTTCCCTCACCCTAGAAAATATCAAACCATAAAATTCCAACATGAGAAAATGATCTTCAAATATAAACCCTCATCAAATAATGTAGCTAATCTACAAATTTCCTAGGAAAGGGAACATTATCCCTGAAAATAGTTCCAAAATGTTACAACAATATCTATCACCGACAAGATCTAAAATCCACAACACTGAGGTGTTAGTCTTGATTAAATTGGGAAGGCTACCCTCTATCACCTCAATGGTATTTCCTCTCAATTCGGGTTCTCACTTATCCAATACAAAGGGAATTGTATCCCTAAATAGGATTGTTAAGGCTATGGAGTGGGGGTTGAAGGTGATCTATATAAAGAGTAATCCTTAACAAAAAAGTGGTTGTTGTAGTATATGAAAATGGAAATGGGGAAAAGGATGTTGGAAGAAAGGAGTGGAGGAAAAGGGTAACAAGGGAATACAATGATGCGATTAATGTATATCAACCTAATGTCTAATGGAGTCATGAGACATTGTATAAAAGGACTATTTGTCACCATCAACTTCTTTGATATGGGATATGGGTGAAACATAATAATGTGACATATTCCACCTACTTAGATAAAAGGAATAGATTAATACATTCATCAATTGATTGTGTACCTCAAATAAAAAAAACTAATTTGATGCTTTAAACCTTAAAATGTTTTCTAGAAATTAAAAGAAAAAATTATCCTCGAGGGCTCGATTTTCCACTTGAATCAAACAATATAAAGGTGTTGTTATATTAAGATATTGAATTATTAATCATTTTCAACAACTTAGTGTGTTGGACAAAGGGAAATAAAAAAATAATTATAACAACAAATAGATCAAGTGGGATAATTTCTCACATTTACAATTCAAAAAAATAAAATAAGTTTTATTATTTTGTCTTTCATATAAGTGTGATAATCAAGAGATATCTAGAAATAGTTAACAAAAATATTTAAAGGGTAAAAATAACCATACTACAAGACAACAATACCTCAATTCTTCGTTAGTTTTCAAGCATTTTTAATACAATGGAGTCCCGTCCTCGTCTAAGATTTCGTACTGTTACTCCTTCACTTCACAATCTTCTAACACCCAAATATTCAATGAAATCCTGAGAAATCTCCTTTATATAAAGTGAGTTAAGTGTCTCTTACAATAAAATACATTATTTGCCAACTAACTCTATTACCTGTCAATGAAATGATAAAATATTGAGTGGTTATAGTAGAAGTGGTCGAAGAAGAGGTTTCAAAGGCTTAAGCATCTATTGGAAATGTTATATTTTTTGCATATGGATCCACTGGAAAAATTTGATAGTTGATGGGTACAAGTCAACCAACCATAATAAGTTGTTTTGTTAACCAACCAAAGCTAAGTGGGAAATAAACCAAAGTGGACCCAATCAAATCGACTATAACAAAATAACTGAAAGTAATTAGGAAATTATTCATAATAAGTTGTTTTGTCAACCAACCAAAGCTAAGTGGGAAATAAACCAAAGTGGACCCAATCAAATTGACTATAACAAAATACTTGAAAGTAATTAGGAAATTATGAATCATCATTAATGAGAAATTGGTTGTATTACATCTATAAATAAGATGTAATGACTATACATAATACACATTGTAAAAACATTAATTTCTCTATATATAAAATTAATTAAAAATTAAACTTTACGATGCATATTAATTTGTGTGCATGTATCATGAACATAACAAAATTAAAAATTAAACTTTACGATGCATATTAATTTGTGTGCATGTATCATGTAGCTATTTTGTATGAATTTAAATTTCATTTCAACCATACCTAACAACATGTGCTCTATGAAACGATTAACATAATCTCGTCACATTTTAGTTTATTGAATATTTTCGGTGGCCAATCGCCAATCAATTTGTTACAACGAAAACATAATTCCAAAAGTATGGATGAGACAATGTTCCTAAATATTAATTGGCCTTCCTGCAGCTTTTGCGGATTTGTCCGCTGGTACCAGTAAGAGGGCTGATATTCCCCATGTTCACCATGGCTGCTGCAAAGTCCGTAAAGAAGGTATTTTGATTGGCGCCGTAGGTTGTAACTTGAGAATTTGTAGAACCGCCGCTAAATAGTTGCTGATCGGATATTTCTAGTATACTATTTCAGGGTTTTTCTAATCGGATCACTCTAGAAGATCCTATATGTATTTATACTCTATTTGTGAAGCAACGCAATCAAATAAAAATCAAATCAATTTGATTAAGATATAGCAGCAATTCAACTGTTTTTCTATTGGTTGTTTCTATTTATTAAATGTTGTAGCATTCATAGTAAATACCTCTACCTCCATCCATGAAAGTGAAAGCGGTATCAGAGTGAGGTCGTGAGAATTCCATTTTACTACCGTAGAGAGTAGTGACCATACAAAAGGTAGACATTAGCTTGTATAGATGATGAAGTTGTTTAAGAGTGACTTCTCTTGTGGGATTTGGTTCAAGAACACAAGTAGTAATTTAAATTTAAATACCAAGTAAATTCCAAATGCAAAGTGGAGATTAAATTTGCAGTGCATACATATATTTTAGATTCCAAATCCAAACAATTGGTGAGGAATTGTTGTAATGTTCAAACCTTTGATTGGATACATTTGTTCACAAATATATGTGTGTGTGTCTTGAATGATTTTTTTATGAAGAAAAAATGTTTGTTTTGTGAAAATTCATGGCTTTAGTTGCCTTGCACAACCGCAAATCCCCATTCTCGGGATGTTTGTAATTTTGTAGTCAATAGGTATCTTGAACTAGTTGATTAGGTAGTCGACCAAGACTTGACAAATGCCCAAAAAATATCAACTAAGAGATAACATGAAGAAGGATGCAAAAGCACTATGTCTCACCCAACAAGCCTTGGATGATAATATAAATTGAGATAGCTTGGGGACATTTTGGAAACAAATTCTTAGGGCATTACCATGGTAAAGATAATTTTCATTATCTGAGAAGAGATTTTGAAAATTTGAAGATGGATTTAAAATCAATAAAGCATTTCATAACCCAAGTCATGAACATTGTAAATAAATTAAGAACGAATGGTGAAGATATTATATCTATATCATAAAGTGGTAGAAAAAGTTCTCAAAACCTTGCCAAAAAAATTTGATGCACTTGTTGCAGCCATTAAAGAATCTAAGGGCTTTTAAGGAAGCTATTAGGGTCCTTTCTATCCCATGAATCAAGAATAAATAAGAATGAATATTTCCTCTTTAGATATTGCTTTCAAATCCCAAGTTTCTATCTTTAGAGGCAAAGACAAGAAAAACAAATGCATTGATTAAAGAGATGGAAAGGATAGTTCATAACAAGAAATAAGATCACATCAAATTCCTCACAATTAAAGGGGGGGGTAGCACTATAATCTCACAAAAAAATTAGAGATATGATAAATCCAAAATCAAATGATTTTATTGCAATAAGCTAGGTCATTATGCACATGAATGTAGCAAGAAAAAAGTTGGCCTAAGAAAACATAATGCAAACTACTCTAAAGTCTCTGAAAGTAATGAAAAATCCTTATTCCTTACTTGTAATGATCCTTACTTGTAGTGATGTATAGTTTGAAGATAGTGGGTGTAGCAATCATATGATAGGAAACACATATATCGTGCATAAATCCTTGATATGTACACACATATTTCCTCATAACATAACAACAATAAACTCATTCATTTGCCATGCACCTGGCATAACATTCATTATTTCAACATATAACTGTAACGGTATCCACGTACCCATCATTCAATAATTTCCATATATTTGACATAATTAACACATGATACATATCTAAACATGACTACCGATCATAATACTATCATCACACACACACATATATATATCGACAAAATAATAGAACCATATATCCATAGTGTCGTCAAACCGACGAGGTCTCACAATCAAACAATATACAACATATAATAGTAGTTCAGGTAGTAATGTCAAAACGGGGTGTTACATGATGGTTGATACAATAGAACATGTGGCTAAGAACACCACAACAGTGTACAAAATATCTAGATGGAAAATACACATGCGGATATCAAACACTCTTCCAATCAAGGTGCAATAGAAATATCTATAGAAGACCTCAAACATCGAAGAAACGAGACCCCAATGATCTATACATAGAAAATGATATCATACAGATGAACATCATGACATTAACATTAGAAGATGGTGCTTCATTATTTCTAGAATAAGGTGACAACAACGATCAAGATTAATATGCTCAGGAAGAAATTACAGAAACCAACTTCTCACAACTTTTCACATAAATAGAGAACTTATCTGCACACAAGAACTTCCTAGATTAATGCACACAAAGATCATAAAACAAAATTTCTCATACATAAATGAAAATTCTTATACACCAAAGGTTAGCAAACATCATATAAAAAATATGGCAACATAATATGATCAAATAAAATATTAACTTGCTCATTAAGGAAACTGAAGTTACTTTTACACATTAAGTGTTAGCCACAACATATAAATAGTGAGCAATAGAATAGTTCACACAAGATTTACAAATATGAGATAAAATTGCTCAAGAATATATAGATTGCTTTTATGCTATTGCTTCCATCCAAGACCATAAAAAATTATTCCATGAAGAGTGCTCTAATTAAATGTTACAAGAGGAGTAACAACTCATATATCATGTTAAAAATAATATAGGTATGCTTCTATGCGATTGTTGCTATGTAAATCTTAAAAATTTATATGAAAAAAATAAACATGGCATGATTAGAAATCAACATGATTAAACATGATCAACAAAGAAAAGAACAATTTAGTCATTACACATTAGAAGAAGAACTACTAGATGAAAACAACAGATGCACTTAAAGCTACTCGTGATTCATCGGAACCTTTCTCTTTAGCTTTAGCTATTAAACGTTTCGCTTTAAAGCAATTCTTTTCAGGATGATTAGTTTACCACAATGCTTACAAGGATCATACACTTTATTCTTCTTACTATTTTCATGATGTGGACTAGAAGAATGACCAAATTTATTTGTATGATTTGAAGTGTGTGAACTAGAACCTTTAACATTATTAAAACTTTTCCTAGGATTCTTATTATGTGCCATAAGAGTCTTTTTGGGTGGGACTTGTCCTAAAACAATTAACCTTTCTTTCCCATTAATCAACCCTTTTACAAATATCATCAAAAGTAGGTTTCGTGTTATTTTGAGACAATTCAAGAGTCCTACTCTTAGTTTGGATGAACATATCAAAACAAGATGACGATTTTTGTTCTACAAGAATTCTAAGAGCAGTGTCTATTTTCTTGTAATCTTTACCACGATTATTTAATTTTTCATTTAAAGTTTTGACTTCAGCAAGATATAATTCTACTCTTTCAAAGTTAGTAGGATCTAGCTCAAAAATATTCTTTTCAAGGTAATAAGCAAAAACATCATCAGATTTATCAAATATAGAAGCAATAATTTTCCATACCTTAACCGGGCTGTCTTCTGCCTCAATACTTACCTGAAGACTATCTGCAAACGTTTGACCAATGAGCCCTCTTGCTTGATCACATTTATCTTCCCATATAACCACATCTTTAGCATCAACAGGTCTGTGGTGTTCATCATTAACAATCCTCCATAGATTCTTACTCCTTAGAACATCAATCATTTTTCTTTTCCATGCAAGATAGTGAGGACCAACAAGTTCAGGAACATAAGCTACTTCTGAAGTCATAATGATAGAAATATTGACAAGAAACCCAAATGCTAGAAATGACAAGAGAAAACAAGTGAATAACATAAAACTGATACACTTTACCATGCGGATCTGAAAAAACACAGTAAAAAACAAAGAAACTTTACTTGCGGTGTAACATCCCTAAAATTCACTCCTATTGTTATTATATTTTTAAATGTAAATATGAGTTTTGTAAATGGCCATGGTGAGGAGCTCAAGGCCAAGGCCCCACCAATGGACCTCGAGCGATTTATATGTTTATAAGTCTTAGTTTAAGCCTAGAAGGTTAAAAGATGCTAATTGCGACTAAACGATAAGTAACCTAACGGATAGTGACTAGGAAGCCATGTGATCGGTTGACCATATCATGACTTATCATATTCGATTATGATGAGTGGAGATATAAGTTTATCCTAGTAGAATTAGTTAAACCCTAAAAGATAAAATTAATATCTTGGGAAAACAAGAGGATGGGTGAAATGTTTGAGACACTTTGAAATATAACTAAGGTTATATAAATTATATATATATATATAATTAGAAATATTATATATATATATATATATATATATATATATATATACACTGGGTGTTAGAATAAGTTATTCTAAAGTTAAAAAAAAAAACCTTGGATTTATTAATATGGATTGCAATAATTCTTACCTTGCAAAATTGACATATTAAATAAGTATAAAAATATGAATATTATAGTAAAGGATTACTATAATAAAACTTCTTATAGCTTAGTTGTAAACAATACACGAGATTTCTTTTTATATATAGATATGTGGATAAGGCTCATATAAAGAATATATTTTATTATTGGAATTAAATCCTTGTTAGAGGTTGAGAATCCAAAGAGATTTCGACGCTAGCATAAACCGTGGATGGTTTGTCTCCTCCCATTAAGAATGTAGGGAGTTAGAGTAGAAAGTGGAAGTTAAACGTGGTGGTGGAAACCCGAGTGATGGAGTGTAAATTAAACTAAGCCGCCACCTGGTTACCATGCTAAGCAGCCATCACCCGATAATCATGGGAAGTTAAACTGATCGTATGGGAGTTTCAGTTTAAGATGGGTGTACTATTTTTTAATAGTATTGGAGTTTAAAATTTATGGACACTTGTTTGCATCTTGAGAGGCAGGGTGGTTTGTCCCCTAGTGAAACGACCCGGTCAGTTGTGTAATTTTGCCATTTGTCTAATTTAAAACGACATCTGTTCCTGGTTAGAGAGCTAGTTTGTTATGGTTCTATCGTTGGTAATAGTAGTGGAGAGGTGATCTGAAGGGGATGATATATCGGCCAGCTTCAACTTTTGAAAGGGGAGAGATGGTAGCACTAGGGTCAAAGATCGGTGAGCAATTGCATACTAGCTATTGTGTATCAGAGTGTTAGAGGGTGGAACATCTCCGTGTTAAGTAAAAAGTCAGAGATTCGCGATAGCAGAAGGGGGGTTGCTACGATGAGGAGAAACTCTGTTTTGTGAAGGTTCACTCCGCGTTAGCTGTAGGGATACGATTTGAGAAGTTGAATCTTCCATGGAGTGCTAGCTGGATTATTTTGTTTGTTCTGCGTTTATATTTTGGGTTAGGACGGTCAAGCTCGGAGGAGCGATTCCTATTCCCATAGGGTATTTTTGGTTTCATATACCAGACCGGAAAAGGATCAGCTCTAATGAGCAATTCCAATCCCAGAAACTACATTTCTGAGAATTCTGTGTTTGTAACACACCGATCCAAAGAATGTATTAACCTTTGACTGCATGCGAGTACTGGATGAATGCAATGTCTTTCATAGCAACCGGATTCAGCATGCGCAGGAGATGCAATCCAACGAGTTCAGCAGTATGAAGTCCTGTATGGGTGATCTCTGCATCTCTTTCTCTCTCAATACATTACCAGACCGGAGCCTTGGGAGAATCGTACCCCTGTACAAAGGATAACCATAAGCCTTGGAATGCTACCATGGACTTGCCAAATCGCACATCTGTACAGAGGTACAGCGAGAGCAGTTTTTGATCGATCTGGAGGGGAAGAGGAAAGCCGATTGGAAGAACTCACTCATGGAGTAAGGATTCCAAAAGAACTGGACTTAATTCCACGATAGAGGTAATAAAATTTCTATCTGCCCTCCTTAGTTAATAAATAGCTTGCGTATCTATTATCCACGGAGTAGCCCGAAGGGAATTTTAATCTACGTTTTCATAATGTACCCACCTGTTTTTGGGTTTATGATTTTGTGTATGGCAATGTTCTTTGTCTGCAATTTCACTTTTTGTTGGATTATCTATTTAGCCACAGCGTGATTTATATAAATTCTTTACTTGGGAGTATCAGAACTCTTAATTAACCTCCGCTGTAGAGAACATTGGCAAATAAGGGAGACCCTCGTAATTTAGATAATTTGTTATTTTCTGCATTTAGATCACGAAAGTTTGAATAGGCGAAAGTCGTTCTTTTTACACTCTCTTTATCAAACCTCTGTCATAGCTTGTTTTCTGGATAAAGGTATAACCTGTAGGATATTATGTTGGCGGTAGTTATGAACTGCGCGAATAAGATAAATTTCTATAGAGTGTCAAATCTGTATGATAGAGTGATCTTCTGATTTATATTTTTTTGTATGATGAACCTGTCACATAGTACTTATGATCTTCTCTGTTTATAAGTTTTCTGTCTGTTGTTGAAATTTTAATCCCGGTATGGTAACGTGTGGACAAACGCTCCAGTTTGATCTTAACAAACGATACCGTTGAAATTCTTTCCTTTTATCAAAAACGTCTGATATGACTCTCAGTTTATATTTTAGTAAACCTTCAACCCTGAATCTCTACAGAAACTAACCGAACCCTAAAGGGGAAGACTGACAGAAGGCTGCTGCCATTTGAAAATGGTAGTGTGTAGATTACTTTGACCAACTTCAGTGAATCTATTCTCCATCTGCATGATTGTGTGAATCGATCTCTGTAACCCTGTCGATGTACGTCATTGAACGTTGCTCTGTCATATATAGTGACTAGTGCGAAAACCGGGAATATGGATATATATTGCGATCTCTTGATTTTTTTTAATATCTTGTTATCATGCTAAGGCCAGCCACGCACGGATTAGTAGCTATTACAGTTTTTACTATTGATTAATTATATGCTTTTACTGTTGATTAGTCTCTTTACGCTAAGTCGATTGGAATGAAAACATGGAACACCCGGTTGAGTGTTCAAATGAGATCATACTCTATGGATTGTACCGAGTTTCTTTTTTTTTTAGCTTAACCCGTCTAAAACGAAAGTCCTGCTTTCTGGAATTATAGTTCTATAGCTATAATTTTGGAAATATAGTCATATATCCTTATTGGTAGCCTGAACGAGAGATCCTGGATCTCTGTCGAATTGTATATTCCTTTAAAATTCTTTAGTGCTATGCTGTTAGTGTGTTCGTTTCCTTCACTTACCTGAGGAAACGATAACTCTGTTTAAAATTGAAATTTGCTTTCTATATATTTTATTACTATGTATAAAAGTGTGATCGATTCTTCCTTGCTCTAACCTGGAAGAAAAGGATGGCTCTATCTGTTCTATACATCGTTGTCATATCTAGAGGATGACTTGGAATGTAAAGAAAGTACTCTTAAGCAGAATGTCACCTTAATAAGCATAAGTATGGTGACAAATATTATAATAAATAATATGAGAAATCATAATGAAAAAGGGGTTACGTTACTATTTAAGGAATTTATATATTATAGGTGACATGTATAGTCATCTTTTTATAATAAGACAAGTAGGACCACTCCATTGCATGGACGAAAAAGGGTATCATCTCCTATTTGAGATAGAGATAAAAAAATGTATAGATGGAATGATAAAGGTAAGCACTCACTAGTGATGGTAAGAATTAGAGTAGAATTAGGATAAGATAACCGTACTTATCTATGAAGATTTTATATGAAAAGTTATGTTATTGCATAAGTGAAAAGGCGTTGAAATTATTTATATATATATGGATAAGATATAATAGTGCATAGGTTTAAGGTAACACTACCTTTTCACCAAAGACAAAATTATAGAGTGCTATCAAATATGTAAAGTAGGGGTCATTATAAAAATAAAATATGACATTTATGAGTCATCCCAATGAATGGGGTAAGAGGGAAAATTCTCCTTTAGACCAAATATAAGTATGAGTATAAGTGTGTTACTTTAATGTAAACATGATAATACCTAGCCTTGAAGAGGAACTCGAGCAAGAGGAAAGCAACATCTGTGTTGCATATTGTATTTCTCGATTACTGGTGAATAATAAAAGCTGTACACACCTTTGTGGACTAGCCCGAGTTCGGGTGAACCACATTATATTTTGTCTCCTATGATGTTCCTTAATGTGTCTTTATGTATGAGTAAATTGCTTCTTTCTTAAGATGTTTATGATTACTTTGAAGTATAAAGTTGGTGGTTTATATGATGTATATTGCTAATATGTTTCCCTTATGATTAGGATTATGTTGTTACCATTTAGGTTGTTGTATTGGTACAATTAACTGATAAAAGATGTACATGCTTCTTGAAAATGAATTAACATCTTGAAGTGCATTTTATTAATTTGACGAATAACTGAATGAACTGATTAAAAGAAATATTGGGCTTAAATATAGTTGTCTATGGTTTCTTGGTCTATGGTTTTTAAGGTTGTATCTGGTGCACACATATGAAGAGTTAATTGGTTCAAAGGAAGAAAACCCTGTGTTGAATTTAGAAGAGTTATGTATTCGAAGAGTTATAATTATTTGTAAGCAATATTTAAAGAAAGTAAACCCACACTTTATGGTTCCGCATATATTTAAGTGGCATTTTTAGGCACTTAGAAAAGTTTTAAAATTTTATGAAATTTTGGGTTCGTGACATGCGGCCCCTTAAAAAAAGTGCCAAGGAAAGTCACTCGCATGTCTGCCACAGTGAACTCGGGAATAAAAATGATGCTCGCGGGTTCTGTACGGAAATAGTCGTGGTTACTTGCAGTTTTATAGTAGAGTTAGTTGTGGGTGTGTGCATCTGTAAAAAAAAACAGTTGCGGTTCTGATCTGATATTCGCGGACTTCTGTACAGTAAAGTCATGGTTATTCTGAAGCATTCATGGGTATCTTCATAGGAGGGTAGCGAGTATACTGAAGTAAGCGCGAGTTCACAGCAGAGCAAGCGCGAGTATGCCGTAGCACACACGGGTCTGTACACTAGAAGTCCTGGGTCTGCAGTATACTCGCGGTGTGAAGAACCTGCAACAATTAATTAACAAGATAGTAGAAGTAACAAAACTCAGAATCACTTTTATATTGATCGCAGGCCACTTCGATAGGGCAACCTCCTTTGAGCAAACTCAATACAAATAACTTCACGGTACTTTCATTGGTCTCAACACAAAATTATATACTAAGTCTAGGCGCCAATACCATGGGTCAATACCATGTTTCAATACAAACCATGGGCCAATAAAAAATATGGATCAACAATTACTATGGGACGACTTACAAAGCATATGTGTCCAACAACAATATACTAACACAGTAAATAGAAGGGTTGACATGGGTTCCTAACAGGGGGGTTCGCAGTAGGTCAAGTCGTGGTTATACTCGCTTTTTGTGAAGCAAAAGTCGTGAATGAAAAGTTTTAGGCAGAAAACAATGGCGATTAATCTACTGATCAAAACCTATACAAAGTCTACCAAAATTGGACGAAAACTGTTATCTGACAACCGGAAGATAGATATCCTTGAGGAGAATCCAAAAAGCATACAGATCTACAGAAAAAAATCAAGAACCCCTTGAAAAATTTCTACAAAAAAAATACACAACAAACTTAGGGTTATAAAAAAAACTGCAAAAACATGCCCAGATCTGAAGAAAAGCCTAATAGATGCCACATAGAAAAAAAATCTACAAGAATAAACGATGCCCAGATGATAATAGTTGTTGATTGAAAGATATAGTAGGTGCTAGATCATAACAACGAGCTCTGATACCATGTTAAAACTATAGATCTAGCTAAACTAGCTTATCTATCTTAGCTATCAATAACAAATAAACATAAATAAGAACAAAAAGAGAACAAGGAAAATAATACACCAGTTATATGTGGTTCGCCAAATTAGGCTACGTCCACGGGAAGGTTGTTTTCTATTATCTCCAGAAATCTCCTTCAATCTTACAAGAGAGCAACTACAAATAACCCCAATACAATATAGCAGAGCTTGTGATCACAATACCATGTGTTGATACTATCTATGAGCGTATACCACTATACCATCATGTTATTCACTATGTCACTGTAATGGTGATGTGACTCCCTTGACCCCCTTGACCCTATTATATACCAAGAGATGTGGAGGAATTACTCTCACATATTACATATGGGATAATAGAATTCTCCATAATAACATCTCTTTATATAATGATGGATATCAAGAGTATACTTTACCCTAATGAATATGGGATATAATGTATTACTCTTTTACATTTAATATTGTGGATAAATTTCGACATAATACAAAGACATTATTACCTTCCAAGGAATATAATTAATATATTCCAACACTCCCCCTTAATAATGGCTAGGAGAAAAGTCCTTAAACTAAAACTAAGGAAGGAAGTAGTCATTATTGCTTCCCCTTGATGACAACTTCTAGAATATCCAAGCCATACAAAACTTTATAAATTACCAAAGCTAATGGAAATAACTATAGTTACGACCACTTAAAAAAAGTGCCAAGGAAAGTCACTCGTGGGTGTGCCATAGTAAACTCGCTAATAAAATTGATACCCGCGAGTTCTATACAGCAATAGTCACGGTTACTCGTGGTTTTACAGTAGAGTCAGTTGTGGGTGCGTGGGTCTGTTAAAAAAAAATTCGCGGTTTTGATCTGATATTCGCATGTTTTTGTACAGTGAAGTCACGTTTATTCCGAAGCACTCGCGGGTCTCTGCATAAGAGGGTAGCGAGTATATTGAAGTAAGTCTGAGTTCACAGTAGAGCAGGTGTGATTATGCCGTAGCACATGCGGATCTGTACACTAGAAGTCACGGGTTTGCAGTATACTCGTGGGTTCGCAGTAGGGCAAGTCATGGTTACACGTGCTGTCTGCGACAAAAAGGTTGCGAATGTGCAATTTTAGGCTGAAAATAGTGTCGATGAAGCCACTGACGGAAACCTGTACAAATTCTACCAGACTTGGATTAAAACTATCGATATGACAACCGTAGCATATATCTCCTTGAGGAGAATTCAATAAACATATAGATCTACAGAAAAACAATCAAGAACCCCTTGAAAAATTTCTGCAAAAAAGTACACAACAAAGTTAGGGTTAAAAAAAAACTACAGAAACATGCCTAGATCTAAAGAGAAGCCTAATGCCTACCAAATTGAAAGCAAATCTACAAGAATAAGCAATGCTAGGATGATAATAGTTATTGCTTGAAAGCTTATAGAAGGTGCTAGATCATAGCAACTAGCTTTGATACCATGTCAGAACTATAGATCTAGCTAAACTAGCTTACCTATATTCGCAATCAATAACATATCAAAGTAAGCTTACCTAGCTTACCTAACTTACTATTGAGTACAGAATGGGTAGGCATTATTGTATTGTGTGTCAGAACTATAGATATAGCTAAACTCGCTTACCTATCTTAGCTATCAATAACAATTCAACATAAATAAGAACATAAAGAGAACAAGGAAAAGAATACACCAGATATGCGTGGTTCACCCAATTGGGCTACGTCCACGAGAAGGTTGTCTTCTATTATCTCCAAAAATATCCTTCAATCTTACAAGAGTGCAACTACAAATAACCCCAATACAATATAGCAGAGCTTGTGATAACTATACCATGTGTTGATACTATCTATAAGCGTATGACACTATACCATCATGTTATTCACTATGTCACTGTAATGGTGATGTGACTCCCTTGACCCTATTATATACCAAGAGATTTGGAGGAATTACTCTCACATATTGCATGTGGGATAATATAATTCTCCACAATAACATCTCTTTATATAATGATGGATATCAAGAGTATACTTTACCATAATGAATATGGGATATAATGTATTAGTCTATTACATAAGATTGCGGATAAATTCCAAGATAATACAAATACATTATTACCTTCCAAGGAATATAATTAATATATTTTAACACTCCCCTTTAATAATGGCTGGGAGAAAATCCCTTACTAACACTAAGGAAGGAAGGAGTCATTACTGCTCCCCCTTGATGACAACTTCCAAAATATCAAAACCTTTTGGTATACAAGAGAGGTGAAGGAGACCCTTTTGGGTATGTGTTGATCGTAGTTCATCACACATCACATGTTGTGTATGTCATTTGTACACACATGATTCTGATGGAGCTTGATGTGATGCATATGTGAGGATGCCATGTAATCTTGGAGATCTATTTGCATAATAATGGAAGATGCAACCCTTCCTGTGGACATAGCCCATATTATTTCATATGTTATGATCGATTGTCAGAACTATAGATCTAGATAAACTAGCTTACCTATCTTAGCTATCAATAACAAATCAACATAAATAAGAACAGAAAGAGAACAAGGAAAAGAATACACCAGATATATGTGGTTCACCAATTTGGGCTATGTCCACAGGAAGGTTGTGTTCTATTATCTCCATAAATCTCATTCAATCTTATAAGAGAGCAACTACAAATAACCCTAATACAATATAGAAGAGTCTGTGATCACAATACCATGTGATGATACTATCTATGAGCATATACCACTATACCATCATATTATTCACTATGTCACTGTAATGGTGATGTAACTCCCTTGATCCTATTATATACTAAGAGATGTGGAGGAATTACTCTCACATATTGCATGTGGGATAATATAATTCTCCATAATAACATTTCTTTATATGATGATGGATATCAAGAGTATACTTGACCACAATGAATATGGGATATATTGTATTACTCTTTTACATAAGCTTGTGAATAAATTCTGACATAATACAAAGACATTATTACCTTCCAAGGAATATAATTAATATATTCAAACACTCCCCCTTAATAATGGCTGGGAGAAAATCCCTCACTAACACTAAGGAAGGAATGAGTCATTACTGCTCCCTCTTGATGACAACTTCCAAAATATGCAAACCATACAAAAATTTATAATCTAACCAAGCTAATGGAAATAACTATTAAGTCTTGAATACCTAAATTTATATAAGCTTGTTTCAAGCCATACAAAACTATTTACTTTATTCAGTTTATAGGTAAAATCTAATTTTTCTTGTAATGCATCTCATTGGTGTACATAATCTCGATTTCACATCCATTTAGTGAACTTCCCACTTATGGTGGACTACCAAATAGAACACTCTTTTATATTGTATCTCATTAAGCAATTAAGTGCAAATGTTTCTTGGTAGTCTATTCCATAGACTTGTGCATATCCTTTTGTTAATTACCTTATCCTATGCCTTTTCAATTATGACATCACTCTTATGCTTGGTTTTATATGTCCATTTGAGTAGTTCCTTATCATAGAGAAGTTAATCCACGGCTTTTGTTATCATAGAGAAGTTCAACCAACTCTGAAGTTCCATTTTTCTCCATTTCCCTAGTTTCCTTGTCCATTGCTTCACACCAAGATCTTTGTATCTTCTTCCATTACTTCACACCAATTTTTTTTTCTTTCATTAAGGAGAGTTGCACAATGTGAAGTTTATTGACATCAAGTTTTTGTACTTTTGGTTCTTTTATTAAGGATTTGCACAATGTCAAGTTTATTGACATCAAGTTTTTGCTCTTTTATTAAGGAGTTGCACAATATGAAGTTTATTGACATCAAGTGTCTAGTATTTCTCTTTACATTTGATTTCATGTTACTTAATTTCAACATATAATGCAATTCATATTTCTCTTTGCATTTGATTTCATGTTACTTAATTTCAATATATAATCCAATTCATCCCTACTAGCATACTAATATCAATACTTTCACATGATATTTTTTAAATCAATGTAGCTTATTTGTTTAGAAATATATCAATGCAATAAATATATTGCATCATTAGTTAAAAATTAATTAATCAATTTATATTTGAATATATAATACAAATCAATGTAACCAATATTGCATTATTAATAATATAATGTTTTATATAAAATTTATAATAAAATATTTAATTTCAAATAGATATTAAAATAATATTTATTAACAATATCAATAACTTTTTATTACTAATATTTTAATTTTATTTGGCCAAAGAAATTACATATCTCTTCGCAATAAAAACAAATGACATTAACCATACTTTTAACTAACTTAACATATGTCTATGCTATATAGATATTGAAATATTTAACTTATATCTATATTATATAGATATCGAAATAGAATAAACATACTCAAATATTTTATTTGAATTAAAAATAAAATTATTTTATTTTATTTATAATTTTATATGAAAATATTTTTTTTAATTGTGCCGAGGCGTTACAGCCCAGTATAAGGGAGATCTTGTAACATGTGTGAATTTGTCGAGTAATAAAATAGTACAAAGTAAACAAAAAAAATAATATAAAGTAAAAATAATAAATATTATATTATGTCAGCCATAAACAAAAAAGAATAATACAAAGTAAAAAGTAAATATGAGACTTAAACTAGAGACTTTACTTTTTACTTTTAAGTAAAAAGTAAATATGAGACTTTAGAGTGTTTGTCGAGTAACAAAATAATACAAAGTAAACAAAAAAGAATAATACAAAGTAAAAAGTAATAAATATTATGTCCCCCATAAACAAAAAAAGAATAATACAAAGTAAAAAGTAAATATGAGACTTAAGCTAGAGACTTTAAAGCTTAGGGTTAGGTGGCTCAGGTATTGCACTCAAGGAGCTATTCAAGGAGAGGTTTACACCTCGGGAGATTTGATCCCTCTCGGCACTTGATAAAACCTAGGATTTGGATCTAAACTGATTATAAATCAAATTTTAACTCCATGTTAAACATCAAAAAATTATACATTTATTCACTTAACATATGTCTATGTTATATAGATATTGAAATATTTAACTTATATCTATATTATATAGATATCGAAATGGAATAAACATATTGAAATATTTTATTTGAATTAAAAATAAAAATATTTTATTTTATTTATAATCTCATATGAAAATATTTTTTTTAATTATAAATCAAATTTTAACTTCATGTTAAACATCCAAAGAATTACACATTTCTTTATTTATCGAAGACAACAGAGACAAATTTAATATTTCAATGTAGTGACTAGAGTAAACCATTATATATCACATCATATAATTTGAAATTGGTACACAACAAAGTGAATTATATATATTAGTAACATAATCATTTAACTTGTGGTTGGTGAATATAGATAGGCTACAATTTAAATGTCACAAATAAGTACTATGTTAAATCTATTACTTCTTGTGTGTTAGGAATTTTTTTATCCATGCATCAACTAAGATATCCATGTATCAACTATTAGTTATTTTTTATATTCTTTTTTATTTTATAATTTTTTGTTTGAAATTTTGAAAGACTGCCATAAAATCAATCGTTCAATGTAGATAGTACACTTTTCTCATCCTATCGCAATCTAAGAAAAGCATAAATACTAGTCCACCCCAAATTCTAAAATATATAAACCCATCATGGTATAACCATGATAGTAGATTTTGTCATACGAAAACTGTAAGAGAGACCAGAGAACAATTTAATCGTCCAATACGGTGACTAGAGTTTGCGACTATATGGCAGATCAAATCATTTGAAATTGGCACACATCAAAGTGGATTATGTGAATTATACATGCTAAGAGAATGGTAGATTTTGAAATAAGCTTAAGTAGTAGCCACACATGTGCGTAAGATTGTAGGTCAAACAAGGCTTAACAAGCGTATTCTACTTCAGTCTCCTGCCCATTTTATACGATTTTTCAACTAGTTTCCGAAATCTTATGTGAATTTAACATTTCATTTCAAGATGCCAGATCCCACATGTTCTGTCTGAAAAGATAAAATAATCTCATCATATTTTAGTTTATTGGGTTACATTGAAAACATAATCCGAAAAGTGTGAAGAATGCAATGTTTCTAAATCTTAATTGACCTTCCTACAGTTTTTGCGGATTTGTCCGCTGGAGACCCACACGGAAGTACCGACCAAAATCTGTCCAACGTGTGTGACCCACACGGAACTACCGACCAAAATCTGTCCTCCTTTTTCAATTTAGTACATGTAAATGATGTAATAAGCCGCGTGACTGAATAAATAATGATCGATAGAAAGTTAGTGTTGACCTTCCTGTGAGTGAGATAATATAAGATCTGATTGCTTCTCTCTTTTTTTACCGCCTGTGAAATAATCTAATACCTGATCGCTTCTCCCTTTGTTCACCGTTGGGCTCCTTATCATCCATGTCATTGAAGTGTTTCAATTTTTTATAACCGTTTTGTTTATTATGTCTTGCAACAACTCGTGGGTTGTGTTTTGATAGTTATTTGTTTATGTTTTATGTTGCGTGCGTTTAGTCTCGGAAGCATAGGCAAGTTGATCTTTTTTATGGCCTAGGGGTAGGGGTTTTATCACTATCATGCTTGTTCTGTTTTGTATAAATACTGTTAAGATATTGGGTTGGGTTATGTTTTTGTCAAGTTATTGAGTTTTGTTGAATAGGTGCTTGAATAGGTGCTGGAATGTATTTTTTGTTTTCTCTTTTGGGGCAGGGTTCTTGGAGGATATGTGTGGTTAAGTATAAAAATTACTTTGCTAATGTTTCATACAGGAAAAAAGAAAACTGGAAAGGATCTCTACCGTAATTTTGTATAGTTTGTTAATATAAGAATGCTTATTTAAAAAAAAAAAAAAAATAATGATAATATTTATTTTTAAATTTTTTTATGTTTTTTATTTTTACCAATATACTACTGGGAACTATTATCAATATTATTAACTAGGAAATTTTGTAAGTTGAATCTTCAAAAATATATGATTGTTTGTGATCATAATTTCTTTATAAATTTATTTTAATTTTAGTTCTTTTAATACCCTATCAATTTAATTAGTGTTTAAATTTATAATTTTAGTTCTTTTAATACCTATCAATTTAATTAATGTTTTTGTATTTTAATTAATAATGATAACATTTATCAACTTAATTAGTTTCTTTTTATAATTTCAATGTTTTGTATTTTAATTAATAATGATAACATTTATCAACTTAATTAGTTTCTTTTTATAATTTCAACTAATGATAATATTTATTTTTAAATATTTTTTTTATGTTTTTTTATTTTGACCAATACACTACTTCGATACACTACTTTGAAAAACTATTATACACTACTTTGAGGAACTATTATTAGTATTAAGTTGAATCTCCAAAAATATATGATTGTTTATGATCATAATTTCTCTATAAATTTATTACAATTTTAATAAGAATGAATAAAAATCTATTCGCATTTTGCATGATTTTAAATTAACTTGCATTCCACTCTTGAATAGCGATGAAAAATCTGAATTAAACCTTGGCTCCAGTTGAGGAAGCTTGGTGACGGCAGCAATGGTTTTTAATGAATATAATAACATTTTCAAAACTACTTTAAAACACTGAACTCGAATTAAAGCTTCTCTACTCTTGTAGTGCGTTAGGGCAATGACAATGGCTCAGTGAAATTCTCTATCGCTGAAACAATTGAGTGAACATAGTTTATAGCATTTGCAAGAGTGTTTAAGAAGGCAACAAGATGGTGGTCTTGCTTTCTACCGACTTTCAATAATCTGCAAAAATCGAGAATAAAACATGTCTGAGATATCTACAATTAAAGAGCTACCAGAAAGCAAATGTATAAGGTTCTTCTTGTGAATTTGAGGACTTTTGCTGTGTATTTGGTCTTCCTAGAGAAACAAAAACTTAATGTATTGTTATTCGATCCATTAACAATATTCAATTTTTTCAGTTTGTTATGCATATGGCTAATTTATATTACAAAATACTAGTTGCATTAATTGCATGTCCGTTGCATTTACATACCTTTCAAGTACATCCTATACAAAAATGGTAGCAAGTATTTAGGCTTAGTGCTCTTGCATGAATGCTCGTACTTTGGTGCACATCGTGTAGCGGACATCATATGTTCAGCTAGTTCACCTAAATTCTAAATTTTAGGTGACACAGAGTTTTTTCCTCCATGGTAGTCACCTACAAAATGACCAAATTGTTACTACAAGAGTAAGTGGTATTTGTAGCAATAGTCAATCCACGAAACTAGGTCACACATTCTCCTAAGCAAGGTGAGTCTGTGTAGACTCTCTGTTGAGGTTTTAAGTCTTGATTAAGGACTTAAATTCTCAATTTAGGTAAAAGCTTATTGAGAGTCTTAAACCATAATTGATGGTTTATGTCAAAAAGGGCCTCAATGAAAGACTTATAAAAGCCCTCAACCAATGTATTTTAAAACCCTTAATCAAGGTCTAAATCTCAATTGATGGTTTAAAATTCTAGAATCCTTCCTTAATTTTGCAAGCTCTCATGGAGTTGCAAGTTACAAGAGATGAAATCCATTCATTTCTTCCATGGAAGGTACTTGACTTGGTACTTGTATTTTTATAAAAATAATTATTTGCACTTTCATCATCTAATTATGTGTTACATATTGTAGTGGTTAGTCAAATAAAGACATATTGAAAAAGGAAAAAATGTTGGCCAAATCAAGGCTACCCAATCACTTTTTAACTAAGTCAAGATTAACCTAACAATGTAGTGAGCCTCTTCTTTTTGGGCTCAAGTTTCAAAGACACATGAGATCTAGAAACAATTGTAAAAACTTATGGCCATCCAAATAGAAATGCATCATTGAATGAAGAATATCATTCCTGATTGGAAAACGATACTTGGGATTTTGTACCTCTTCCAAAAGGAAGAAACCTTGTTAGATGTAAATGGGTGTATAGACATAAGGCCTAGTTAGTAGCCAAGGTATTTTCTCAAGTTGAAGGGATTGACTATAATGAAATCTTTTCCCCCATGGCCAAAATGAACTCCATCCACCTTATTCTACCCCCTGCCACTTTACATAACCGAGAGGTCCATCAAATGAATGTCAACTCTAACTTATTATGTGGGGATTTACAAGAACAAATTTACATGGAACAACCTCCTAGCTATGTTTAGAATGACTCCAACCTTGTTCGTCACCTTAAGAAATATCCCTATATCCTTAAGCATGCTCCCTAGGCTTGGTATGCCAACATGGGTAGATTTATTCTTAACATTAGTTTTCTATATATCATTCTGATCCCAATGTCTATATAAAGAAAGTAGGAAACCATCTCATAATACTTGTCCTTTATGTTAATGATCTTATTCTCACTGGTTTGGCCCTAAACTTTTAATCCATGTGAAATCCATCCTTAAGAAGAAATTTGAAATGGCCATTAACTTAGTACGTTTTATTAGCCTCCAAGTATTACAAACCGAAGCATACATTTTTCTTTCTTGATCTAAGTATGATTATGACATGTTTTGCTACTTGCACTTGGAATATTGTAAACTAACCCCTTATCCCTTCTAGTCGGAGTCAAACTTGTTCTCACCTGCATTACCCCTGAAGTACATGCCACCTTGTACTATCGGTTAGTTGGTATTCTTTTGTACTTGATTCATACCCATCCTAATATTTCATCTATTGTGGGTCGTGTTTCCAATATATGCAAACACCCCATGAAAGTTATTGGAAAGAAACAAAAAGGATATTTCAGTATATATTGGGTACATTTCAGTTTAATATTCATTATAGTTCAAGGTGGACTCCTTTATTGGTTAGTTTCATTGATTATGATTGGGCTAGTGACCTTGATGACTAAAATTCTATTGTAGGTTATGTTTTAAGTCTTGATTTTCGACCTATCACTTGGGATTGTGAGAAACACAAGATCATTCTCTTTCTTCAATAGAAGCAAAGTATTGAGTAATAGTTAATGCAAGTCAAGAAACCATGTGGCTTTTGTAGATCCCTTTAGAGTTTGGATTCAAGCAGTAACATCCGACTACCATATGGTGTGACAATTATAGTTACAACAAGCTTGTGAAAGATCTAATTCAACATCAATGAAATAAACACATTGCGATACCATGCACTTCATCGGAAAAGTTATTCAAGATCACGTTCCTGAAGTGCTCTTTTACCCTAAAGATGATCAAGTTGTTGACATTTTCAGAAATTCTCTTACAGAAGTGATGTTTTCCAAAATTTGAGCTATGTTAGGAGTTCATGAAGTTTTCATTAAGGGAAAACAGGCTCTAATGCCTTCTTCCTTCTCCTATTGTGTCACTTTTGTAAATCTTTCAATCTTATTGAAAGTTGTTCTTAAGGGGTTTGTTAGGATATTTAGACACATAAGGGTTAGTTAATGTCAACTTGGTCTAATGTGTCTTTAGGTAAAGTGTGTTTCTTTAGAATGCATGTGTACTTATGTAATATGACGATCATAATATGTTCTAAACATAAAGTGACCCATCTTCTCCTCAATCTTGAAAGCTATATTGATATGTTGCTTAGCACTTGATTGATAAGTGATCCCTATTTAAGGATCATGAAAGTTCATTTGCTAATGAGCAATAGTGAGAAGATCATGTGTAAATATTCTTCCTTTGCATTAATATGTTTCCTTAAATGATTGTTTGAACGAAGCCATGGGTTGTTTCCCTCCATGAGGTTTTTAACCACGTAATAATTGGTGCGTCGATTTGTGTGAGCAATTGGTTAAGGTGTTCAACTTATGTGGAAATACCATGTTTTAGTCTAACAATACGGAAATGACTTTATCTCTTCTAGAAAGAAATCAAAATGCCACTCCCATGCATTCTTTTCAATCAAAGAGAACGCCAAAAGCCTTCTCAAAACATGTATATGGACAATATTACTATGTATAATAAACTGCATGAATGATGAAAGATGCTTGGAAGACAAATGGGATTGCCCCCAAAATCATGGAATAGGATGAATCCAAACCCAAGGCTAAAGATGACATAGAGATCTAGGAATGCATGAAAAATCCAGAAGACTAAGCAACATATCCCAAAAATTTCCTTTGGACGTAGACATTACCTGAAATCTAAAATTGAAATATGAGAGTGCATGCATACCATAATACATCATGAAAGAACTGGATTGTGGAGTCACCAAGGTGAGTTCTTCAAATGCTTGATAGTTTCCCTCACCCTAGAAAATATCAAACCATAAAATTCCAACATGAGAAAATGATCTTCAAATATATACCCTCGTCAAATAATGTAGCTAATCTACAAATTTCCGGGGAAAAGGAACATTATCCCTGAAAATAGTTCCAAAATGTTACAACAATATCTATCACCGACAAGATCTAAAATCCACAACACTGAGGTGTTAGTCTTGATTAAATTGGGAAGGCTACCCTCTATCACCTCAATGGTATTTCCTCTCAATTCGGGTTCTCACTTATCCAATACAAAGGGAATTGTATCCCTAAATAGGATTGTTAAGGCTATGGAGTGGGGGTTGAAGGTGATCTATATAAAGAGTAATCCTTAACAAAAAAGTGGTTGTTGTAGTATATGAAAATGGAAATGGGGAAAAGGATGTTGGAAGAAAGGAGTGGAGGAAAAGGGTAACAAGGGAATACAATGATGCGATTAATGTATATCAACCTAATGTCTAATGGAGTCATGAGACATTGTATAAAAGGACTATTTGTCACCATCAACTTCTTTGATATGGGATATGGGTGAAACATAATAATGTGACATATTCCACCTACTTAGATAAAAGGAATAGATTAATACATTCATCAATTGATTGTGTACCTCAAATAAAAAAAACTAATTTGATGCTTTAAACCTTAAAATGTTTTCTAGAAATTAAAAGAAAAAATTATCCTCGAGGGCTCGATTTTCCACTTGAATCAAACAATATAAAGGTGTTGTTATATTAAGATATTGAATTATTAATCATTTTCAACAACTTAGTGTGTTGGACAAAGGGAAATAAAAAAATAATTATAACAACAAATAGATCAAGTGGGATAATTTCTCACATTTACAATTCAAAAAAATAAAATAAGTTTTATTATTTTGTCTTTCATATAAGTGTGATAATCAAGAGATATCTAGAAATAGTTAACAAAAATATTTAAAGGGTAAAAATAACCATACTACAAGACAACAATACCTCAATTCTTCGTTAGTTTTCAAGCATTTTTAATACAATGGAGTCCCGTCCTCGTCTAAGATTTCGTACTGTTACTCCTTCACTTCACAATCTTCTAACACCCAAATATTCAATGAAATCCTGAGAAATCTCCTTTATATAAAGTGAGTTAAGTGTCTCTTACAATAAAATACATTATTTGCCAACTAACTCTATTACCTGTCAATGAAATGATAAAATATTGAGTGGTTATAGTAGAAGTGGTCGAAGAAGAGGTTTCAAAGGCTTAAGCATCTATTGGAAATGTTATATTTTTTGCATATGGATCCACTGGAAAAATTTGATAGTTGATGGGTACAAGTCAACCAACCATAATAAGTTGTTTTGTTAACCAACCAAAGCTAAGTGGGAAATAAACCAAAGTGGACCCAATCAAATCGACTATAACAAAATAACTGAAAGTAATTAGGAAATTATTCATAATAAGTTGTTTTGTCAACCAACCAAAGCTAAGTGGGAAATAAACCAAAGTGGACCCAATCAAATTGACTATAACAAAATACTTGAAAGTAATTAGGAAATTATGAATCATCATTAATGAGAAATTGGTTGTATTACATCTATAAATAAGATGTAATGACTATACATAATACACATTGTAAAAACATTAATTTCTCTATATATAAAATTAATTAAAAATTAAACTTTACGATGCATATTAATTTGTGTGCATGTATCATGAACATAACAAAATTAAAAATTAAACTTTACGATGCATATTAATTTGTGTGCATGTATCATGTAGCTATTTTGTATGAATTTAAATTTCATTTCAACCATACCTAACAACATGTGCTCTATGAAACGATTAACATAATCTCGTCACATTTTAGTTTATTGAATATTTTCGGTGGCCAATCGCCAATCAATTTGTTACAACGAAAACATAATTCCAAAAGTATGGATGAGACAATGTTCCTAAATATTAATTGGCCTTCCTGCAGCTTTTGCGGATTTGTCCGCTGGTACCAGTAAGAGGGCTGATATTCCCCATGTTCACCATGGCTGCTGCAAAGTCCGTAAAGAAGGTATTTTGATTGGCGCCGTAGGTTGTAACTTGAGAATTTGTAGAACCGCCGCTAAATAGTTGCTGATCGGAGTGCAGAAGCCCCTTTTGGCTTTCCAAATCAGTATAATAGTTGTTGTCAAATGTGGTAGGCGTGGTCACATCTAACGGCGAAAGGGTGTTGTCGCCACCAGCGCTTGGGCAATTTGCCTTCGCAGAAGTGGCGAACGAAGTGTTGATGTTGGATTCGTTGTAGATGCGAGCTCTGAATGTGGTGCACCGCGCTTGGCCAATTGTATGAGCGCCTGTTAACGTAAATAGTATTGCGGCAAGCTAATTATTGTTAAATTTGAAAAATTTATAATATGATACCCCTGAATCAATCATTTAATGGCATGGAATTATAGACTGGCATGAGTAATATCATACCCGAGAGTGCAACGAGGTCCTTGGTAGAAAGACCGTGAGCTGTAAAAGATGAGATGAGGGTGCTGAGATTCGAAGTGGGAGCCGGGATGTTGGTGTTTGCGGCGCTTAAACTCGCAGTCGTCGAGTCTCTCCTTCCCAGAAGTACCGTCCATGTTGAGCCTCCCAGCTAGCAAATTGAAATCACACATAGGAAAAATGTTAATCAATTTCAATTCCTCCAAGATCACATAAGATATTGTATTTACAAATAGTTAAATAAATGGAAAAGAGAAGGGGGAAATAATACTTGGACGACTGAATCGCGAGCAGCAATGGCGAGAATGTCGGCACACGACACGACACCACTGCAGGCTGCCTCAACTTGAGTTTTGATGGTGTCTATTACGTCGAATCCTCTCACGGAATTGGCGTTTGGGAGTGCAGTCTTTTCGCCTGTAAACGTGGAGTTGTCGTCCAACAATATGGAGCCATCGCAGCCCTGCACCAAACCGAAACCAAAGCAAAAGAGCGGAGATGAGATTATCATTAGACAGTTTATGATCAGCTAAATGAAATACTGGTTTTGGTTTCTTACATTAACGAAGCAGTCGTGAAAGTGAAGGCGGAGCAAGGATGCCCCCATCCGTTTCTCACTCGTGACGGCTTGGTTCACTGCGGCTTTCACTATAGAAAGCGCTCTCGGACACAATTTGTCGTAAAATGTTGAGGTCAACTGGGCCTGCGCAGCGTTATTAATAGAGCTTATACACAGCACGCACAGAACAATGCATCCGAAAGTCTTCATGACTAGAAAAGATAAATGCTACCGAACAAGGGAAGAGAAGGGAATGGCAAGGAAAGGAAATGAACTGAGTTGAATGTGGGAAGACGGTGTGTGGAGAGTTGGAGGCGACTGCAGGCATCTTATAGTGGCAGACGCAGATGTGTATCGATTTGAAACGCCTCACTGTCCGCGTGAAAGACAGCTATCAAAATGCATAAATTAACGTTGTAATGGACAGCGACGAGGAAGATTGTTGCGTAGGGCCAAACAGAGCCGAAGGGCAGGTGTGGAACGGGTGAAGAGTGTCAAAAGTTTCCAGCGTGTGTGACCCACACGCAATTACCGACGAACTAGAATCTTTGGTGATTTTAGATTTTAGTACAGGTAATTACGTGCGTCACTGAATAAATAATGATCGCAAGAAAGCTCGTATTGACCAGTCGGTATCCCGCTTGTGTAATAATCCAAGATCTGGTTCTTTTATCTCTTTGAAGTTTGTTTATCGTTGTGCACTCGACACAACATTCCTGTCGTGAAGTGTTTTATTTTATTATATACGCATTTCGTTTATTTAATCCAATTTATGATGTGAAGTTTTCGAGGTGGTGTAAGCATAGTACGTGATTTAGTTTTGAATATTTTATCGTGAGAATTTTAAGAAGTAAAGCACACATTGCGAGACAGTAATTTACGAGAGAAATTTAAATCTAATTTTCTTTATGGTAAATGGGAAAGGCTTGAGAAAGAGATGATAAATAACTAGTTCAAATAGTTGAAAAGTTGAAAAATTATGATTACATGATACACATCAATAATTATTAAGTAAAACAATTAGAAATGAGTACACGTTACCGCGTGGTGGGCGGAGGCACATCTTTCATGGTAGTTGCCTCCTTATCTATATCATTTTCTCCCTTTTTCTGTAAGAAGTGTCCCACCACCTTCTTGCTTGTTTGAGAATGGTTCGAGGAAGAGGAAAGAGGTGGAAAGTTTCAGAATTGTGGACGGTAAGAAGAGGCGTCACTGGATGGAGAGTTGTGCTATTGTCGGTTGTCGGATATTAAACGGCTATTGTGGGGAGATGTCAGCACTGGGATAATGAGAACCGAGAACCCAGGGTGGAAATGTTGGACCAAATTGAAAAGAGGGGGGGCCGCTGAGGGCAGTAGACCATAGACTGTGCTGACTACGTCGGTATATTGGAGAAAGGTTCGATGTTGAAGATTCACGCGTTTTCAGCCCACTTGTGTAAACCCCTGTTCAAGTGTTCTACTCGTGGAACTATGCTGCCCATATGGAGAGAGGAAACCAACCTCTCCAACAATTGTATTATGATGTCAATATGGAGCAGGACTTAAATTTAATGGCCACTTTTTTTTTTCAACATGAAATATGCCGAGCCTTGATATTTACATTGGAATCAAGGGAGGGCAAGAGAGAACCATTGTTCCCTCCAACCAATTTTGCTGTTTCTTAGGAAATGAATGGGCACTTCTATTCAGTAAGTAAATTTGTCTTTTTTCAAACCCTTCAAACCCTGTACATTTGATATAAACACTTTAGTTGAGTACACATTATTATAGTGTTAAAAACACAAAATTATTATAAATTGCATTTAACATAACATTATAATAAGACACAAGTTTATATAAATAAGAAGATTTCATATAATTCTCATTCCTTCCCATAAGACCACACGTCATTAAGTAATGGATTGAAATATTTGATGTGTCCTACATCATATGGAATACATTGACATCATTACAAATTTAAACAAAAAGATAATATCTTTTACAAATTTAAATAAAAAATATATCTTTATAAGATATTTAAGATTTTCTTCCAAATTTTATATACCTTATCTCATTAGTGACACTAGCATAAGGACTCTAACCGTACGTATTGTTTCACTGTTTTCCAAATTTCATATACCTTATTTCATTAGTGACACTAGCATAAGGCATCTAATGCATCTAATGATAGTTTTGTTCTTCATGCATCCTTTATTATGTTGTGTCTTGAGAATCCTCTCTTACTTGTGACTCTACTTGCATGAATATGTATTGTCTACCATAATATGAGATGTTTGAAAAAATTGTATTTAAATTTTGCAAAATTTATATAGGAATCCTATGCACCACATATCCATTTAACAACCCAAAGATCAATGGAAACTTTGATTAACTCTGTATTTGTAGGAGAAACTCCAAGATAAGTTGTTACTTAATGTGCCACATAATTGGGGCTTCCTCAAGTAGCATGTAGTAACCCATCTTGAAATTCCATGATCAT